>JAAGVU020000049.1:10724686-10747312 GCA_011763525.2 Mormyrus iriodes
CAGGGGAAGGAATCCGGGCGGCGGAAGGACTCTGGCAGGACAGCTCAGCGATACGTCGCAGGGGAAGGAATCCGGGCGGCGGAAGGGCTCTGGCAGGACAGCTCAGCGATACGTCGCAGGGGAAGGAATCCGGGCGGCGGAAGGACTCTGGCAGGACAGCTCAGCGATACGTCGCAGGGGAAGGAATCCGGGCAGCGGAAGGGCTTTGGCAGGACAATTCCAGCCTGGTTATTGTGAGCAATAACAGCTGATAACACATTATGTGGAATTTTGCCCAAAAAATCACCATAGTCCACAGATAGCAGTTGGACAGGACTGTGCGTATGATTGATTTAATGAGCCACAAATAAAACGTAAGTGCTAATTAACAGCATAAAACTATAGCTTTCAACTGTTCAAAAAGCCATGAAAGATCATGCCATTCGTAGGAATCATTGCAGCATCGACGAAAAATTGTTACACTATTAGTGTAAGTGTGGCATGATTGGTAATGTCCTCAATGTTGATAGACACACGACATGTGACAGGACTGTCAAGGTGACAGCTGTCCACTTTTAATTTATATGCTTTTTCATGTTCTCTTATAGCCTCAGCTGTGCTCCCAGAATTCCATGGCCTTAAGTATGGGGCTGATGGAACCTTAGCAACGTAAACTGAGCCTGTGAAAGGTGACCTTTCCACCAGGGCTGTGCTTAGGCGTGCTGCAGGCCCAGCTGCCCAGCGCCGTCAAATGCCCAGCCACTCATCAGAGCGTGTCAGGACAGAGGCAGCCTCCCATGATTAACGGCCCACTCTCCCTTGCCGGGGCCCCCTGGCTGCGGGCCCTCCGTCTGAGCTACACTGGTTTGTTTTCACAGATGCTGACGAGGGAGCTAAGGGTCGGAACGTGAGACGTTATTGAGACACGGCAGCGACGGGGCCGACAGACTGGCGCTAATCCTGCTTTGTGGGGCTGGGCCGCCCCGTCTCCCACACATTATCACACAGCAGGTACGCAGACTCGCTACTATGGGGTTATTTTCAGAAATAAGCATCGTGCGGGGAGCTGGCAGGCCCGCACGTCGCGAAGCGCAGCGCGGGAAAGCGTGTCAGGCGGCTTTATGAGGCGGCCCACGACAGAGATGACAGAACACGTGAGACAGCCAGCCTTCGCGTGTTCTCCAATGACAGCCCTTCCAGGTTAGCGGTGTTTCAAGAGCGTGTATGTGCTTGTGGTGTGCGGTTAAGATTACTCAAAAGGTGCAAAATGGGCACAAATTACATATCATTACAAAATAATATTGCCTTATATTAATGTTGGATAAAGCACACATCCCAAACTTAGGCATACTTGTGAAACGTTGCAAGATGTTTTCACTACACTGCAGGTGTTTAGAAATGTATGCAGAAAAAGGTTAAACTATTGTTATATTGTTAAAAACAGTAATTTAGTGGCAGTGGTGATGGGCGTTTCCTGGTCGCTGGAGCCGCATGGTGCACACCTCAGAAGCTTATGCTTCCTCCAGCGCCGACGTGTCTGATGCTTTCAGCCGCATCGTGATGCAGGAGTGTTATTACCTGTTCTGCCGATTAATGCGTCATGATTTCTGTTTGTTTGCTTTTGGACTTCTAGGATTTCCTGAACATACCTCAGAGGACATGTATATATACGTATGTGTATATATGTATGTATGTGTCTGTGTGTGTGTGTGTATATATATATATATATATAAATATGTATTACAATATCTAATTCCTGGAAATCATCTGGGGGACACACATGGCCTGGACAATCTGTCCTGAACCCGAGTAGATCCCAGAAGTGAGGTTTGGTGAGTAGACTCTTTCAGAGATGGCAACTTGACCTGCTCCTTGGAGAACTTTCTGGAACCTGGGTTCAGTGAGCATGCTGCTTTAGAGGAGCTTCTGTGGTGATAGCTGGGTGTTTCAGACGGCACAGAACGTTTCCTGTTTTCACTTTCCGTGTTTAGTCTCCGTTCTTGGCACGACGTAGATCGCTACATCAGAGGCTTCAGAGGCTTTCATTTCCTCTTTCTGGTGAACCCCGTGTTGTGCTGGGAGTGCGGGCTGTTTTTGTTACGCTACTTCATGAAAGCTCTGATAAAGGGGTCTTCGAAGCCCCCCATGATTCTCTGCCCACTCTCCCCCTTCAGGTTTAAACCAGCTATATAGTAATGGGCTGGAGCTGCCCTGAAGCTTTGCTAACAGCTCAAACAGACGTGGAGATTCAGCGACGGAATTACAGCTAGCATGAGGACAAGATTTCAGCATGAAAACCATTATTTAGCGTGTATTTCGTGTGCTTTGTGCATCCTTAGAATAAGAGTTGCAGGCATAGTTAAATCAATATAATGCACTTTTTAAAATAAACAATTAATTTTGAGGGAAATTAGGGAGGATCATAGAGCTCATCACTGGCCATCTTCTCATAAGGCACCTATGTCTGCAGTCATGGTGTTCAGCTAAAGCGCATAGCAAAGTCCATGTTAACAAGATTTGACTTTGAGAACTAACGCGGTCGAGGATTCCAAGTAGGCTGAATTAATCATCAAAGCTTGTTGTTACATCACACTGTGTGTCAGGAACAGCTTGCTGGCCAGTATGGATGTGTGTGCACACGTGCCTAGTCCAGACCTTCCTGTTGGTACTTAACTATCTGCGTTTTTGAAAGGGTGAGTTCACCGTCGCGGCTCACGCTTTAATATCCTGTGAATAAAACATTCGCTCTCTGTGCTCCCTGTTTGTGCTGAAATGTGTCCATAGGTTCAGAATCAGTGGTGTTTCTCTCTCGCTTCGATTGCAGTGATTTGTTTTCAGCTGTACTGGTCTCAGTCAGGGAACGGAGTCCTTCCTAATGCTTTGTGAGTCATAGCGCTGCGCACAGCACCACATCAGCCTGTTGCACTTATTTCACTGACTCCTCCCATCATTCTTCTGGACACTCTGCTGACCTCACCCTCTGCTGATTGCCTTATTATGCTGACTCCTCCCTACACAGGGTCCATCACTATACTGATCCCTGCCACAGTCACGTTTGGCACTTCTCTGACTCCTCCCCCTGCTGACTCCTGCCAGGGCTCTGCGTGCCTGTGCCGAATCCGCTCCCTGTGGCTACGCTAACCCCTGCCCTGGCGGCCTCGGCTCTGTGGAGGATGCTCACATGGACACACACAGTTGCTACCTGGCACCGTGATGTAAAATATGAAACACGACACTGTCACATTAAATGCCACCAGTAACCTCCCGCTTGTGCCACTCTGTCAGGAAGCGGGCGTCACATGGCGAGAACGAGACAGGCTGCAGCGCGGCCACCTAGGGGAGAGGAGGGTGTCGGTTTGAACCTGACTGAGAGCAGAGCAGACGCAGCGCCCGGCACCCCAGCTGTGTCAGGCAAGCCACAACTGACCGGCACAGGTTCCCTTATCAGTGTGTTGTTGAAAAGCCCCGGGGGGGATTGGGGGCTGGGTGTTGAGGGTCCCCTGACTTCTGTCGCCTTCTCCCGTTTTCATGGTCGGCCACTCATCCAGACACTTTTCTCTTCCAGGCTCTTTGTGCCTGCTTCTCATAATCCAGGGGTCTGTCTGCACGCCCCCTCCCCACCCTGAAGGTGCTTCTGGGCCATGTCTGTGAGTGCATCTGTGGATGCATCTCTGGGTGTGTCTGTGAGAGCATCTGCGTGTGTGTCTGTGCATGCATCTGTGGGCGTGTCTGTGACCATGTCTGTGAGAGAGTCTGTGTGTGTGTCTATGAGAGCATCTGCATGCATTTGTGAGCTGTGTCTGTGAGCGACATCTGTGTGTGCCTCTATGAGTGCATCTGTGAGAGGATCTGCGCGTGTGTGTGAGCATCTGTGCATGCGTCTGTCAGAGCATCTGTGCATGTGTCTGTGAGAGCATCTGTGGGTGCATCTGTGAGTGCATCTGCGTGCATCTGTGAGAGGATCTGTGTGTGTGTGAGCATCTGTGCATGCGTCTGTCAGAGTATCTGTGCGCATGTCTGTGAGGGAATCTGTGGGTGCGTCTGTGAGTGCATCTTTGAGCGTATCTGTGGGAGCCTTTGTGAACGCATAGCGCAGGGTGTACATCAAGGTTGAGCGCTTTGATTACATTATTGTAGGTCTGATCACACAGATGGTGCGCATGGCTTTCTCTCCACCTGTGTAAGGCAGCCAGCGCCAGCTATCCTGTATTTAGTGCTTCCTCACACCGTTCACAATGCCTGTGATGCCCCTTAAGCACCACTGTTTTTCATCACGCCACAACGTGCTGGAATCCCACTCCCTCAGCTCGTCTGAGCGCCGCATGCTGTCCGTTTGATGGTAATAATTTGACAAGGCCAGCACACCCTTTCCATGGGACTCGCTCCTGGTTTATGTTGTTGGCGATCTGCAGGTGCCAAAATGATCCCCGTTCCAAGAGAGTTTTCCAGCTCAAAGCACAATGACAAAAAGGCCTTTTATTTCTGGAGGACGCTTCACTGAACGCCCCCCCCCCCCAGCCACCCTGTTTTGTGCCGTGAGTTCGATCACCTTCCACCTCAAAGCCATCCCGCGTTCAAAAATCTCAAGAAGGCAGGATAAAACTGTGTGGCTCAAGCCATGCGTCGGGGGTGGCTTCCTGCCAAAACGTGACTTACGCTCCCTATAGTAACAGCAGCGAGTGGGCGGTGAGCCACGCTCCGGCCCCTGTCCTCCTACTGCGGCCACAAGCAAAATGGCGAGATGTGACAACTGGTCACATTTACCAACAGATGGATGCTGTGCCGGATGAGGAGAGAGAGATGGCAAATCAAGCAGAATGCAGTGTGCAGCAGGGCTAGTGTCAGTGTCAGGGAGGAATGCTATAGTGCTGCTTGCATCTGTTGGGCCCCCTCAGTAGTGCCAAGGTGACCCGTTTAAAAGCCTGCACCTCTCTGAGAGGTGTGCATGGCCAAGCACCCCGGCAAGACACTGTTACCAGCTCGGCAGCTCCGGCCCCTTCAGACGCAGAGGGAATTGATCCACACCGGATCCGCGCTGCATCTGCGATGAGACCAGCGCTGTATTTCCATGGTTTCTCTTGTTTTTCATATGGCTGTAAATTCGCACTTAATAACAAACTAAATTCCCGCAGGAAAACAGCTGTCTGGAGTGCGATAATATGCCTTCATAGATACTTTATCTCATTTTACCAGCGCCAAAAAGTCATAAACATCTTACAGTTTGACGCTAATCGGCTGAACGATGTGCGCCATAGCCGGTACAAAACGAGGAGTTCATTTATGTCGGAAAAACAAAATCGCAAAATAACATTTTGGCGAATTACTGGATCACAGGCACCAGGGACACTAAGGAAGTTGAATAATATCAACATTTATGGCAGAAAGTCAAATATGGTTAGCGCCGGACCGCCGATAATGACTCTAATTCATATTAAGGCCGTGCCAACTGGTGTGTGTGCTGGGGGTGCGAGTTTAATCAATAAGTATCGCTGTACTGCATGGAAATAAAACAGCCGAGTATGAAGACCTCAAATGAAAGCCTAATGAACCCGTAAATTCATTAACTTTTGCAATCAGAAGCACGCCGGCATCCCCGACGGGTCACCGTTCATCACGGCTGACCCTCCAGTCGTTACCGGTGCGGCGCTGATAGACCGCGGGGACCCTGCCGCTTCTCCCGCCTGTTCAAAAAGCGGGTGGGGGGCGGGGGGGTACTCCAAGGCGGCGAAGGGACGAAAATACCGTCCCCCACCCTAAATACAAACCTTTTCCACGAATGCAGGGGCGGGAGTGGGAGTGGGATGGATGGATGGAGGAAGAGAGGGAGGGAGGGAGATATTCGCCGTGGCGTGCTGTGACAAATCAGGCGCGCTTCAGTTCGCCGCCGATCGGCTCGCAGCGAAGGCGCCGCGGCGCTCCGACCTGCCCTCGCTCCCCGGTCGGCTCCTCGGCACTTCCACATGTGCGCCTGTCACCTCCGCATCCTTCATGTCGGGGAAGCTCCGCTGTCCCCACGCCGCTGCCCCCTCCCCAGCTGCATCCCCAGGCGGAAGCCTTCTGTCCGGCCAATTCGCTTTCTCTGCAATACAAACGTCTCGTTTTTTTCCCCGGATTTTTTTATACAGAGAGAGTAACCGGGACGCTGTGAAATAAAAGCGACGGGGGAGGCTTGCTGTTTTGCCCCGGCGCGCCCAGCAGAAGTTGGGACGTCTTTCGGTGAAGTTTTGCCGCGGACTGGGACAATGGGATGCTAATGAGATTTCCGCAGGTAAGGGCCCGTTTTGCAAAACAAAATCCAGCGATTTCCCACTTTCTCGACTCATTTTTTTATGTGAAATAATATTACAACGTATCAGCCATGACTTTAAGCTGAGAAAACATCCCCTGTCCCGTGCGAAACGTTGGATGTGCACTTTCGTTACACTTGTTCGTAAGAATATGTTTGGCGTATCGAAATAACTTGAAAATATTCCATTGTTGTGTTAAATACGTGCAGCTCATTAAAGAGCATATTTTTATTTTACTGCATGTCATATACTAAGGCGATGATAGTCGTATTTGCTTTTAGATATTATTTTTTATTAGAGAAAATTGTATGTGGCCAATAATATTAGTAGCCTAGTTAATACTAATATTATATAAACTGCAGTAAAAGCAATGCACTTCTCAAATTGATTTGTATATGTGGCGCAAGTTTACCAGGATTTCACAGAAAGGCCATTTTGTTAAGCAAATTGTCCAGTTTATACATACAGTTAATGTTTTTAAAACAATTTATGTCCCAGTTGATGGCAGTTTTCAGTATGTCTTCTTCTTCTTATTATTATTATTATTCGTAGTAGTAGTAGTAGTAGTATTGTTATTATTATTATTGTTATTATTATTATTATTATTGTTGTTGTTGTTGATAAATAAAAAGCAAATGACACTCTGCCACGGCAGTGAGACTGTGTCCGGCGGGGCTTTTGATGCGGGCTGCCGGCGGACGCGCGGATCGGAGGCGGCCTCGCACACAGGAGCCTTTTATTCCTTGTTCGGGAAGACCGCGTTCGGCTGGCCGCCACAAATTCCGTAGACGGCGGAGCCGCTGGAAGTGATTAAATTCGGGTTACCGTCGGGCGGCGGCCGCGGGCAGCTGGAGGATATTTATATTAATCTACATTTACATTTAGATTTAAATGCAATCCCCGCTTGTCGCACGGTTACAGATCCGAGCCGCTTACAGGTTACAAACGGCGCTTCCTTATTGGAAAAGCATCGCTGGGCTCGGCGCGGCGCTCCGGCCCCGGCCCCGTAACTGCGCGTCAGGGACCCCGGCGCCGCGGCTGGAGGACTGTCCCTTCCATTAAGAAACACATTTCAGACGCCTATTCAGTGGCAAGTTTGTCAGAAATCGCGCGAATAGATCGTAAGGGAATCGCTTACAAGCCTCCCGTTAAAACGCGGGTGTGCGGCCAGGTGACCGGTGATGGAAGTAAAGCTGCTGCGATTTGCCGTGCTCGCGTTTTCCCCGAAAAGCGGCACCGCTCGCAGTCCGCGGAGCCGCCGGAGCCCGCGAGGTGTGCGGCTAATTGCACCGTCAGTACCGGTCCGATTGCATATTGTTCTACTTTAAATGGAGATGATATTATCGCCGTCTAATTGTCCTGAAAACTGACACTGGGGATGAAAGCTTGCTGGAAAGTTACAAATGACCTTTTGTTAAATCATGGAGCAAAAAAGGGGGGAAATGCAAAGAGTTTAAGAAGAATTTGGCTGTAAAATCTTAGCGTATTTCTTGGGGAAACAGGAAAAAAGAGAGAGTGCTTTTTGGCTCCATCTTTTACCCCTGCTTCATGCTTCGGTTAAAATGTATTATTGATAGTTTTTTTGTTTTCTTGGCTGTACACCTTACACGAAAAAAATATCTACATTTTGGTAGTATGCGTTTGCCTGAGTTAGGTGTGTGACCTCTGTTTAGGAGCGAGGACCTTCCCAATGCTGGACCTCCTCAGGTGGACGGCCTTGTCCCGCTCAGGATGGGCTCTTAGCACCGGCGTCTTTGCTCTCCTCCAGGGGCTGTCCTGCCCCGTCCGGCTTTGGGGCCCCTGTGTTGCACTAAAGGTTATCTGAACACCTGCCTGATGTAATGTTACCTTTTACTGCTGTGCATTTTGATATATGTATCACTGTGGCACATTTTAAAAGTATCACTGCTAAACTGCTACATTTGCCAGCCTACTTTCAGAAAAATGAAGGATCGCGTCTTGCTTATTTTATATGTATCAAAATTGTTTTGGCTGAAATGAGTCGCTTATTTTACCTTCAGTATGCGGCATTGGCTTAACGAATCTCTGCTTGCAATTGAGACAAATGTTTTTGTATGGAGGAACATGTGCGAGGGCTGAGCTTTCCTGCTCAGTCTCTGCCCGCCATTGACGCGGGGGCTCAGCCTGGCTTCTTCACACCAGCCCACTGCTGACCGATTCGGCCATTCTAGGGGTGCGGCGCTTCCTTCGTCTCTGAGGGCCAGGTGTGTGGCCTTCCGGCCACTGCTCGGTCGTGGGGGGCAGCGGGGTATGCCACCGCCAGAGACAGAAAGGCGTTGTTGGTTTTAAATTTTTGTGTCAGTGTTAATAAAGTTGTCCGTGTGTGCCCCCCTGCCGTGGAAACCAGTAGAGGGTGTAACCTTCTCATCGCCATAGCGGCGCTCCAGCCTCTCACGGTCTCCCTTTTGTTAGGGCCTGAGTAGCTGTGGAAGTAGCTGGACTTCCCTCTGTCTTTGACACACAGGCAGTGTTCGTCCTTTTCAAAAGAGGAGAGGGCTGTATGATCTGTACGCGGTGTGCTGTGCAGGTGGCCGGCTTGCCGCATTGACATCCCGGCTGTGCCCCCATGCCTCCCGCGACATTGTCCTGCAGCCCAACAGATAGATACCACACCTGTCCACTAACTGTAATCTGCTTCAAAGCACGGTCACACGGCACACTGACAGTGGCAGGGACCGGGGGGGGTTCCTGTCATTACTGTCAACATGAAGACATATTAGTCAAGGTGGGGGCAGGAAGGGTCAGGGGTGAACTACCTGACTGGTCCCTTCCCCCAATTCCCAGCGGCGTGTCGAGCACGAGAGACGCAGTCATGTCCAGGCGAGCCTCACCTGCTGAAACAGGCCGGTGCCATGGGGGGAATGACCGCGGTGAGAGGCAGGCCTCCTGCCTTTGTGGCAGTTAGCCTGCCGCCTCCGCGTGTGAGCCTCCTGCTCTTCAGCTCCTGGGAGGTTAAGTGGCGAGACGCTTCTGGAATAATCCGTGTGAGCAGAGTGCTCCCTCGTACACCCACTCACACACCCAACTTTGCTCGGCGAGAGAGTCCCCCCCCCCACTGTTTTTCACGCAACTCGGGTAAATCTACCCACAACTGTGAAAATTTCCTTTTGAATTTTTAAATTGTGTTCTTCTTATTTCTAGATAATTAATTCTGTATTTTTTAGCCGATCGCTCGGTCATTCCGGAATGACCTCCCAAACAAAACAATCTGCTCTTTCCCTTCTTCTGAGCAATCTCTTAGTTTTTTTTCTCCAATAAATAATTAATTTTGAAATAATATTTCTTTTCAATCAAAATCTCCTCCACTAAAATGTGCTCTAATTACAGGCATTTCTTTCTCGCCCATCTATTTGTTTTTAAATAGTTCCTCTCTCTCATCATGCTGTAAGTTTAATGGCACAACATCTTATAAAATATAGCACTGTGTAATTTAGAGAGAACCCTCCAGAACTTTCCCCCACATCGGGTCTTTTTAATTCCCACCCCACCCCACCCCTCCCCAACATTAGCAGGTGAATTTTAATGTGACCGGGGAATGGGGGGGCAGGAAAAAGCCAGGGAACTGCAGACGTGTCTAATTCACTTAAGCAGTAGGGGGAAAAGCCCATTTAAGACGATACAATGCATTTAAAACTAATTTAGGAGAATGGTGCACACTTAAATAAAGTGAAATAAAATGGCCCATTAGTAGAGATGGCAAAGTTTTAATGTCGATAGAAAAAAAAATAAGAGCATATATGTGGTGCAATCCGAGGAGCCGTCGCGACCAGCGCTAAACGGGTAAAAGATATTTAGCGCTTGTGGTACCAGTTTGACAAGCATGCCTGTGCAAAGCCGGAGCAGATCTCATTCTTTCAGACGCTACGATGGGAAGTTTTCAGTAGTAAATTATTACATGTCAAGTATTTTAACATACCGCTTAATAAAACAGGGAAGGAAGATTTTGCATTATTTCCTAGTTTGTGCAGCACATTTTGAGATGAGTTTTTTGACTGAAAGGGATTTTTAAAGCACGTCGGCACCATCAGCTCATTTTGGGGGCTCCGCATGTCCGCGGTAGGAATTCCGTGCGATCGCGGAACGTTCATATCTCGTTACCGCAGTCTCGTGTTGATGGGGGCGGGCTCATCTGCTCTCATTCAGTGTTTCGCCCAAAGGTGAGGCTGACACCGTACTCCCACGTGAGCCTCGTTGCCATTCTACCTTTTGTTGCTGAGCGCATGCTTCCAGCTGGCTTGGCCGTCTCTTCCCCCCGAAAGGTCAGAGCCCCCCGGCCCTGCAGCCTCTTGGCCGAAGCAGGCCCCCTAACTCTCCGTCACTTACTCCTGCAGTCACGCCGGGGTTCTTAATGCATTCTTCATTTACAGATTAAGTTCGATAATGAAGTGTGGCCTGTTCTCTGAGAGCGAATATAAAGGGGAGCAGAGCACAGCTAAGAGACAGACCCAGTGTGGGAACGCTGCTGTCTGATAAACAGGGACGCCCAGTATCCTTTCATTAAGTCCAGTGTTGGTGCCATTTCACCGCCATGAAAGTACGTGTTGTGTATCATATTTTGTCAATAGAAACCTGGGGTACTTTTTCAAAAGTAACATATTAGAAAGTGATGAAGGGCTTGATGAGTTTCTGCATCAAGCATGCATTTAATGTTGTATATTTTCACCAAATGTCACTGTAATAAATGAGAGAGTCTTGGTGATAACAGGCTGACACCCACGGTGTCACACAAATGGCTGGCATCAGGTCTCAGAGAACAATATCTGATTTTGGCTAATTGGACCTTAATACTTGGAGTTAAAGGACAGGCTGTCTAATTGCTCGGGAAAAATGTTAAGAGGCCATCGCTAGCGCAGGTATTCACGTGAGGTAGTGAGCTCTGCACTTCAGATACACTCCAGTGTGTGATTTGTCAGGCGCTCTGGGCATTGACCTCTGTCGGGATTCAGTTTTATTTTGGGATCTATTTTAGGAATTCCTGCACGAAGGAACAAAACTCCCGCTGAGCCGTATACAGTGCAGATAATTCCCACGATGGCTTTTTGTTATAAATATCATATCATTACAATATCCTGCATTTGACATCCGTTGCTTTAAAATAACAACCTAAACAAAAAAAGATTTATTTGATGAATGGTAATTGTGCTCATTTAAGTTGTAAAATCAAAACAATAATTTATCCAGATTTCCATTAATTAATAGGTTCTGAATTATGAAATGTGTGCTGAACATTAAGGGGGCTGCTTTTGGCCTGTTCTTCCTGTATGAGCCCGCATTTACAGGAGCTGACTTCTTCCTGTATGAGCCCGCATTTACAGGAGCTGACTTCTTCCTGTATGAGCCCGCATTTACAGGCGCTGACTTCTTTCCTCAGATTTGTGGCTCCTGTGGACCGTCCTGCACCTTTTATCATTTATACACGGCGTCTTTGAATTCAGTTAAATGTGTTGAATGGAGCAAAATGTTTTCTCGGTGTGGGTTGCTGTGGAAACGGCTGGTCACGCAGCCCGAAGCGAGGCTTGAGGCGGGCGATGCACCTGGTGGTCGTGTCATGTGAGCGTCGCTGAGCCCACCGAGCGGGCAGCGAGCCTGTGCTGAGCGCATTCGCCGTTGGGGTCTTTCTCAGCCTTTGTTGGCTTTCCGAGAGTGCTCCGGCTTCCTTGTCCGCTCGTTGGGCTTAGTAAATAAACAGGTGTTGGTAGTGTATCAGGAGCGTGCGTTAGGGGTGCCTAGCATGTTAGTCACCGGGGCAGTTTATTCGCTTTGCACCTACGATATTATGAAAGCGTAATGTAAGGAATGACAAATTAAATGGGCGAAGTATTCAGTGACGGTCGAGGAGATGTTTGCAGATGTTTATTTAAACGTAGGAGTGGAAATTAGCAAGTGATTCTGTGATGCTTGTTGATTTCCCACAAACACGGCCAGGTGAATCAGTCGCTTAAAGGGGGCTGATATGGGATCGTAGGGGAAGGTGGCACCTCTCAGGCTCTTTGGCTTTCAGGACTGGGACGTGGCTTTTGACACCAATCTCTGTTTACTTTGCTGGGCTACTGACATTTATATCGGAGTGGGATGTGGATCTTGTGTGGTTTTGGTGATGCGGTGGGGGGGCTTTATGGAGGGGTGGTGATTAGAGAAAAGAAAAATATCCAGAACAAAATCTGGCTTCTACGTCATGCTCCCAGAAATGCGATCAAAGAGAGATCCGAAATCCCAAATCCAGGAGTGGCTTTCAGCGCCAGTTTGGTCCTGCAGCGGTTAATCCCACCTCCCGGTACCTCTGTGAACCAAGCTGCGGCGGCCGTCGGCGGACACATAGTTGGGCACCCGCTAGCCCCCCGCTTTCTTCACAGGAAGGTGGCCGTCAGACCGACGCAGTTTTCAGCACCTTCTGTTTCAGTTTTTTCTCAAACATTTGGGAGGTAAGTGTACCTCTGAGCTGCCCTGTCACCCCCTAACTCGTCTCTCTCACCCCCAGCCATAAAGACTCGGCTGCATAATCTGCAATGTGTCTCATGGGGTTCGGGGGGGGCTCACCAGGAAGCAGGCGGCAGGGTTACGGAGGGTCGGGCCAGAGCACTGGCCGCCTCCTCACCTCTGTCTTTCAGTGCCTCGTCTGGTGCATTTCTGTGTGTCTCAGCCCGGGAACCAGCCGGCCAGACCCCTTTCTCCGGGGCACTGTGCTGTCACCGACAGATGGTGTCTGTTGTCCTTATTTCTTGAGGTTAACTGCGGCATTAGGTGGAGTTAGAGGGAGGTGCTGTTTTGGCTGTGAGTAGGCTTTGCTTCTTTGCAGCCGACGCACCTCCAGGAGCCAACAGGTCGCTTGACGTGGTTTCCATGGGAGCGTGCGAGGAGTGGCACATCACTACCCAGTCACAGTGAGATAAGGCAGTCTGGCGCTTGTCACCGCCCTTTCAGAGTGTGCCTAATCTAATCCAGCCCCCATTTCCAGCGTGCTGAACTTTGTCTAGCTAATTTAAGTAAGTGCATTTTTAGGTACTAAGCGAACATGACGAGGTCACTGTTTGCTGAAATGAAAAAGAATTTTATCCAAGTGGTGAAAAGTAAGATTACCCTGGACTCAAGGTTAACAGAACACACTTTCCTGCTGTACTGAGTGAAGATTTTATCTTTCTGTGTCTTTAAAACTATTCTAAGTCCTTCTGATTTATAAAATTTTGTAGGCCTTTTTCCTCCTTGTAGACAGTCAGAGCAATATCTCCCCTTCACTTTGAGAGTAATCGTTAAGCAGTGAGACAACACACAGGTCTAGGGCAAGATAAAAGACAGTTGAGGTTTGAGCAAGTCAGTCCAGATCTCCAGGCTCTGTTAAAGCTGCTCCTGACTGCTCCAGACTGTCACACGACCTCATAGTTTTCATAGAAATGGCGTGGCTGATTAATTAGTGTTGTCTTATCGAAACCATATACACGATTCCATGCCCGTATCAAAGTCAGCTGTGATTGGTTCGGCTGCCTGTCAGGGTGGGAAACGCAGTGCTCCCAGGTGCATGTGTGTAAACAGGTGTAACGCTGTGTCCCGCCGGCTTCCTCCATTGGCAGAACGATCTGGCCTCAGTGTGCTCCTCTTTCTTTATTATTTTCCATTGTAGCGCTCTGCTCCTGTCTTGTTTGGTGCTCTTCTGTGCAATCCGGTCAGCCTTTGAGGCTGGCCGGCGTCTTTCCCGCCTGACGCCTCAGCGCTTCACGGGCGGAGACCAACTACGGCGTGAGATAATTTGATGGAGCGGCACGCTGTGACATCGCTGCCTATACCGTCCCCATTAATGGTGCCTCGTCCCCGGCGCCTTCCAAGACGGCGGCCCAAGGACGGTCGCTGGTCTAATGAATAAACCACTACGAGTCCTGGACTCAAGTTATTCCCACGTAATTAAGACTGCGGCGGCCATCATGTGACACCAGCACCCGCGCCCCGAGCAGCCAATTACTCTCAGTCTCGCTTATTTGTGCGGCGGCAAGCAGATCTCCCGTGTTGGGATCGTGACCATCATCGCAAGGCATTGTGGGAGACCTCCAGGCTCTGGCTTTGGAAGGCTGGTGGTTTCACCGCATCCCGGGGTCCCCGGCCCGTGTGTTTGATCCTGTCCAGCTGGTGGGGCTGACAGCACCAGGATATGTTCACGAAGAGAGTTCCTGTCATATGCAGCTATTGCGACGGCTGTTTTGTTCTGAGCGACAGATACTGCTAAGGCTCATTTAGGGCCTATCACATCTCTGAGGGGCTTCACTCCGTGTAAACAAACACGTCAAACAAATTATAGCGCCATTGATTACATTTGTGGCTAATTATTTCTGGGATTCGTGACACTGCGGTGTCATGTGACTGCCGTCTCCAGTTAGGGTGGAGAACACTGCGTCAGCTTGTGGTCATGTGACTGCCCCCGCCAATTAGGGTGGAGAACACCGCAGCAGCATGTGGTCATGTGATTGTCCTCGCCAGTTAAGGTGGAGAATGCCGCAGCAGCATATGGACCCAGTTGACGGAAGGGTGCTCCCCGAACCCTGCCGAGCTTGGCTTGGCAACGCCGGCTTTGCGGTTCCGATCTCCGCACTTTGCCTGGGGATTCCGAGTGGCCAATTGAGTGCTAACGCTGATTTCTGGCTGTTCTAAGCCTTATGAGATCAGGCCAAAACGATGAGGCCAGTGTCAGGTGGGACCACGCTCTGACCTAGGCACCGATGCCACGGCCGACCAACCCATGGGAGGTGTCCGCCCCCCCGGCCCTGGTCTCCCTAGTGTTTCCTCGCCGGTCTTGCCACCTCATTACAGGCGCGCGCTCCTGTTGGAGGCGAGGTGGTGGCAGCCCCACACACCTCTTTGACGAATGCGTCATCGGGAAAGTTTCACCTCGCCTGTTTCCCATGAAATGGCGCCGCGTGATAATATGGGGCCCGGCGAGTCTGCGGGATCGTTAACAGCCGCTGCTAACCTTAACAGCACTGCTGATGGGTGACTGCAGATTAACTGAGCACTTCTAGGATGCTCCGAGTTATTTATATAATAATGTTAAATGATGTCATGCTAATACAATTAATTAATACTTTGAAATCCCTTAGAAGTAAAATGACAAGGTTTGGTGTATTTTTGTGGGAGATACTGGTCAGGTTGATAGTTTTTTGCAGGTTTTATGTAGCAGTTATTTAGGTGTTTGTCCCCATGGTACCATACTCATGACGTATGCTAATTTCCCATTCTGTACAGTTCTAAGCAAGATAGATGGAGAAAAGGCTAAGACTGAATAGCAGTGATACCCTGGTAGCTCTGAGTGACAAAGAAAGTGGGGGCTACAGCGCAAACGGGGAAAAACTGAGAGTGAGCCGGTAAAGAGTCGTCATCATTCTTAGTTATTTCATTGTTATTTTTGCAAAAACAATAATGTCGATTTTTGCTTTTTTAGAATAATCAATCAAACTTAAAAAACTGAAGTGGGTGATTCACACTGCCAATGTAACAACATGCGAAAGTGAAGGCGTTTCTTTTAGAGTGTCGATTATCTTCGTAAATTTCTTTCTGGAAATAAATATTTTTTATTAAATCTTTTAAATAATAAAAATTACAATACACAGCATCTAGGCATGCTTAAAAATGATGAAATTGATTGGCGTCATATAGAGCCCATGGTAGCTCGTATGTACGTTTTTTCATGGTACCACAGCAGGGTTATAAATAATCAGACTAATACTATATGTGATCATTGCAACCCGACGAACATAAATGAGTTGATAACATGCCCTTTCTGTAACATGTTCCCATGTCTGCATCTGTATGCATGCATACCTGACCAGTGTATTTTTAAACGGTCTGGATCTGGATTTTTTTTTTTGAACAACCAACCGGTAAAAGTGAACTTGCTACCTGTTATTTGTGTTTTTCGACACGTTTGAAGGTTCCTCTGGCCCGACTCTGGCTGCCTCGGCCAGGCGCCGTGCCACCTTTCTGCTGCTCGGCCATTTTCTTATGTTCTGTTGAAATAATCTAACTTTCTGTTATGGTTAGAAGCTAGAAACCTTGCCGGCTTGGTGTGTGTTTTTGTTGCTCCGTGGAACTGGCCCACGCTTCTCTAAATACTGTAGCTCCTGCCTCAGTATATCTCTGTGTTCTTATTTCCTCTTGTTCTGAGTGGAAGCAGTGACGACCTGAACGTAATAAGTCTGGCCTACAGCACAGGTAATTAGGACAGGTAATTAAGTGGACTGAATCATCACCCCATTCCCCGGGATTTCATTTCCGCCGCCGTGTTAGTAATTTGTGAGACCTTTAAAATGATTTTTCCCCATTTTGCCGTCCATGCATGAGATCCAGTTTCTCAAATGTTTAGTAGTATTATAAATACAGATAATCTCTGTTTAACTTTTGTATGTTTATATACTCCATTTTTCCTTCAGTGACAGCATCCTTAAAATCTCGTCCTGGGTTTAAAAAAACCTTAAAATCTCTCCCAGTTTCCTAAATTATGCTGCCTGTCAAACTCTGGAAAGGATATTGTTCTGTTTGCCAGATCCAACGCCTTGCCTCATAAGCTGGGCCTTCGCGAGGTCGCGCTTCCGTTTGGCTCCGTGACGGGACTGCGGAGCGGCCCGCGGCCGGACGCAGCCTCCTGTTCCGAGCGAGGCATCCCCATGCCTTTATGGCTTCTAACCCCAGATCCGCCAGTCATCAGTATTTAAATAATTGCAGTAATTGCCATCTGTTTGATGCCTATTAACGGAAATGCTGTAGTTTTCCGCTACATTGAGTCGCGCTCAGGTGAAAACCCTAATGGCGGCTTGTGAGAGAGAGGCAAAAATAAGTCATAATTATTATTTATGTGCCTCGGGGGTGAGAATATGGCTTCATAGTTGATCTGTTTATGCACAACCTGTTATTTTTTATTATATGTGTAACAGGGGTCTTTTAGGTGGCCGAAATTTGAACTTACAGCCTTATGGTCGCAAGGTAAACCTTTTAATCGCATCTCTGGAATAATTAAAACAGGCGGGGGCCTCTGTGCCTCACACCCGTGTCTTTCCGAAGCGCTGATGCCTCCGAATGCATCTGCATTGAGCAGGCCCTCTCCTCTGGCATGTGCCCCCCTCCGCCTGTAATGTCCGCTGATCAGTGGCCACCAGCCCCCAGCACAAGAAGATATTTTTCCCCCAAAGCTGCATGGAGCCGGCTTGCCGCTCCCCGGACCGCAGTGGCTGTGTACAGTAAGTTTGCATGAATTACAGGAAGCTACGACCTTGTCGCTCTCAGTGGGGGGAGGGGGGTAGGTATGATCGGAACATCGTTGCTGCCTGTTCTCTGGCTGTCCCCCACTGGCAATCGGGGCGCATCACCATGCCATTCTGATGTTATGGGGTGAAGCAGTACGGTGGCTCTTCGCAGGTTTCCCAGGGCTCTTTGACAGCTAGCGACTAAATGCCAGCTGATAGCCGCACGGCAGCATGCACCAGCGTTAGTGTAAAAGACGGTGCACTAGCCATCCGCCGTTTTCCTGACAGGGATCGCACGCTCTGACACGGGCCTCCATCTGTTTTTGAGAAAAAAATGTATAGATCTTTATAGATGTCAAATTTTCAGTCTTATAATACCTGTGTGTGTTATACTATCACTTGTGATAAATCCGTATGACTGAAATGTATAAATATGTGGCAAATAGAGGGGTTGAAGTACAGGGGTGTCCCTGTTGTTTTCACTGTTTCTTTTGGACTATCTGCTGTTTCTCCAAACTGTAATAGTGAGGCTCAGATTAGGGGCCAGTTAATGTTTCCTGTTTGTCGGGTTAAACGCCCTAAAAAGCGGTTTTACATGGCCCTGCATTTTGCTGGACCCTAATGCCGATCTTCTGTTAGCATTAACGGAGAAGCCCCCCGCCTCCTGCCTGCCTCGGAGCTCGGAGGGCCTTCGCGGCTGTCAGCTGAACTCGCTGCTCCGCAGCGGCAGGGAAGACCGTGACCCGGGTCTGAGTGCTGGGCTGTAGCCAGAAGCCATCGGGGGACATGTAATTACAATATACTGTGTGTGTTTCTTTGAGATCACTAAGAGTATGCCAAGTCTTTATTCAGTGTTTTATTAAATGTATATTTAAGTACATTTCATTTAGGATCAGTTGTGTGCGCATGAAATAGCCTCAGCTGTCCTTGATGAAACATTTATAGTATTTACTTCAAAATGGTATATACCAAAATGGTATATACCAATAGCTATATACCAACAGAGAGGCAAAAGAATGCAGCCGAATCTTCTGTCTCGGGATTAAGGCACATAATTAAATGCTGTAATTGTACACAGTTGCTCACTTATTATAATCACAATGGTTGGAGTTTTGCCAAGGCAGAGCATTTTGCCTTAACTTACCTCTTTACGTTTCAAGGCCCCGTTTATTTTTCAGGGGATCAAACACATGCTGTGTTAGATGGGGGGCCGCACAGCTGTGAGGCACCGGTAACCAAATTAGGGGTGAGCTGAGGGGGCTTCCATGGATGAAGGAGAATGCAGCTGAGAATTAGTCTTGCTGACAGCATTTATGTAATTTAATCCCACCATCTGGAGGAAAATAAAACTAATTTAAAATACCAGAAAAATAAGCAACTGAGCAACAATAACAACAATCAGCAACAACAATGAGAATGACTTGACAACGACGTTCTGGAGATTTAATACAGGACTCTCAGCCTTTTTGGAATGTTAACATTGGCTCTGGAACATTCAGGAATCTTAACACAGACACCACAACATTTCTGAATGTTAACATCGACACAGGAACATTCAGGAATTTTAATACAGTCGTCTGAACATTTCCGAATTTTAACATTGGCTCTGGAACACTCTCGAGTTTTAACACAGACACCACAAAATTTCTGAATGTTAACATTGACACAGGAACATTCTGGAATTTTAACAAAGACCCTAGAACATTTTAGAATTTTAGTAAAGGCAGAGGAACATTCTGGAATTTTAATACAGACACCACAACATTTCTGAATTTTAACATTGACACAGGAACATTCTGGAATTTTAACACAGATGCCCGAACATTTCTGAATTTTAACATTGACACAGGAACATTCAGGAATTTTAACACAGATGCCTGAACATTTCTGAATTTTAACACTGACACAGGAACATTCTGGAATTTTAACACAGATGCCTGAACATTTCTGAATTTTAACATTGGCTCTGGAACATTCTGGAATTTTAACATAGGCACCAGAACATTTCTGAATTTTAACATTGACACAAGTACATTCTGGAATTTTAACACAGATGCCTGAACATTTCTGAATTTTAACATTGACACAGGAACATTCTGGAATTTTAACACAGACGCCTGAACATTTCCGAATTTTAACATTGACACAGGAACACTCTGGAATTTTAACAGAAGACGCCTGAACATTTCTGAATTTTAACATTGACACAGGACCATTCAGAAATTTTAACACAGACACCAGAACATTTTAGAATTTTAATAAAGGCAGAGGAACATTCTGGAATTTTAATATAGACACCAGAACATTTCTGAATTTTAACATTGATACAGGAACATTCAGGAATTTTTACACAGACACCAGAACATTTCTGAATTTTAACATTGGCACAGGAACATTCTGGAATTTTAACACAGATGCCTGAACATTTCTGAATTTTAACATTGACCCAGGAACATTCTGGAATTTTAACACAGACGCCTGAACATTTCCGAATTTTAACATTGACACAGGAACATTCAGGAATTTTAACACAGGCACCAGAACATTTCTGAATTTTAACATTGGCTCTGGAACACTCTGGAATTTTAACACAGACCCCTGAACATTTCCGAATTTTAACATTGACACGGGAACATTCAGGACTTTTAACACAGAAACCAGAACATTTTAGAATTTTAATAAAGGCCGAGGAACATTCTGGAATTTTAATATAGACACCAGAACATTTTTGAATTTTAACATTGACACAGGAACACTCTGGAATTTTAACACAGACGCCTGAACATTTCCAAATTTTAACATTGACACAGGAACATTCAGGACTTTTAACACAGACACCAGAACACTCTGGAATTTTAACACAGACGCCTGAACATTTCTGAATTTTAACATTGACACAGGAACATTCAGAAATTTTAACACAGACACCAGAAAATTTCTGAATTTTAACATTGACACAGGAACATTCAGGGCTTTTAACACAGACACCAGAACACTGTGGAATTTTAACACAGACACCAGAACATTTCCGAATTTTAACACTGGCACAGGAACATTCAGAAATTTTAACACAGACACCAGAAAATTTCTGAATTTTAACATTGACACAGGAACATTCAGGGCTTTTAACACAGACACCAGAACACTGTGGAATTTTAACACAGACACCAGAACATTTCCAAATTTTAACATTGGCACAGGAACATTCAGGAATTTTAACACTGACACAGGAACATTATGGAATTTTAACAAAGACCCCAGAACATTTCTGAATTTTAACACTGGCACAGGAACATTCTGGAATTTTAACACAGATGCCTGAACATTTCTGAATTTTAACACTGGCACAGGAACATTCAGGAATTTTAACACAGATGCCTGAACATTTCCGAATTTTAACATTGGCTCTGGAACATTCTGGAATTTTAACACAGACACCAGAAACTTTCTGAATGTTAACATTGACACAGGAACATTCTGGAATTTTAACACTGACACAGGAACATTATGGAATTTTAACAAAGACCCCAGAACATTTCTGAATTCTAATATTGGCACAGGAACATTCTGGAATTTTTACACAGACACCAGAAAATTTCTGAATTTTAACATTGACACAGGAACATTCAGGGCTTTTAACACAGACACCAGAACACTCTGGAATTTTAACACAGACGCCTGAACATTTCCGAATTTTAACATTGGCACAGGAACATTCAGGAATTTTAACATTGACACAGGAACATTCTGGAATTTTAACAAAGACCCCAGAACATTTTAGAATTTTAGTAAAGGCAGAGGAACATTCTGGAATTTTAATACAGACAGCTGAACATTACAGAATTTTAAAATAAGCACCAGAACATTCCAGAATTTTAAGATGGATCATAGACACCCCAGGCCTCTAGCTGATGTTAAGCCAAAGGCACAAAGTATTATCATATATTAATGTCTGGTTGAGCAGCCCCACCCTGCTCTGAGCCTTGGATGAACTCGGGTCAGGAAGTTCTGGGATGTTCAGGTATGCGACAGCGGGCGAATTTTTGCCTGAATATAAGCCAAGGGAGAGGCCACCTTTCAAGTGAAGTGTTCAGTCTGTGTGTCTTCAGTAAACATCCAGCAGCATAAATCAGCAGGGAAAGGTGTTAAAAGTTATTTCACATACAGATCATGGTAAATTACTGTGAGTGGTGGTAGATTTGGGGTGTGGACAGGATCAGGTGTAAAAAATGGTTTGTAAACTGATCCAGTCTTTTTAATGAGCAAAACGTCCAATTGATCTTAAATATTTTTAGAAGTAATTAATAACAATGAATGACTAAAGTATAAGATGAGCTCACAGATGATAAGTCAGTAAACATCAAGAATTATAAAGTAAACATTAATGATTTTTCAAAACCTCGTTGAAATGGAGCCCTTGTCAGGAACATAATTACAACCTTGTATTAAAACCATACAGTGCATTTCTAATTTAAAAAAACAGTGGACAGTTGAATATTTAATTCAGACCACAGAATATTCAAAGGAACCACACTTTCAATAATGAGATGCAAAGTAATTAATAGAATATCTCATTAGAATATTGCTTTGTGATTATACAGTTTATAACCATTTTAACATGAGCCATAATTGGTGGCTTCTTTGAAATGTAAAGGGAACAGGCACGTGTACCCCGTAATAATTGCACATGTTGTGACCCGTCTGCACGCCATGCAAACGAACATCTGACCGTGCTTTGCTATGTGGCTCTTGCTTGTTCCTGACCTACATTCCACTAGTTACTGAGAGGTGGCACTCAGCTGCGTGTGTTCACAGGGGCGTGTGCACGCCGTGGGTCCCGTTTCCCTATGGCTAAGTGCTCCTGTGTCATGGAGCCCCTCCCCCTTCGCCATTCCAGCAGGGAAGCCCCTCGCTGACATTCCTTTGGCTGTCCTGTCGCTGTGAGGCCGCACAGCACACCCCTCCGCTCCCCACATACCTCAGCCATGACTATTCTGGTGGGGGTTCCTGCACTCACCCTACTCCCTCTCGGGCTAGCAGTATCTCCAACAGAACAATTCATACATTTCTGTCTCCCGTGATGTCAGCCCCCCCCCCCCCCCCCCCCCCCCCTCCCCCCC
>JAAGVU020000049.1:10747412-10758340 GCA_011763525.2 Mormyrus iriodes
AGCCCCCCGCCCCCTGCCCCCTGCCCCCCACCCACCTGACAGATGATAGGAGCCTGGTCCAGCTTCAGCGCCGTCCCGCCTTCCACACGCCTTAAACAGCATGTGACTCCTGTGGCTTCCTGTCCAAACTGGCAGTTAATTACCCATTATATTTATGGCTAACCCTAACCCTAACCCATTATATTTACAGCGTGACTGAACGCGGTTTTGTAAAGTTGCGGGGCGGAAAACGATCAGGAAGAGAAATTAAACACGACAGACCCGGGTGGGTGGGGGTGTTCAAATCTGAAAGTGCTGTGGGTGAGTCGGCGAGCTGGACGATCACAGCTGGACGAGCAGTGTCTGCATCCTGAGAGGGGCCTTACGGATGGGCGTGGGGCTTTAGCTGAATGCCGAGCTGCATAAATGAGGGAGTGAGGTGGGCGGTGGAATGCGGCCGGTCCTCAGAACGGCCACCAATGGAGAGCTTTGCTAACCCCTGACAAAGGGCCCTGCAGACGTGCTGCTGGCAGGGCCGCGCTCTTCAGGTCATCAATGGCTGAAGTGGGCCACAGTTTGCCATAGATCTGCACATGAATGACACTGGAAGAGGGACGCCACTCCTTGGTCTGTCTTTAGCTCGAATCGATGGCATCCGCTTTGGTTTTGGGCCGAACAGACCTGCTGGAGGCTCAGACCTGCTCCCTCTGTGACTCACCTAGCCTCGTCCCAGCTTCGCCTCTTGGCGCCTTGTAACGTGACCCACCCACCTCCCGAGCTCCGCCTGGCCGGAGACCCGTCGCTCTTCCTGGCCCCGTGACTAAATGGGTACAGACTCAGCGGCGACGAGCGAATGCCGAAACAGTAGCACGTTTAGCGATTTTGCCCGTCCAAAAGGCTGTTTGGCTCATCCGTCATCCGTTGGGGAGACGGCTTTGGCCTATCTTGCATTTTTCCGCCTGTGTGTCGGTGTGTGCGTGCGTACGCACGCGTGCTTATGTATATATAGAACCACCGAACGTCAGCTAGATCCATCCGCGAGCTGCTGTGCACTTTGTTGGTCAAATGGCTTCGATTTTTTTCCCCAACAAATGAGTTCATGTTCGTGTTTCTCTTTTGCATATTTTCTTACGCAGCAGAACAAAGACAGCCGGCAGGCTGGTGGTGGGAGGGGCATCAGGAGCGCGCGGGCACCGGCTGCATGGCTGCCTGTTCGACATAGCCTCGCTTTCTCCTCCTGATTATCTGCACCGATAAGGCTGCTTCCTGTGCTCCCGGCTCCCCCCGCTGCTCGCTCCGTTTCATCCTCTGCATTTCTTGTCGCTGCCAAAGAAGCGGCCGCACTTAAGGACAGGAGGCCGGAACGCTCGCTCCCCCAGAGCTGAGGGCAACGGGAACCTGAGCCCTCGCTGTGTTTTTTTTTTTAAAAAACAACGAAGCTCATTGTCAGGACGGCCGTTTGTGTGTCTTTGCCCCCCCCTCCACCCCACCACCTCGGTCTGAGGGTCCAGGTGGAGCAGCCATGCTTCAGGGGAAGGGGGGGGCTCTGGGTGGCACTTGGCTCTCCTTGTAAGAGAAAGAAAAAAAAACAAAATTAGTATCAGATTAGAATGGCCCTGACTTTCCCAGCGGCACTGGGGCTGAGGGGTCGCTTGCGTTAAGTGCTCCTTGTAAGCCCTGAGTTTAATTTTTCCGAGTGCTTTTGGTGGTCCTCCTCACGTGCTTCTCGGTGGTCCCACGGAGGCCAGGTGCCTGCGATTGTCTCTAGCCGCCCTGCTCTCTGTCCGTCCCTAACGAGCTCCTGGCTGGCCAGAGTCTTTCTCTCCCAGCAGCCGTTTCATTAGCTCTCTGCTGGAGTGGGGGCTCAGTCCTCAGCCGACCCCTCGTTAACCCTGAATAACACGGCCCCCCCCTCCCTCCCCATATGGCCTCCCACCCCAAATGGCCTCCCACCCTTTTCACTATTTCAATACATCTCCTCAGCCTGGGAAACTTTGCGATATCCATCCAGTTTTTTTTTCCTGTCTACACAGGCCTGCGTGATGGCAGGTGCCTTCCTTTTGCCGTCGATCCGCCTGTCCGTGTTGCACAGCCCTTGCACTGGCGACAGCTTCAGTCATGTGATGCGCTGTTAATGTGGTCCCGCCCAGGCACCGTTGGCCCCGTCTGCTTCGCCGATGGACGGCCTTCCCTGGCCCGTTATCTTTAATGAACACCTGCTGCCAGGCTCTTCCCTGCACACTTCTGTTTGAGATCCACTTTTCCAGACAGCGGGACACTCTTGTTTTTGAATAAATATCCCCAAAATTAATTAGCTGATAATGTGTTTGGTCGTTTAATGAAAATGACTTTCTCAGTTATTGTCCTCCTTTTTCCACTTTCCGCTGAAGCCCATCCCTCTCTGCTCCCAGCGACTCCATTTTCCCATCCCCGCCTTCATCGTAACACAGGCCGCATTCGCGAGTGTCAGCCACCCGCGCCCGTCTTGTGGCGCCGGCTGGGCGTGACGGAGCAACAAATTTGCTTGCCGTCCGGGTGCCGTGGATGCTGGCGCGTCGGGATACCCGCTTGACGACCCCGCTGTTTTACACTGGAAATTTCTCAGGAAATCATCATGTCCTTCCCCTCCGGCTACCCATTTCCACGGCAGAACTTGATCCTGATTGGTTCGGCCGAGTCCATCAGCTCAGTCCCAGAGGTCGTTCGGTCTACCCACAATTCCGAGGCGCGGATACCGCCCGCACGGCACTAACAGCCCCGCTCCCCCGCCCGCCTGCCTCCACTCACCTCACTGGCCTCCTGCTGTGGTTAGCTTATCAGATCGACACAAGGGCACATTCAGAAATTGCTCACCTCTGTAATGAATTCGGTCTTACTTACAATCACATGATATCCTTTTTTTGGGGGTGCCCCTCACACACATCCGGATTGTCTGTCAGAATAACGCAACGTCAACAAGTTAATAAAACACACTTGAAATGTGCACTTGGTGTGTCGTAGTGAAGCGTGTCCTTCTGAGTATAGAGTCACGAGGGCAGATAGTGTTTGGTCTGGGTGTGTAATGTTCTTGCTGGCTAAACCCTGATCACCACCTCTGGGGTCATTCTGGTCCTTAGGTCCTGCTATGGCTGAGTTTCTTCTTTGTGCTTATTTTGTCTCTTTTTTTTTGCTGACCATCGGGGGAGCAGCACTTAAGGAACTAAGCAGGCCGTGATGTCAAATCCCCTGCGTCGTTCACAGAAGCTCAGCTACTTCAGCAAACACGCAGGTCGGAAAGACGGGAGCGGACGAGAAGCTGGCGGTGCCGCGCACAGAACCATCTGCTAAGAGGCATAAGCGGCTCGAGGAAGGCACGTCGTTAGCAGCCCCGTCGTTAGCAGGCCACGCACTGATGCGTCGCAAGTCGTCAGCTGTCGCTGGGCTCCGGGAGGCGTGGGAACGGCTTGCACGCATGGCTTCGTTATGCCAGACATGTTCCCACGGCTCGCGCGCCCCGCCCGCCTCTTCACTCCCATCCACACGTTATCCCCTCGGCTCGGCAGAGCCAGTCCCGCTTCAGCCATTGCCACGGATTTAGCATGTTCTCCTCTCCTTCCCTGCAACGTGTGAATTGGATTGAGTTTACGGGATCCCTTGCCCAGCACCTTCTGACCCAACGGCTCCTCCGATAGCCATTGTCCTCAGCGAGTTCTGCCAGATGGTGCCTTGTAATTTGAATGACTGATTGAGTCGCATTTTCTTCTGTCTCTGGTTATTTATACCATTTTCTGGTGCGGGCCGCTGTGTGACATCACCTCTTAGCGCAGCCCGCCGTTGGCTCATTCGCTCGCAACGTCAGGAGCCCTGATTTATGATGTCATTTAAGGTATAATTGCCCCGTGCTCTGCTTACTGCTTCAATCAGTCAACCAGTCACCTCCGCAGCAGCGGGTCAGGCTCCGGAGACACCACGATTAAAACCAGCAACCATGTCCCAGAATGCAGTGCTGCATCGCGCTGAAGCCAGGCTCCGTTTCCATTGGCCAGTGCTGCTTTACTGTGTCATTGCTTCGTGGCTTGATAGAGATCATCGCACCAGGCAGAATGCACCAGTGACACAGCGTCACCCTTTTAAATTTCTGGCTTTTTTAAAGAGGAGGGGGTAAATTTAGAGTGAGGGGTTGTCAGAAGACGGACTTGGTTCTCTTCCTCTGACGAGCTGTTCTATGTTGGCTTATGTCTTTGGTGGCTCTCATGTTCACACACCCCAGCGACTGGTTGATGTATTTGGCGCAGATCAGTCCGTCGGCAGATGTGGACGGGCGTTTTATCGAGGCCTTTTTGGTTTCAGTTTATTCCCAGATGGCACTCATGAAAGGAGCCTCACCTTGCATGCAGTATTACTTAAGGTACACCCATTAATTAAGGTGCACTCTCGTCCCCGTGACTGCACCCTCTGTCCAGCCTGCCTACTTGCTTCTCACCATGTGAAAGCTGGAGGGGCTAGATGGAAAGGTGCCGCCGGTGCCGGATGAAGAAAGCGGAGCTCTATGCTTGGTCTGCAGCCAGAAGAGCATCCTAGGGCAGGGATTGTGTTTCTCGGCCCCTACCTGAGCTCCTGATCAGGGCCTCCTGTCATGCTGGCCCCTACCTGAGCACCTGATCAGGGCCTACTGTCATGCTGGCCCCTACCTGAGCTCCTGATCAGGGCCTCCTGTCATGCTGGCCCCTACCTGAGCTCCTGATCAGGGCCTCCTGTCATGCCAGTGGGAATTAGAGGCTCTGTCAGCCCTCTGCTGTCACCTTCATGTATGATTTCTTTAGTGCTTCTTACATTTTTAGTGAGGGTCAGTGGCTCTGCAGACTAAGTCTCTCTGCCTCACCAGAATACTTCATAGGCCCTTGAGCGAGGTCCTTAAGCCCCTGCCCCAGGGGCACTGCATATTGGCTGACCCTGTGCTGTGACCCCCCCCCCAAACTATGGAGAACATATGAGTAGCATTCCAATACCTGTGCTCACACTTGTTCAATGGCAAAAAGAAGCATTTAATCTTAATCTTTAATCTTTAATTTTGAGTTATAGATGACTAGACAGATCCAGAGGGCATGGCATCCGAAGTGGTTAAACCAGGACAAAGAGAGGCAGCCACAGACCCAAAACCAGCTCCGTCACGCCAACAGGCCCCCCGCACACTGGTGAGGGAATTTCGGTTCAAGGTCAGTCACGGCTCAAGGAGCTTTGTCGGGGTGGTGCAGTGTAGCGGGCTACTAATTTCCCCGGGTGACACACGCTCTCCGTCCTGGTGCTACGAATCTCACTTCCCGGGGGTGTGTATCATTCAGCCCGTTGCTCGCAGCATCCTTATAACTGCCGGGTCACACCATCTGCCATGGGGGCAAATTAAAAACAATGGCATGATGGCACCCGGATCAGACTTGACCCCCAACCCTCGTGTCCTTCAGTTTTCAGAAAGCGGTCTGCCGTTTCCCTCCCTGCTGACGTGAGGGGTTTCAGGTGTGAGCCACACGGTGGATAACCCATGTGGAAAGCGGCTGTTTACTCTCTCTGAGCTGCCTGCCTGCCTGCTCTGACAGTGTGTAAGTCAGGGTCGCACCCTGGTAAAACACAGTATGATCAGCCATGACTAACAGAGGGTGGAATATGTGTTTCTTCCTGAAGGTTATTTATTTAGTCGCATGTCGCACATGGGGAGCGAGTGAGGGAACGCTGATAGAGGGCACAGTTCATCGCCACCTCTGAGACTTCGGCGGGGGGGGGGGGGGGGTAGGCTGAAAAGGGAGCTGGATGAAATTCCAACAGGCCGCTGTAAACTCTTCCGATAACACGGCTCCATGCGATGGCGCAGCCTTGGTGACGGTAAATCTGGCACCTTCCCATTGCCGATTTAGGTCTTAACATGAACATACTCAGATTAACAGGCATGTTCCTCCAGCCTGAGAGATTTCTGAGACATTAGGAGTCTCAGCTTAATCAGGATGAACCAGTTTCTCATAGTTTCTATGTGACAGTGTGTTTGTATCTATATAGTCACCCTGCATTTTACTCTGTAACAGTCAAAGGAGGAGAAGCTCTTAGTGACTCAGGAGGCAAGCAGCTGACGCGTGACGGAGCCCGACTGCACGGCATCCAACAACATCTGTGCAGGTTTCGAATCGCTTATAAACTATTAAAAATGCAGACGGCCTCATAATCTCTTCATCAGCTCACCGCATTGTTCCTGAATTTAAAAAGTGATTCATCTATTTGAGGTTTAGTGGAATTAAGGGCCCTTTTGCAGGTCAGTCTCCTGGGTGGGGTTGCTTCGGAGCTCGGGTCCCCATGCGTGTTTGCTTTGATGGTGGATGATCTGGTGTTCTCTTCTTCCAGGCCTAACGGCCCATTTGAGCCCCCCCTCGGTCTCAGTGTGAGTGGAGTTTGTCTCTCAGCTGGAGCCGTGACAGTTACGCGGCTGGAAGGTCAGCGGGGTGGCACACGAATCCAGGCGCTGCCGCCAGAGGTCCTTCTATCATTGTGGTAAGTTTCATGAAGGGGATGGGCTCTCTTTCCCCAGGACCTCACTCCTCTGTCTTGCTTCCAGGTAAAAGGGAACGGGCCTCTGATAGGCTGTCATTTGTGTTCAGCTGGATGGCGTATAGATGTACCGTTATGAAAATGTAATGGGCTTCTGCCTGGCCTCCGTAAGTCTCGGCGCTGGGAACCATTTCAGAGGATGGAGAAGAGCACTAAGGCTTTATTTCACGGGCAGAAAGCGGCCTGTGTGGAGAACACAGAGCCTGAGCCAGCGGTCCCTGCATGGCCCGTCACGTGGGCCTGCTCTGTTTAGTCTGCACTATACGTGGGGCCCCGGTCATCCACTGAGGCTGTGCCAAGATGGTCGCCGGCTGAAAGCAAGAAGTGCGAGTGTGTAAATACATCCTTCTGTGCAGGCCAGAAAAGCGAAGAGAATGAGTCATTAGCGTGACGTCCCAGGGCCCCGAAAGTTACATCCTTATGAGCATTTCAGCATTTGGAGGAGGAGCTTTCTGGCACTGCAAGGGTCACAAAATAATTTCTGTAAAAATATTTGCTCCTATGTCTGGCTCACATGCTGGATGCAGGACAGGGTGCTGCCTGGTTAAATGAATTAGGATTTAAGATTTGTCTGTGACATACTATTTTTACCTGAAGACTCCAGCAGCCAGGAGGGTGATCTCCTGCACCCGGCCGTAAGACTTGCAGCAATCAGACTTTTTTTTTGAGATAATGACCACTACATTAGAGATGAATACCTAATGAATCATGCGTGGCCACTAGCCGACCTTGTGAGAAGATGTATCGCATCCCTCTCCCCGCATATTAATTATCAATGAGAGGCGCACAGCTTTATGAGTGATTTCACCTTGGAGATATATGCTGAAAGAGAGAGTTCTGCTCAGCCGGGTGTGAGCGACGACCTGGACAGTGCCCAGTCACCCCGGGCCAGCCTAGCCTGGCAGCGAACAAGTGTTTAGGCCCACAGGACGATGAGTCGGAACCCTGTGTCATGGGTGCTTGAAAAAGGATGGGACTGTTAATGCAATCTGCTCATCACAGGTTTCTGCTCTGTTTCATTCGTGCAGTGAGTCACACACAGCTAGCGGGGAAAAACGTCACGTTTCACAGTCTGTGTGATGAGGGATGTAGCTGGAGATCGTGCTTCTCTGTACATGTGCTTTTATTTACGTGTTTGTGTCCGGTGGAGTCTCTCATCGTCCTGCTAAGAGACTTCAATCATATTTTGTCTCATTTACATGGGAAAGATGAATAATGTCATGCAGAGTCACGCAGCCCCATGTTTGCAGGCCAGTTGTTTAATCGGATTTAGTTTCTGAAAACTGTTTGGAAAGAGGGTCCCACTTGTCTGTAGTCAAAGGGCCTGTGCAATTTTCAGTCTATATGTGACTTAGAAAATATTCTCACAATCCGTTAAGTGCTTTTAGCTGGGGAGCAAAAGCTATATTTACTGATTAATTCATGTCACTGCAACATTAAAGGGGTGCAGATTCATGACAAATTTCTAAACAGGAATTGCAGCTTCTAATGGGTCCGAAGTCTGCAGTGAGACTTGTATGCTGAATTGCTTGCTGTAGTTTATTTAAAGTCAGGGCTCTCTGTGGCGATCTCTTACATGTGACTGACACCCGCATGCACGGAACGCAAATCAAACTGGTCTGGTGGCTGTGTGGAAAATGGCGTCTGATGCGGTCTTGTACTTGGGCACAGTAAAGATGTAGGGTATATTAACCATACGTGTTCTCAAAACCACAAACAAGCCCCTCATTGAGGTGTTGGGTCACATCGCAAACATGGAGCAAGTTGGTTCCTGTTTCCGTCAGCAATGCTGTCAATTGCCAGGCTGTGCCCTTCATGCCCGGCTGTGCCCTTCATTCCCGGCTGTGCCCTTCATTCCCGGCTGTGCCCTTCATGCCAGGCTGTGCCCTTCATGCCCGGCTGTGTCCTTCATTCCCAGCTGTGCCCTTCATGCCCGGCTGTGCCCTTCATTCCCGGCTGTGTCCTTCAGGCCCGGCTGTGCCCTTCTCGCCAGGCTGTGCCCTTTATGCCCGGCTGTGCCCTTCAAGCCTGGCTGTGCCCTTCATTCCCGGCTGTGCCCTTCATGCCAGGCTGTGTCCTTCATGCCCGGGACGGCTACAGGAACCAAAGGAGGGTTTCCTTGATGACTGGACCCTGAGTCCACTGATTCCTGTGTGAGAATAACCTGCTCTGCTCTGAAAGCTTCAGATTACACCGACACTCGTTGACTGATGTTGACTTTTAACCTGATTACAGGAGCTTTTTGCAGTGCGCGTTACATTAAGTTGTCTGCATGCAAATGAAGACAAAGCCCTTTTCTGCTTATATTACGGGAGTATGCGGGATATTATTTAGTAGATCTGTACAATAGAGTATAATGTGAATCTGTTGTCGTAGTTTAAGTCCTGGGTTCTGTCTGCATTAAGACCCTCTGTCCGTCCAAAATCCCTGAAGTCACCACGCTGTAGGATTGTGCATGATTGTTCTGATGTTCTGGACTGGGCCAGCGCCGAGCCCAGGAGATAAGCAGACAATCTGCTGTTTGCACCAGCTTAGCTGGGGTGCAGCCGATTCGAACCGATCCACAGGAGCACTGAGGATCACCCTTCGCCGGGCACGCGTCGTCTTGGATGCGATGATTATGGTTTACAGCAGCGTCAGTTGGCGTGGCGTCCCTCTTACTCAGCTGTTCTTTAGATAGCAGTTATAATGAATAATGGACATGTTTTTGATTTTAGTCTACTTTACGTGTTTTTCACACCCTCAAGTCAGTATAATCTGTCTGTTATGGACAAATACTCGGTGCTTTCCTGGGAATAGAATAATGGACAGGTAGTTCCTGCTTTCCAAGCTCTTGATTTACGAGTTTATATCTTTACACGACTTTTCCACAGCAAAAATAAAAATTTCATTTTTCATGTTTTTTTTTTTTTTATTTGCACGTAACTCAAAGCAGGCTGCCCAAAAATGCCGTCCACGGCCCGGCAGGGTTTTCAGGTAACTTTGCTTTGTGACATATCTGACTGCGCAGCCCGATTTGCACCACTTGGTTTCATGACCCCAGGTTCGTTTTACAGCCTGTTTGTGGGCGTCTCCAGCAGATCAAAGGGTGGGATACTGGAAGCAAAAAACAGCCCATCTGCTGAAAATCAAAGTGACCAAAACGGACTGTGAATGTTACAATTTTAGCAAAGAAGTGTTTTTTCCTCCTAAGGATTTTTTTGTTTGAATGTGCGGATATTTTTGATTAATTGTTAATTCTAATAATAAGTTTCCTTTGTTTATTTGGCAAAAATGTATAATTTTTTTAATAGCATTTCCATGTTAAAATACCTCCCGCTTTACGAGATCTCAATTAATGAGTAATAATTTGGAACGAATCAGCTTGTGAAGTCGAGAAGTACCTGCACAACCAATGATGTTGTTTTAGTGATGTTATACAGAAGAGAAACCGAAAATAAGAGCAACAGCAGCGTGCGCCATTGGGCTGTGTGTGGCTGTGAACCTGGGGCTGAGCTGTCTGTGAGATTTAAACGTTGATCTGTTTTCAAGACCTGCCTCTCGCTCAGTGTAGCGGTTACCTGGAACACATGCTTCGTGACTCGCCCTGGGGGGCCTTCCACACACCGGACAGTCATTCCTAAGCAATTGCGATTTCTCTGCATGATGGCCACAAGCTGAAGTCCACGGTAACACAGGGTATCCTGCAATGTCTGTGCGCACACACACACAGACACACACAAACATGTGCGCACACACGCACGCACACATAAACACGCACACACACAGACACACACACATAAACATGCACACACGCACAGGCACACACACGCACGCAAACACAGACACACACAAACATGCGCGCACGCACACATGCAAGCACACACACACACATAAACACGCACACACACAGACACACACACACATAAACATGCACACACACGTACACGCACGCACAGGCACGCACACACATATGCACGCACGCATGCACACGCACACACAGTTAACCTCATGACTTGATATGGAAACATTGTTGCCTACCCACCGTAGTATATGTAAAAGCCAATCTGCTTGAGTATGTTCATAGGGCCCCACATCTTTGTGTGTTGAGTGTGTAAACTAGATGGAGCGCAGGTCTGTCAGCCGAGCTGATTCGCAGTGCGTAATGCACACCTGCCTGGGAGCTACAGCCGGTGTGCTCCTGCTTCCCCCATGAAAGATATGCTGCGCGTCCCTGCCATTTCCTGTACAGCTGTGCTCCCAGGACTCTGTGGCTGTGTCTGTGGGGCAGCGCCTCTGCCGTTCCCCGTACAGCTGTGCTCACAGGACTCTGTGGCTGTGTCTGTGGGGCAGCGCCTCTGCCGTTCCCCGTACAGCTGTGCTCACAGGACTCTGTGGCT
>JAAGVU020000049.1:10759481-10774406 GCA_011763525.2 Mormyrus iriodes
TATGATACTAATATTAAAGGAATAATCATATTATATTTAATATAACTGGGTAAGTAAAACGAGTGCATTACTGTATAGTATAGTAAATATAAAATTACTTTTGTTAAAATATATATTACAATGTGTTTACAACTACGTTTTACGTATTAAATAAAACTCTTCAATGATATGCGATACGTATATTTGTGCGTAATATATAAACAGTGTGTTTACATACATAATTAAATACAAAACGAATCTTTCCTAATATCTAAGAGAATATAAAGGGTTTATAAGGGCTTAAAATATTCAAAAATAACCATATAAACATATGGTTTTTATTTTGCGGATTTTCACCTTTCGCAAGGGGTTCTGGAACGCAACCCCCACAATAGACGAGGGATCACTGTAACTCCAGCTTTTTGGTTTGGCTGTTAGTTTTGTAACATTGTAAACTTGTAACTTTTGTCTGTCAGCGAACTCGGCTGTAACGCACTACGTTCCAAGTGCATCTCCTGCCCCCATTTCTGCAGTGTAACGTTGGTAACCCTTCGTGAGTGGAGGAGGGGGTCTAATTTCAGCGGGGAAGTGTCACATCTGTCAGTGCGGCCAAACTGTCCACATTTAAATGCCCCGCCTATGCTCCAAACCAGGTCCTGTATGGCTGCTTACCCCAGATTCCCTCCATTTCCTCACTAACGCACTCTGCCATGTGTCTGGGTACCTTATTGGTGCTGTAATTGCGTTTAACCGATCTGCCCCCCATGCCGGCCCGGACAGCCAGGGGTGTGCCAGGCCCTGGGCATGACTGCACTGTCCATGTGTTTTGCTGCTGGAACTGAACACACATGTGACCACTCCACAAACACAGGTCACACACACACACCCACCAACCTGTGTTTTCACCTCTGCCCTCCCATACGCGACACTAGAAAAGGTACATTGGATGAAGCTGACTTGTCCTACGAGAGTAACGAGAGGGAAGCTCCAGAGCAGCAGCCCACAGCGCCGCCATCCATGTAAAGAAGGCAGGTGATGTTGCCTCGGTGATGTTGCCTCGGTGATGCCCGCGGCCCTGGCTCCAGCGTGACGGGGGTCTCTCCTCGTCAAGCCCAGGCTTGGCTGGGGGTGCATGTGCGCGATGGCCTTCGTCTCACCGGCCGCTCCATGAGCTTCCAGAACAAACGGGCCATTTGGACCACCCTATTTCAGGCTAAAGGCAGGCCTTTTTGAACCCACCCTCCCTGATCCTTCTTAGTGTGTTCCCAGCAGGAGGTTGTCCACAGCCGGGCCCAGAGCATAGCCAAACCCCGTCTCTATCCCCATGACCCGACCCAGTTCAGGATAATGTGCTGTATGCGATCAGCACCTTCTCGTTTCACGGTATGCTGCTTCGCGGTGCCTGCGTTTAATCCTGCTGAGCTCTCTCGCCATAAGTAATGTCCTTTGACCTTGTTCAAATGTGTCGTTTTTTTGCTGATAAAAATAAATAATCTGAATTTGGGATGATTTTTTTGTTTTGCTTTTCCAGCAGTTATAATCTGACTGCATGTAATCAGATGGTTTTCTTCTTTAAAGGGGCAGCTCACCCCAAACCCGAAAAAGATGTTACAGAGGGGCTTTAGTGCAGTCTGTCCTTCTGGCTTGATCTGCTGGGAGCTGCCTGGTTTTGGGGATGTCGGCCACAGAAACTTCAGGCTTCTCTTAAATGTAATGGGAGTGAATGGCATTCTGTCAGTGGTGATTAAAGTGCCAAAGAATACATTTGAAAAATCCAGTAGCGATGTCTCTTACCAGGAATCATGACCCGGTTACTCAAGACAATCTGCAGGCTTTTCTAGTGAGCAGTTTAATGTAGGAACCGATCTCCACACACCAATGGTATCACTGCACAGACGATATGAGCACAAGCCCCCGGCGATAGTGACTGCTAGATCACAGATGGATAGATGGCACTGAAGCCCTTTGAAAACATATTTTTTCTGTTCTGGGGTAAACTGCATCTTTACATTGAAATGATCACTAACTTGACTTATGGTCAGTGATGTCTATGACTTTGTGGTGCTGCTGTCGCGTATTTCACAGCACCTGGGACGTTAAATGCGTGTCACGTAATCCGAGGCCTATGAGTGTGTGTCTCTATAACACCGTGTTCGTGGAAGAGAGTCACACACATGCTCTAATACACAGTATAAAGTGCAAGTAAAAAATCCACTTCTTTACGTTCATGTTTTAAAAGCCGCTCTGATGGTAGATGGTGCCCGTTTCATGCTGGGAAGGAGGCGAGGCATCACCCCCTCAGTGTCGCAGGCACCTGAAGTGGGAGGGGCCTCGCTATCACAGCAGTGGTTGCTCGGGGGAGGTCCCTGTTTACCTGAGGTGGTCTGCCCTCAGCTGAGGGGTACTGCCTGGTTCATGGAGGCAAGTTAAACTTTGGTGTGCCACGCTGCACACCCGTGTGTCCATATCTGCGTGGGCTCCGGATCATGTCCAAACCACTTTGCACGCAAGGCAGGTGGCAACTCACTGTCCCTATTTCGGAGACTCGGGGACAGTAGATGATGTTTTAGGGAAGAAAATGCAGAATTGGTGAGTGGAGAATCTGTGCTTTGTTCTTTCTGGTGCTTTGCTTTAGTTACAGCTTGTTTTGTTGGACACAATAAATTACTCTGACTGAAATATGTTCATTTATTTTCTTATAACGATGCCTTGACTTGAAGACGATAGTGTTTAATGATTTTGAGCACAGTGTTTTGTGTCTGATAGGGACTTCATTTCTCTCTTTTTGATGTTTTGCCCTGCCTGGTGCCGTTCCCAGACTGCAGGGTATCACTGCCTCTGCCCGGGCGGCTTGCCTCCCGTTTCTGCAGCCGGCCGCTCTCCTGCTCACTTTACCTCTCTCCAGCATCGTGGGAAACACATGCCGCCATCTAGCTGCCCATTGCACTCTGCTGCCAGTGGTCGTGCCATGCTTCAACCTTTCTCCTGGCTAGGTGCCCTCACGGTGCAGCCTGCTGTACCAGCTCGTAAAGCACCGCGCCTCGCAGCTCCCCGATCGCTGCTACCCTGGGCAATTGAGGGGCCTGGGGGTGCATGTAGATGTGCTGCGCACAGGACACATGCTCAGGTATCACACGGTGGGCGCCACGTAAACGGATAGGGGTGTAGTGCGCTGAGGGGCAGGTCACACGACCCCTCCGTCTAAGGGAGACCCTTACATTTGTCCCTGCTCAGGTACATGCCCTTGAAGGGTGTCAGGAACGCCCTGTGGACCAAATGCACCAGCTTCAAAATCTGGCAAAAAGCATGAATTATTAATTTGATGATCCTGAGAACCGTAACGGGGGGGGGGGGGAGCGGAGTCTGATAATGAGCCCTAATCTGGATGTAGGAGTCCCCCCCACCTCCACCCTGCTCCCTCCTCTCCTTTGTTAGTGAGACTCTCTGCTGACCTCCTTTACCTGCTGATAACGGAGAATGTGCTGGTAATTGAAACACGCCACTGATTATGCGCCGTGCTGTAAAAATGAACAGGACCTCAATCCAGCTTGGCCAGTTGTGGGTCCTGCATAATTTCTGGCAGAGGGTGGTCTGCACCCGCCCTTCTCGGACCTCTCAGAGTCACTTGTTCCCATTCTGATGGGGGGAGGGTCTATCCCCCTTGTCCCACTGTATTCTGCTAGCATATCAGGTGGTGGGGCCTCGCTCAGGGGACAGCGATCCGGACCCGGCCGGCTATAATGGGCCTCATTGTCCCACCAGTCAGACCTGGCCCATAACAGGTAGCCACTGCCTGTCATTATGTGGGGAACCACGGCGGGGCTGCGTGATTAATGCCTCCCTTTGTCGGGCTCGGCCCCGCCCCCATAGGTCACATGCTTATGGGTAATGGTGACCCATCATCCAGTTGATAGTTGCACTTGATCATCTAAGTATTACATGCTAGTTCTGAGAGCTCAGTGAAGTATAATTAAAGGAGAACAAAAAGGAATTGGGGGCCTTAATTTACAAGGTATAAATGCTCAAAGGAAGAAGTATTTTCGTGTGAAACTCTGAGATGACCTGCCAGATGAGTTTACTATCGCTCTTTGACAAATTCACTGGGCCACTCTTTTATTCTCTGTCATGCTCGATTGTCAGTGTCCTCTCCTCCTTTATTTGCTCGCCAGACCCTCTATTACTCTTTACAGGCCTGGATATTTACTGAGGAGAGTGCTGTCCTCCACTGAGTCACAGCGCTTCCTCCAGTTTCGCACACATGACTCCTACACCCTCTAAGGGGCTGGATATTTACTGAGGAGAGTGCTGTCCTCCGCTGAGTCACAGTGCTTCCTCCAGTTTCGCACACGTGACTCCTGCACCCTCTAAGGGGCTGGATATTTACTGAGGAGAGTGCTGTCCTCTGCTGAGTCACAGCGCTTTCCGCAGTGTCATGTACGTGACTCCTGCACCCTCTAAGGGGCTGGATATTTACTGAGAGGAGTGCTGTCCTCTGCTGAGTCACAGCGCTTCCTGCGGTGTCATGTACGTGACTCCTACACCCTCTAAGGGGCTGGATATTTACTGAGAGGAGTGCTCTCCTCCGTTGAGTCACAGTGCTTTCCGCAGTGTCATGTACGTGACTCCTGCACCCTCTAAGGGGCTGGATATTTACTGAGGAGAGTGCTGTCCTCCACTGAGTCACAGCGCTTCCTCCGGTTTCACACACGTGACTCCTGCACCCTCTAAGGGGCTGGATATTGAGGAGAGTGCTGTCCTCCGCTGAGTCACAGCACTTCCCGCGGTGTCATGTACGTGACTCCTACACCCTCTAAGGGGCTGTATATTTACTGAGGAGAGTGCTGTTCTCCGCTGAGTCACAGCGCTTCCCGCAGTATCATGTGCGTGACTCCTGCACCCTCTAAGTCGCTGGATATTTACTGAGAGGAGTGCTGTCCTCCGTTGAGTCACAGCGCTTCCCACGGTGTCATGTACGTGACTCCTACACCCTCTAAGGGGCTGGATATTTACTGAAGAGAGTGCTGTCCTCCGCTGAGTCACAGCGCTTCCTCCAGTTTCGCACACGTGACTCCTGCACTCTCTAAGGGGCTGGATATTTACTGAGGAGAGTGCTGTCCTCCGCTGAGTCACTGCGCTTTCCGCAGTGTCATGTACGTGACTCCTGCACCCTCTAAGGGGCTGGATATTTACTGAGGAGAGTGCTGTCCTCCACTGAGTCACAGCGCTTCCTCTGGTTTCGCACACGTGACTCCTGCACCCTCTAAGGGGCTGGATATTGAGGAGAGTGCTGTCCTCCGTTGAGTCACAGCGCTTCCCACGGTGTCATGTACGTGACTCCTACACCCTCTAAGGGGCTGGATATTTACTGAAGAGAGTGCTGTCCTCCACTGAGTCACAGCGCTTCCTGCGGTGTCATGTACGTGACTCCTACACCCTCTAAGGGGCTGGATATTTACTGAGGAGAGTGCTGTCCTCCGCTGAGTCACTAGCGCTTCCTCCAGTTTCGCACACGTGACTCCTGCACCCTCTAAGGGGCTGGATATTTACTGAGGAGAGTGCTGTCCTCCGCTGAGTCACAGCGCTTTCCGCAGTGTCATGTACATGACTCCTGCACCCTCTAAGGGGCTGGATATTTACTGAGGAGAGTGCTGTCCTCCGCTGAGTCACTGCATTTCCTCCGGTTTCGCACACGTGACTCCTGCACCCTCTAAGGGGCTGGATATTTACTGAGGAGAGTGCTGTCCTCCGCTGAGTCACAGCGCTTCCCGAGGTGTCATGTACGTGACTCCTGTACCCTCTAAGGGCCTGGATATTGAGGAGAGTGCTGTCCTCCGCTGAGTCACAGCACTTCCCTCGGTGTCATGTACGTGACTCCTGTACCCTCTAAGGGGCTGGATATTTACTGAACTGATTCTCAGGCCCACCCACCGCCAATGAAAGAATCCCAGCAGGGGTCATCGCTGTCACAGTACCATCAGCACATGCTGTGCGAAGAGGGTTATGAGGTCTGAGAAAAAGGGGGAAATTGTGAAGTGGGCAGGGGCCGCACTCAGGTCAGGGTGGTGTCACTCAGCAGCCGGGGGGAACAAAGTAAACAAAAAAATGTAACAAATGAAGAGTTTTTTTCTCATTAATACAGGCATTAGTCAGTGGTCAGTAAAATCAGGGGAAAATTGTAAACACGTCACCCGTCACAGAAGAGGAGTTAAATCCGAGAGCATCTCCAAGCTGCCTTTGGATTGAGTCTGTGCCTCAGGCCGTGAAATTGTTCCTGTCCTCTCCACAACCACATGCTGCCACCGCGCTGGCCAGTTGTGTGCTGAGGAGGATGGCGTCTTGCTATCCACCGCAGACTAATCATCCTTGTCATAGGGATATTTTCAATTCCAAACACTGCATTTCCATGGAGATTGTTGAAGCCTTATTGCGTCAGGTTTTGTTAAGGATGAATGAAAGGGCCGTTTGAAGGATAATTCTGCTGTTCTCTGAGACTCTGTGTGACTCTCTTGGTTCTTTGGGGCTATCTGTGACTCTCACTGTGGCTCTGTGTGATTTTCTTGGTTCCTTGGGGCCATCTGTGACTCTCAGTGTCTCTCTCTGTGACTCTGTGATTCTCTTGGTTCCTTGGGGCCATCTGTGACTCTCAGTAACTCTGTTACTCTCAATGGCTCCCTCTGTGGCTCTCAGTGACCGACTCTGTGGCTCTCAATGACTCTGCGTCACTCTCTGCTTGGTTTCTCTACATTCACTCGGCAGCGTTAAGCTATAAAAGACAGATGCTCAGGTGAGTCTGAATCCACTCAGCGAAACATACAGTTTTACCTATGGAGGGGGTAATTAGGCCCATAGACGGGTGGGCGTTGGAGGGCGACCTGCTGCCCCCTTCACTCTAGGAAGGAAGCTGCCTTCAGTGCCTCCTGAAAAGGGGTATGCTAGGAAAAAACATCGAGAAGTGCAGCTTCTCACCACGGTGTCTCAGAGAGCCAGGGATGGATCCAATCTCTGCATCATCGGAGAGTGTACAGTCTCCCCCTGCATATTGTACAGCTCAAGAACAGAGCCTGGCTTCAGAGGGGGCCCCTGGGAGGGCGGCTGCCGAGTTTAAGCTGCTGCCAGTGTGTGTGTCCTGTTAACATATCCGTGCATCTCCACGGGCCTGTGTGTGTGCCTGAGTGTGTCCAGGCCATCTGGAAACAACTTCCCGACCTCACAAAAAACACCCGGCATAAATTAGAAGAGCGGGGCCCGATTTATTAGGGGCTGGTCGATGAGTCTCAGGTTTCTAGATAAACTGTGGCTGGCCCAGCGTCATCTCCCACTGGTGTGGACAGCGTTAAAGGGGAGGCCGTGAATCTCGTTAAAGGGTAGGCTGTGGGCAGCATTAATGGGGAGGCCGTGGGCATCATTAAAGGAGAGTCCGGGGACCACATTAAAAGGGACACTATAGACTGCATTAAAGGGGAGGCCGTGAGCAGTGTTAAAGGGGAGGCTATAGACCACGTTAAAGGGGAGGCCGTGGACCATGTTAAAGGGGAAGCCATGGACCTTGTTGAAGGGGAGGCCATAGACCGCATTAAAGGGAAGGCCGTGGACCGCGTTAAACATGAGGTTGACGTGAGGATGCGGCAGAGGATAGGTGGCTGTCCGACGGCAGATCGTAGCAGCGTCGGGAGGCCTGGAACAGCGGGGAGGCTATAGACCGCGTTAAAGGGGAGGCCGCATTGCTGGTGTCTCGCACTAAACAGCTAAACATCCAGATTCCGCGGTTTTAGCGTCTCATTGGCCAAAACGATCCCACTGTCTTGTACGGGGATTTAGGGAATGTAAGTTCCTTTATTGCTCCTGAGCCTGGTGTCTAATAAAAATAATAGGCAGCAAACACTGCGAGGATGGTAAATGTGCTGGGGGCAATGCGGGCGGGGCAGCTAGGCGGGCGGCGAACCCATCAGCCTGCATGACGCACGGCCCGGGATCTGCGCTGAGGCGAGCAGGCTAAGGTGATGCAATGCCTCCTGTTCTTCCCCCACTCACTCCGACTCTCTGACGTGGGATTTTCGGCAACGGGGGGTGGGGTGATCGGGGGCACACAAATGTTTCGGTGGGTTTCCCCACCAGCTGTCGCTCCCAGCATCTGTATTTGTGTCAAATTAGAAGTGACAATTCCCAGCTCCCCCCACCTCTGCCCCTCAGGCCCCTTGTCTGCAGGAGTGTCAAAGGGTGGGGTCAGGTCGGGTGGGGGTGGGGGGAGTTCAGGTTAATATTTAGCACCGATGCCCCCGCAGTGTAATTAGAGACAAAAGAGCTGCGGATGGGAGGCTTGCTGGTTCAGCGGCTGTCGCCAGCGGGATGAGCGGCGCCCCTCAGGAGGCGAAAAAGCCGCTCGCTCTGTTTGCCCTGCTCTGTCAGCCGGGCCGGCGCCAGGAAAGCCCTGCCTTCCAAGCCATACATAACCTGTCAGGATGTGATACATAACAGGAGCATTTCCCTCTTTAAATTGCATTTTCTGTGGAGAGGCATAATTGTTATTGTAAATTGCTAACGAGTGCCTTCATTTAGCGGAAACTGCGATGGAGACACCAAAAACAGAGCAGCAGCGTGGAAAGCCCACATCGCTTCACACAGACTGAAAACTCTGATTATGTTGCTTTATTTCCAGCCAAAAGTGGCTCCTTTATTGATAATTTAGGAATAAAAAATGGCCTAAAAATATATGTAAAATGCCAATAACTTTCTGTTCATCTTTATGTACCTGTATCTGTTTGCATGTGACTGCTTTGTGATGGTCTATGGGGCCGACCTTCTCCCCCAAAAGCCCCCATCAATCAGGAATTCAGGCGGATTCATTAGATCCTTGCTTGCCAAATGGCCAGAGATCTGAGGGGAGATTCACATGGCAAGTGGGACGGGGGGGGGAAGCTGGCACTGGGCAGAGACAAGTAAGAGGCTGTGATTGACTGCTGAGGAACAGCGAGATTGCCCAAGTCATATCCAATCAGCCGTGATCACCCCAGCGGCTCCGACCCCGGCGTCGCAGGGCTGAGGTCGGCCGTGCGTCACTTACCAGCAGAATCCGGGCCACTTTGGTCGCCGTGTGACTGGCGGGGGGGACGCTTGTACTGCGGCCGTGCGGGATGGGCCAGGGCCGCGGGGTGGGGACGGGGCTGCCGGTCATTGCATTGCTAAGACCTCAGCAGTTCTCTGCTCTTCCTGCGCTTGTCTGCTGCTCCATTATCCCACGTGTTTCTCCTCATCCGGGCCGTGTGACCGCCACCATTGTTGTTACTGTGTCAACACCATCTATGGGGTGCCTTGGCCTGCCCTAAAGCTGTACCTTTAGCTGCCCTAAACGGATCTCCCCGCCTTCGCCACAACCCGTACCTACCACGGGAATCGAGGGATCAATGACATTGTGGTTGCGGGTGTCCCACGTAAGAACGGGGTTTCAAAACCTATGCGGCAGGGGCTGTTTGCAGACAGCCCCCCTGCTCCCGCAAGCGCCCTAAAATCCAATTCGGGGTCGGGCTTTGGCAAGGTCACGGCCAACGGGCTTCAGCTCCCCTCCCGAGCAGGAATCCGGGCCGGGATCCTCAGAGGGAAAAGGCAGAAAGCCGTGGAACACAAGTGCATCAAAGGCGGGGCCAGGCACCAAGGGCTTTCTGCTCATTCGCCAGCAAGGCGGGGGCCGTGCTCTGCACTGCACTCTGGATGCTGCTCAATTATTTAGGCTATTTGCTCACATTCGAAACTCCCGGCATGTTATACGTGTGTGGAGGAAGCTGGCTCGAGTTTTGAACATCATTCCTGGTTTTTGATTGGACGTGACTGTGAAGCGCTCTCCTCCGCCAGAGGGGCCGAAGCCCACTGGAGCGGCATCATGTTCACACCACGACGCTCAGCAATGGAGCAACGTCTGCACAAGGTCCTGAGCGGCTGAAATAAAAATCTGTGCGTATTCAGGATTTACACACCCCCACCCCCACCCCCTTTCTCGATTACATTTTTTAAGATGTTAGCCTCACTCCTGCAGAAAGTTGGCAGCATTGAATGTTTTAGTTAACGGTTGTTTCTTAATGCCTGTCTTGGTTGACTTGTTAGCCTTGTTAACCTTCTGACAGGGTACTAGTTAAAAAGAGGTTCATGCAGTAATCCCTTCCAGCTGTGTGCAGGATGGAAAGCATCAGAAGAGGGGTGCGAGTCAACCCCCCTGCCCCCCGCATCAAAACTGAATCTATAAAAGGCCTCCTGTAAACAGTGGAAATCCGAGTTGAAATGCAACCTGATTAACAACATTGAGTGTATGGAGACTCTCGGGGCCTGTTCCACACGGAGAGTTGTGCCTCCATGTCCCAGCGGCACCTGCTGCCCTCCCTGTTGGGACAGAGAGGGATGCCCACTGTCATTCGCGTACAGTAGCATCATTACCAAAGGAAAAACATGTTTGGTGGGGTTGTCTTGGCTTGGAGTGGGGGGGGGGATTCTGGAAAAATGCATGTATCCATTAAATCCCAAGACGGGGCAGCAAACATGCTCTCTGGGAGGTGCCCAAAAAAACTGCCAGCCAAAAAATAAATTAAAGCACGGCAATTATCAGAAGGGAGAATTAGAAACGGAGAAAGTTTTGCTAATAAACATCTGAAATGCACCCCAGGGCTCCTGAGTGCTTATTACCGTGCTCCCCAGGATTAATGCCTTCTTTGTTCCCAGGATGTTGTAGGTAGGTTTTATTAATTCTCCCTGGCAGAGCTTAATGAAAGTTTTCTCCTGCCCCCCCCAGATGTTCATGATCCATTTCAGAAGATTGCCTAGTGGATGTGTCCAAATGATCAGCTGAGACGGATATACGACAGGCAAGTGGGGGGGTGGAGCAACAATCAATTAAGACCCCTGTCCCACCCCCACTGACTGCCATGGTTTCCCCAGCTCTTGGTTTGGAAGCCAGACAGCGCTTGTCAGTTGTGGGTTTTAGCCAGCTGAACACAGGCAAGCACACACCTCCTTAGAGGGGCCTCATTGTGGGGGGGCACAGGGACCAGGGCAACTTGGGATGCTTGACTCCTTGAAGATGAAGTGCCCGGATTAAGTGATGTCTGAATGCCATCCTCTCTTTCGACCAGGTAGTCCCTGAGCCGAGAGCTGGGCGGAGCCACCGGTGACCCCCCACCCCCCGTGTCTGTGTGTGTGGATACAGCATGCCCGCAGCATGGAAGTGAAGGAGCGAAGGCCCTACTGCTCGCTGACCAAGAGCCGACGAGATAAGGAGCGGCGGTACGGCGGCACGCCAGGCGAGGCCGAGGAGCGGCGGGTGGCCACGCAGCAGTCATACAGCTCCAGCGAGACGCTCAAGGCCTTCGAGCAGGACTCCTCACGGCTCCTCTACAGCAGCCGCGTCAAGGAGCTGGTGCACCGGCAGGCCGAGGAGTACGCACGCCCAGGTCGGTGCTGCCCTGCCCCCCCGACCGCTGCAGCAGGGAGCCAGGTCATTCTTCCGAAATCGGCTTCCTTCCGACACCCTGTGTTGATTTGGTAACATTTCAAGTCAAAGTCAAAGTAAACTTTATCATCATCTCCACCATAAACAGATATACAGGGAGACGAAAGGGCGAAACCCCAGGGCTGCAGTGTAAACATAGACAAGACAGTGTGCATAGGACATACAGGATAGTGCACCTTAGGCAGAGGGATACATTGTGCAATATTCGGTAATGTGCAATGCTGTTAAATCTATATTAAATATATGTTAGGTTTCTAATGTAATCAGAGTTAGCGAGTTAGACCCGAGTTCATCTACATTGCAGCTGCTTGAGCTCACAGCGTATGACAGTAGCAGTTATAGCATTAACATCAGCAGCACAGCAGGAAGAGAAGCAGAATAACAGAGCAGACAGAGAAACGGGGATTCCTCTCACTGCCCCGCGTCACAGTGCCAGAGGGTTCAGCGTTCCTTTATAGCATGGCGTTTGCAAAGGCCACCCCGGAAGGCCGGGGGTCTCCCCCTCTGGTGGGTGACGTGGTGACTCCCACAGCAGCGCCGTGAGCGCGGGCCCTGGACAGTCGGAACACCGATTAACGGGACTCAGCTGGCTGATGGATGGATGGATGGATGGATGGATGGATGGATTGGCGAGGCCCGATTCCATGATTCTTTCTGTAGCCATCCACTTTCCAGCTAATTGAATTGCCCAATGAATTAAAAAGGAGAATTAATTAACCTGCCTAAACTAATTTACTGCAATTAGCAATTAAATAACATAGGCTGGGGTTAGGTAATTATCAACCAAGTATAAAAGCATATCTACTGTGAAGTTAAAACTATTAAAACTATTATTATTATGATTAAAATGACGAGAGGCGATTAGCACGGCCCCCATTTTAAAAAGGGTAAAAATTGCACCACCCGTTTATGAGTTGGGCACCAACGCCAGTTAACACTTCATAAATATTTCAGAGAAAGAGCATAATTACTTAATTGTCTTATCTTTATTTTTTTCATTGTATGTAAATTGGTGTTCATTTAAAATTAATAGAATTTTAATTGAACTACACTCCGTATCTTAGTAACTGGCCGTCTTGCGGGGCGGTTCTGTCCCTTCGCTCCCTACGATGAAGACGGCCGGTCTGCGCTGTACGGAGCCGGGCTATTTCACACCCGCAAAAGTTGAAGACTCGCAGATCTGCTCCACGCCTAATATCATTATCAGTATTTAGATTAGTATTTATATATTACACAATAATAATAGTAACAATAATAATAATAATATATGATATATGATATATTAATAATCTACATTCCCCGAATGTGCAAAGGCAGGGGGAAATGATTAAACCCAAATTGCAAAACCTTTTCACCTTGAAATATTGATAGTAAGAGGTAATTTATTTCCGTGTAATTGCAACTGTATTCTGCGGTAATTCGATTGTTATGAACGCTGCACCGTCGGGCAAAACTGGAACGTAATCCATTCGCTTGTTTTTTATTGTTTAATTACAAATTTTATCATTATTTGAAATAATAATTGAACTCGTTTGAAATGATAGCCGAGACTGGGCAATGGGCTCGGGCGGGTAGCTGTCGGACCCGCTACCTGAAATGGGGACTGTTTGTCAGGGAGCCCGGCCGCTCCGTACGCACCCGGAGCCGGATCCACCTCACATCCCCCCTTTTTAGGCAGAACGATGCGGTTCATTTTCTGGAGCTGTGTCTGGCGGGGGGACGCCGTGGATTTAGGGAGCTCTCCGTCTGTAACCTGCCTGAGTGGGAAGCCCGTTTCTGTGTCAGGGAGACAGCCCCGTCTCGGAACAAAAAGGTGTCACTGGTATTTAAGGAAATGGAAATAGTTTGCGCAAAAGCATTAACTTTGGGCTGGGAAAGCAAGTGAATGAATTATGCATCTGAGTTAATTTTTTTAGTATTATTCTCCACATGAAGAATATCACACATTTGACTCTGCATGGAATATTTAGCTAAATCTCTCCGAGAGATTTATAGTGCTTAAGACGAGCTTACCTCTTCGCCGCGGCGAAAGACACTCTGCCTTAGTTTGTATTTTATTTTAACTTTATTTTATATCTGGGGCGCAAACGACAACATTGGCTACAGACTAAGATTATCACAAATGATTTTTAAAAGAATTATTTTTATTTTCTGCTCTGTGTGTGAATATTTATGTAATATTGCCTAGCGGAGTACTACATGTGCATTAAACATTTTCAATAGTTCGGTTCTTTTTTCCTTTTATGCTGTATATTCAAACTTAATATTGTAATCAAATTTGTTTTGTTTTATATTAACACAACAGTAATTCTCATCTTTACAGCTGCAGGTTAAATTGCGTCTTTAATGTAATGGATTGTTTGTGTGTATCTATATCTATATATCTATTTTTATATATATACACACACACTAACCAGTAATTAGTAAACTATGTGTAGTAATGTACGTATGATTTTGTTGTTCTGCCGTTAAATTAATTGGGGATGTGGGCCTGCTATTAAATTATACCTATATTAAACCTTTAGTGAGATGTAATGCGATCTTTCTGTAGGTATGACTTCGGGCGCTCTGGCCCCGATGGTCGCTTTAGTGGCTTTAATAACCAAGACGTGCCGGTTTCTGCGCTCTAAGCCCGCTGGCTTCCGCACCGCCGCTTTCTGCCCCTCGGATGACACGCGGCACTCCGTAGGTCCGCACCGCCGCTTTCTGCCCCTCGGATGACACGCGGCACTCCTTAGGTCCGCACCGCCGCTTTCTGCCCCTCGGATGACACGCGGGACTCCGTCTCGGCTCGCGAAGCAGCCGTGTTCTCCCATTCTGCTGAAATTGGGCACCACCGAAAAGGATGCAAAAGGCTGTGCCGAAATTCTCAGATCAGATTGAGTTTGTTACGGAGTGTGATTTAATCCGGGTCTTCATCAGTAGATGGGTGACAGTAGCACATGAGCAAACAAAATTACAACTTGGGCTTTTTTTTAAGAATTAAAACAAAATGTTAATAGCAAGATAGCCTAAATCTCGGCAGACGCTGTAAATTGTGTTTATTTTACAAGGGAGTTTCGCATCCGAATGTTGTAGATCTGCACACCTCAGATTAAGTTTCATTTTGAAGGATGTCAGCGTATTGGACCTGTCTCGTAGTGGTGGGCGACATAACGATAATTTGTCGTGGACAGTTGTAATTTCAGGTAGCTGCGTGCTAAAATTAGGGTTTTGACACCCCTCTTAGAATTGTTTTAGTTCATTTCTGATTTTTTGTTGTTGTTACCCATCAGGCACGAAGCCAGATAGTAAAATCATGAGTGTGTATCTCCCTCTAAATGTCTTCCAATCGGCGAAATCTTGCTTAACACTATTATAAGGACAGAACAAACCGGCGAAGAATGCTCAGCTACAGGTGCATTGCTTAACACTATTATAAGGACAGGACACACCGGTGAAGAATGCTCAGCTAC
>JAAGVU020000049.1:10795807-10809629 GCA_011763525.2 Mormyrus iriodes
TAGGCACTGTTTGGGGTTGGGGGCAGGAGGGGGGCTGGGGGTGAAAGGGGGAGAGGAGCAGGGAGCTCAGGCAGGGGCGGGAAGGGGAGTTAAGCGGCTGGGGGCGTGTTTCAAAGACAAACACAAAGATCCTCAATGGTTAAATGGAGGCAGGGCCCACCTCCCCCCAACCCCCCTCCAACGTCCCTCCCCTGCTGGGTGTAAACAGAGGAAGGCTCAGCCTATCAGGCGTGCTGCCGCTCGGTGCTGTGCGAGGATCCGTACGAGGCTGGGCAAGGCACGGCAGAGTGGCTCCGGCTCGCCAGCGCTCACTTAGGAGGGAGAGATCGCTCTTCACCCCACCCGAGGCACAAGGCGGCGCTCCCCCCCCCCACTTTGACCTTCCAGTCCTGCCCCCCGGGGGTGTGGGGGATGAAACGGGCCCCCGGCGGGTGCCGTGTGAAGTCCCATCGGAGGCTGGCGGCAGCGGCAGCGACCGGGTCGTGGTCCCCCGCGGCGCACGTCCGCAACTCGCTGTGTGCGTGAGGAGAGCTGCAAGCGCCTTTCCAGTGGCTCGGAGGCTCGGCAGCTTCCAGCAGAAGAGCGGCTCGTCTCCCTTTAACCCTTTGAGGAGCAGCGCCTAGATCCAGCCCAGGTAAAGCTCCCCAGGGTCCAAATACTGCCGTCTCGTCACCCGGGAAAGAGGGAAAAAGCAGGAGAAAGGCGGACGCCTGCCTGTGGAAATGCCAGCACTGAACCGACTTCATTCCCGAGCGGCATCGGAAACGGTGAGCCGTTGTCATGGCAAATGAGCGATTGGCGGGTGACAGATGGTCTGGCAGTGATTGCGTGCTGCAAGTTGCATGTATTTTAAAAAAATTAAAAGTAACTAAATAAGAGAAACGCGTTGAGTCACTGAAAAGTCGCAGGAAATCGATGGTGCGAATCGTCTCGCAGGGTCGAATGCAGTCAGAATACCTCGCTGCAAATCGTAACGTGGGGGCAAATATGTGCCTAAATGTCTTCGAATTGAATGGATACTCTGGAATTTTTTGCATGCGTTTCTTAATTAGCAATTTTTTTTCTGCCATCTAAAAATGAAGCAATAATAATATTGATTGTTTTTGAAAGTAGCATTTGCACAATTCAGAGGGGCGAAGGCTTCGCCGTTTGGGCTTCGGAGCCGTCAGACTGAGGGATCCAGAGCATCCAGGCTCTCGCAGGACTGCAGGCGATTTCGGGCACCAGTGAGTAGGAGCAGGCTGTTAACGGGAATCCCTGTGTCTCGCATCGCCCCGCAAAAGAGTCGCTTTCCAGGTGGAAATATCAAGTCGTCCTTTCCGTAGTTTGTTAAACGCTTTTGTTTGTTTCCTCGTCAGAACAGTTTGATGTCGTAGTATTTTAGTGGCAAATTTTTTCTTTGTATGGGCTACAGAGCGGCAAATACACTTTTCATTTGAATTAAGGCAATTAGCATAAATATTTTATGTAATGAATTTTGAATTATATTCATCTGTATATGTGTATTTATAATATTAATACAGACTGAACAATATATACATTATATATAGATGCGTGCGTGTGTGTGTGTTTGTTCGTGTGTGTGTGTGACATAGGAGAGTTTTGCGTATTGAGGGAGCCACGAAGGTCTGTTTATTGGGGGGTGCGTGAGGCCCAGTTAAATATTGGGGAAACCCAGTGTGTGTCTGTGTCTGTGTCTCTGTGTGTACCCTTATACATATATACTACCTCACACACATATATAACAAACATAAGCGTGTATGTATATATAAGCTGAAATGCTTATTGTTGCTGACGAGCAGGCCCAGATGCCCCCCCGCCTCTCGACCCTGACCGGGATAAGCAATCGGAAGATGGTTGTTTGGATGAATAGATGTTTATTCTTTACACATTTTGTGTACGTGTGCAGTAGTAATATAATATAAAAATACACAACATAAAAATACGTGGGGCCTTATGGCCCAGAGCAGATATTTGAGTCGTCTTGAGTGGTCTGTTAGGTATTTACTCAGTACTGGTATTTATGCAGCTCAGACTTGCCATGTCGGATCATTACCCCAGATGTCTTCGGAGGCCCAAGCCGGCTGCGGCTGTCAGCACGTGCGGCAGGATGCGTGGCCTGGCCCCACGGCCCGTCTCTAAAGGCCCCCATCTGATTTATAGACACCCCCCTTTTTTTGCTGTTTCTCCCCACACACTCCCACCCCACATGCCCTAGCACAAGCATCAGCTTGGGGAGGCCGGGATAATGGCTGGGGACGCATCTGAGGGGGCGAGAGGCACAGGAAAGGGGACGTCAGCGGGATATCGCATAGCAGCCGAACCCTGTAGATGGTGACATACATGCTGGTCGACCCCATGTGAAGTGCTGCTCAGGACAGGGGCTGTCAGGGAAAATTTGGGGGAAGTTTTTCAATTTTATGTTGCATCGGGCAGGAAGGAATGGTAGTCTGCGTTGTGTAACAGTGAAAGTTAGTATTGTTATTAAAATAATTTATTATAATGATGAGACCGTCATCTTTGCCGCAGTGATGGCATTTCCTGTTCCTCCTCAGTAGCGGTAAGTGTGAGCACCTCCTAGAGGAGCAGTGAACACCAGCACGTCGGGCCATAATTTTGTTTCCATCAATGTGAGAATCGATCAGTTCCGCCGGCCCCCGCGGTTTGGGCCGCAGTGCTGTGAGCGCCGAGCGGCCGCTACACAACGCGTGTCCACTGTAAATCGCTGCAGAGCTCCGTGGGAATCCACATGAAAGACGACGGAAGGCTTGAAGTTCTGCTGATCCACGATGCCTCAACAGACTGGGGGGTGTGTGCGGTGTTGGGGTCCGTTTTCTGTCTCCAATTAAAGTTAATATCTACGCTGAATCTCATTTTGTTTCCCCCTTCATTATTTATGCGCATACTAAAGGAAGCTGGTTGTCCTTTACGAAGGAGCAAGACGGTGAGGAATTCGTTATTTAAATAACTCAGAGTAAAGGTCTTCTGGCACTTCTGCAGGTGGAGGCTCGCAGCAAGCGGGTCCTGCGATCCGGGGCGTCGCTGTGGGCCTCGTGCTCGGACGGGACTCGGTCTGATGGCACAGTCTGGGTGTGCATCGGGCCTGTGTGTAGCACATACGCACCGTAACACACTCGATGGGAGTGTGGGAGGATGTTCCTCTGCCGGTCGTCGGAGACTCAGCCCTCCGTAAAGCCTCTGCGTGGTATCTTTGTGGGTAAAGCTTTGTCGTACAAAAACATCAAATGGAAAAAATATGAAGACATTTTGCATTATATATAAGGAACATAAAGAATTATGGTGGCTATTTCTAAGACTAAAGAACATATTAAATCAGAATATATAATAGGATATATATTATATATATGTATTAAATCAGTGTTTTGTTTTAATGCTACTCGTGAAAAATACAAAATTCTAAAATCAAGTTATGAAAAAAATCGTACCATCAAAGACTAACGTCCAGCCTGATGAAGGGCTTTTATTTCAGCACGTTCATTCGTTGTTATTTCATTAATTGCGGATGTATTTTAAACAATGGCAGATTAATTATTCAGGTAGTTTAATAAAAGTATGGAAATGATTTTGCTGCAGCCATCGTCGAAAGCGTCTAACAAGGAGCAAACGCCCGATAAATAAATGATAGATAATATTTGTTTTAAGAACTGTTTTAATTTCTAATTTTTGAATTTAATTTTAATATTTATTTAAAATATTTAAAAATATTTTGCATTTCTACAGCTTGTTTATAATTTTGTATTTTACCTATTTACTCGTTTTTTACACCGGTCCCTTTTTCCACTTAATTTGTAACATAAAATACAGGTTCTTTTATATTAATAGTAACTTGATGTCATAATTGCTGACTGCCCAGGAGTCCACGTTAAAAGTAATTATGAATTAATTAGTTCGGTGCTGCTTATTTCCTAGCGGCCGATGAAGCAGGCAGCGGAACGCTGTATGCTGTGCGCTGTATGCTGTGCGCTGTACGCGGAACGCTGTACGTCTCCGGCCCCGCGCCATGCTCTTAGCCGCTCACACGTTATCTGTTTCTTCTGGGTGTTGATTACGCCTGTGATTTTTATCGTTTTCATGACACTCAGAGTGTCGTCCTTTGCTAACTTACCCTGCTTTCGGTTTATTTATTCTTCGGTTGGTCTGCTCTCCTCGTGCCTCGTGGAGGGTCACCCTGCCCCCAGCCCCGAGATGTTGACGGAGCGACCAGCTCAGTGGCGGGCCAGCTTGGAGAGTAATGGGCGCGTTCAGCTGGCCGGGCCAAGGGGAAGCGGAGCCGATCCATCACGCGGGGATAAGCCGGCGGGTCGCGGGGGCGGCCGTCCGGTGCACCAGCCCGCATAAGTATGTGAGACACGGCCTTTTGTCTGTAGACATAAATCCTGTACGGAGGCATTGGTCCGTCCCGCCCGACCTTAGGCCCATGTGATTTACAGTGAAATGGTGCCCGCCGGCACCGCCCGTGACCAGGGGGCATTTGTTTACGGGGGGCCATCTGAATCGTCCATCCCTCGGTTTGGCTGCCTCTCTTAGACAAAAAACGAGGTGCTTCTTGTGCTCTCAAGCAGAGGAAATAGCTCACCGCTGGCCGTGGGATCCCCCCCAGTCTGTCTGTCCGTCCATCTGTCTGTAAGAAACCTACATGGGATCCTCACCGTGCCCCCAAATGATGGGGAGAAGCGGGGGGTGGGAGAGTGCCTTTTCGGGACAGGCCGCATGGCCCTGTCCACCTGTGCTGTTCTTACAGGTCGGGCGGGAGGAGGGGGCTCTGGGTTACATCACGCTGATTTCACTGATGCAGAGCAGCATTTCTCAGCAGCCATTGGTGACGGTAAATAATTTATAGAGGTGAGCACAGTCATTTCTGCAAAGCGGGGAAGGGCGTCTGGCTTGACAGCACAGTCGGAGCCATGAGGCCGGGCCAGAGGGCCTCCGAACTGGGGGCCAGGTCCAGCTCAGCACATCAGGACACCGTTGCTCTTGAGCCCATCCTTGCAGGGGCTCACCCCCCCACCCCCATGTCACCCGGGGACTGGAAGAATAGGCCCCAGCCCTCCTAATGCGCATTGCTGTCAGCGGGTGAGGAGCAGTGCATTGTGGGTGTGACAGCAGCTTTAAAGAAACACACCCACACAGATTTTCGGGGGGTGTAGGTGGGACCTCAGGCAGATGGGGGGTGGGTGGGTCAGCGCAAAGCCCATGTTGATGTGGCTATTGTGTTTTTCACACATCACTGACTTGATGGGGGGGGGAAATCACAGCAGGGGGGGCTTTAATGTTACTGAGAAAAGGGATTTTACTACAGTATCAAAGCCTCTCCCCACACCACATGGTTGACATCCCCACTCCCTCTCGGCTGCAGTGTCCTCTGGAGGTCCCCGGGTCGAGGGGTGCACTGGTCTTTATCACCGTTTAGGGGACGCGTCCATGTGCCCCCTGGGGCAGCCGCCCACTGCCTCTCCTGCTTTTAGTCTGTTGTTATTAGAGAAGGAGGTTTCTGTGTGTGAGCGGCACGAGGCACCCACTCACTGAGCTGTGCCTTATTCTCCTCTTAAAGGGCCGGAAGGTGACTCTTTCACTGGACACCCTTCTGAGGAAGATTCCCAAAGCGCTGCCAGGGATTTGGGCGCCTGGGGCCGCTTCTTTACCTTGTTTTAATTATCGGGAAGCTTGTGCAGCGGAGCCTGAGCGCACAGAGACTGCGGAAAGCGCTAGCAGGAGCCTCAGGCTGCCTGGCATGTCCGGCATGAACCCGGGACACGGCCCCGCTCCAGCCGGCTGACAGTATTCCCGGGGTTTTATTTAAAGGAGTCTTGGAATGAAGGAGCCATTCCGAGGGCGGCGCCACACTCAGGCTGTGAGCTGCGAGGGTGCGAGGCATTTTAGTCTGGAACATTCCCAGTTACATGCCCTCACAAATATTCACTTTATGCCTGGTGCCTTTGACTCTTTTACCTTAATCTAGGACTACGCCTTAAAAATCAGACACAGAGGAAACACCCAGCCATCGGGGGGGTGGAGTTTGCTGGGCAAGCAAATTTCAGCAGCTTTTCAGTGCTGCCTGGCGATGGAGCCCCCCCCAGGGCGTGTGCTCGCTCTCAGGATGCCGGATCGATGCCACAAGTCCGATCCTGGATCCCCGCGTAACTGAACACAGCACCGTGTTACAGGCCTGGATAATTACACACGCGTCATCTGATACGAGAGCCGCTCTGCCGATTCCCGAAGCGCACGGGAAGAGCCGGGATCAGGATTAGCGTGTTAAAGCGCACATGCGGTGTCGTGTTTTAGGTTGTTAAAGTGAAACACAAGTGGGAGACAAGTAATCCGTGCCTCATGTTAAAGGCAGGAGGGCAGGAAGGAAGGGAGCGGAAAGAGGAGGGTGGAGAACAGGACACAGAGGGCTTCCCAGCACACGCTGTAGGGCTTGGGGCAGCCGCATGTCCGCGTGACCGTGCTGACAGGCAGCCTGAAGCCTGCGGGGCAGAGAGAGCCAATGTTTATGGATATCTCTGCTCAGGGAGGTCCTGAAGTAGACGACCTCAAACACTAGGAGGCATTGTTTCAATCAGAAATAACCTGGGCTTTAATGAAAAGCGAGGACATGTACGGCGTGCCAGCAGTCAAAAAGGGGGGCCACGGTTTAGGGGGGGACAGGGAGTCTTCGAGTCTTTGGGGTGGCAGCGGCAGGGCGGCAAGGGGAGAAAGAAGGACGCGAGCAGCTGTGTCACTGCCCCGGGGCCCGTCTGGACCAGCGGGAGCCGAAAGACACCGGCCTCCTACATCAGGAATGGGGCCAGCTGCGGCGAGTGACACCGGTAACCGTGACGACCCAAGAGTGCTGCAGCCCCACCCCCTTTCTCCTCACAACAGCAAGTTCCCCTCATCCCACCGGGCCTGGTTCTGTGCTCCACGTCTTGCTCGCGTTTGTACCTTCATGTTCCCGTGTGCCACTTCTCACCAAATCAGGCACAGCAGTTCCGTCGTCGTCAGCCTGCCGCGTGATATTTTTTCCCAGAATCCTGCACGTTGAGAGCAGAGGGCAGCCCCTGCTGGCTGGTCAGGGGATCGGGCTCAGGCCTGCCGGTAATCAGACATCCACATTCACAGTTCACCCTACGTGTCCCTGCCATTCCTCCAAACTGCTGCACTTAATGCATATTTCCATGCTATTTTCAAGTCAGCAAATTAACTTTCTGAGAGTCACATTTATAATGAGATACTGAAGTGTGTGCTGTGTTTTGCTAGGCTGACACAAAATGCATATGGCCCAATAAATAAACACTCCATTAATTTTCATAGATGTCGACGTGGAATAAAGACGAGGGTGTACAGTGCGAGCGGCTGGCCGGCACCATAAAGCGCCATGTGGACCCTGTGTGGGAGCCGGCCGCGGGGGACTCGCGCCAGTGTGTGACCGAACAGCACTGTGCAGGAACCACGGGGGCCGGCTCTCAGACTGGCGGTGCAGGCGAGGACCCTGTGGCTGGGGAGGGGTGGGCTCTTTTCGATGGGGCTGTGACGGGTCCGCTTGGTGATGGGGGGGCACATGATTTGAACGTATCGAAAGGCTGGAAGCTGGAGCGAGGGGGGGGGCTTTTCTCAGTGTTTGCAATCTAAGCAAAAAAGAAGGATGGGGGGGCAAAGCGGGATGAGGGGGAGATCACGCCTCGGGGGGCACAGCGACGCTCCGGGACCCTTTGAAGTCAGCTGGAGCTCCTGCATAAGCGTTCCCACATGCCCCCCCTCCCCCCTTTCATCTGCCCCCTCAGGTGACGCTGTGCTTCGGTCTGCGTCCTGCCCGATCGTGGGTGGAGGGTCGATCAAAGACGGTGTCCTGTTAGGGTGATAGCCGCGGGAGGGGGTGAGGAATTCGCTTATTTTTAGTCACAGTCTCGCCCTGGCAGAGAGCTGAATGGCCACTGATTAAATGGATAAAAATAGATGTAAAAAGGGCCAGTTCGCGCACAGTGTGCCGGCGGTGCCCTGTCCCGGGCCGCGTTCCAGGGGCACAGCCTTTCAAATAACCTGTGGGTATGAAGCTGCTGGCCTTTTATCTCAAGTCGCTTTTTCGTTTCACAGGATGCCAGCCGGTCATTTTCAGGTTTTCTCTGTGCGTCTGTATGGGACGTGGCATGTGCCTGATAACAGCTGCGCTGCTGACACCGGTGTCACTGTTACTGGGGTGTCGTTTCACACCTGATGAGGGGGGTGTCTGCAGTCGGAGAGACCCTGCTCTTTGTTGGGGGGTTGAAGGCTGCGTTTTCCCTTGAGCCACTGCGAGCTTTGAATTGGGGTCCTGTTCCCTCCCATCCTCATCACTGCGAATGCTCGCCACCCCCGGGAGGCTGTGTCGCGTGCCAGTCTAACGGCCCGCCTCCGTGACGGTGATCACCCATGAATCCACATGCCCTTCAATCCCCAGATGCATTTGAAGGCTTATTATGGGATGGAGAGGAGAGGACACGTGCCCTCACGGAGATGCTGCTTGGGTGACACGCAGTATTTTTAGTACGTATCTGTTGTCCGACACCAAAAATGTGCTGCATTTATCCAAACTCAGGGCTGTATTCGGGCCTGGTCGCTTTCCCTGGGAGAGTTAATGCACAGTGTAATTCTCTGAGCTCCCAAAGAGGGCGCTGCACTCAGTGGAGGCACACTGCCACACACCTGACAGGTCAGCCGGGTTTTGACCTTCATGTTGGGCATAGCATCATGAGCTGGGCATAGCATCAAGCAGGGTGGCTGGAGGTCAGCGCTTGACCAAGGCTAGGGTGTGAGCTGGGCATAGCGTAGGGCAGGGTGGGTGGAGCTCAGGGCTCGACCACGGCCAGGGTGTGAGCTGGACGTAGCATAGGGCAGGGTGGGTGGAGCTCAGGGCTCGACCACGGCCAGGGTGTGAGCTGGACGTGGCATAGGGCAGGGTGGGTGGAGCTCAGGGCTCGACCACGGCCAGGGTGTGAGCTGGGCATAGCGTAGGGCAGGGTGGGTGGAGCTCAGGGCTCGACCACGGCCAGGGTGTGAGCTGGACGTAGCATAGGGCAGGGTGGGTGGAGGTCAAGCAGTCAATACCACTTCAGTCTGTGGACGGGATCCTTCTCGAGTCTTGATTTGTGTTATGAGATCATACCAGAGACATGCTCGTTTGCATGTGTCAATCCCCCCAGCACCCCCCCCCGGCCGGTCTCATTAGCGAGTCGCCGTGCCGTGTTTGCCTTCCTTAGCTGGCGTTTTAATTACCGTCTGTTTCAATACTTCATTTAACACACATTGTCCTACAAAACAACCGATAAGGAACATGGAGAAGTGCCACATCTGACAGTGATGCCTAATTACCATTTATTTACGCTTTTTTTGGCATTATAACTCTGACTGTTTGCTTACGGAGAAGCTCCTGCAGTTCTGCAGACGAGGGGGTATGTGAATAAATGTATATAACGAAATCCCCCAACGCACACTGGAACACGCCCTCCCCAAAAACATGGGCTCGTCCTGGGTGTGTAATAAATCATTGGGCTTCATAGGGCGACTCCTTGCTGAGCTGTCACCGTTAACGCTGGCATGGAGCAGAGCCTTCCAGAACAGCCCCAATACGTGTAACCCGAGCGTGGTCGGCTCATATCTCAGGAGGGACTTGCTGTTGTAGCTCCAGCGGGGCTCCATAGCTCTCTGATGGAAAGGTCGGGTATTAGTGTGAGGCTCTTGGCTGACGGGACAACTTAGCTAGGCCAGCGGTGGAGCGGGCATCCAGCCAGATGTCGTCGTTTTGGAAGAACTGGGATGTTCTGAACATTGCCATGCATTCATACCCAGGCTGGGACCCGGTGCTGCTCCTCTGATTGGACGGAGGAGTCGAGCAGTGATCCCACCTCTATCCCACACTGACTCTGCACCGCCGTGTAGGCGGACAGCGGTTATGCTCATATCTACCAAGGGCGGCGGCGGGGGGAGCTCAATGCACAGATTTGTTTCTTGAATACTTTTAATTGCACACACACAAACGGTAAAGGGACTAGGTATTCTGCGGAGGATTAACCTTGGGAATATGCTATAGATTATATCTGGAACGTACCTCTGGTGAGATATATATTTCACACCTAGGTCATCTTGTCCCGACAGATATTTGGGTCCACAGATAAAAGGGACCTCTGGTCCATGGGGAGAAGCGCAGTCGATGTAACCTCCCCCTCCTCCTCTGTGTCTCACTCTTCCCCAGCACAGATGGCCTGGTTGGCCCTGCAAGAGTGTGATGGGACAGTGGGTTGGGCCTCTGATCAAGTGCCTGCTTTAGATTATAGGAGGGACCTTCTGTTGAACCATAGACTGAAGCTGGCTATATATTTCAGATGAAATCGACAGAATCAACATTGTTTTGGCATATGACATGTAATCGCTGTGGTGATCATCGCTCCAGCTTACCGCTTGTGCAGGACTGACATTATGTCAGTTGACATAAATGTGACAGCACGGGGTTGGTCAGCAGGGCTAATTATGCAGTTACCAATATGCTTGGCACTGACCCGTACTTAATCTAGTAAATTAATATGTATATTTGTGTATTTCTGTAAAGAGTAAATGTCCTCACTGCATAATGTTTGCTGTGGAATGCGTGTGTTTCATTAGTCTGTAACCGTGAGTGTCATGTAAATTGCTGGCTTCCCTGTCTGTGCCGCTGCTAGTATTAAAGCATTAGTGGCTGTTAATAAAGAGAGCAACTCCCATTTTAAAAGAGCCGTCATTTCCATAATTAAAATGACTTACGCACTCGCCACGATACGCTTATTGTATGTGGGTCTGCTGCATGGAAAGCACTCTGTGCCCTCTAAGGTTGCAGTGTGACGTAAAACACTGCGTGGTGGCATGGTGTTTAGCATGGTGCAGACTGTTCTCGACAACACCTTTGATTCCGTTTTCTATGGACATCCTTTGAAGTATACAGCCAGCTTAAGACTGGCATTGTTCTGGCTAAGTGTAGTGACAGACACAAACAGAGGTAATCTGACAGATAACTGTCGTAAAACCAAACTGCCAAAAAAGCCTGATAACCCCTCGCAAGGTGATCATGTCCAGGTGTGTTTGTAGTAATTGGTGACACTTACAGCATAACTCCCTGCTTGGGGAAACATGCCACATTTACAGCAAAAGGGCCGTCTGAGCCTGGATCACATCGATTATTTTTATTGTGATCTATTAACCCCTGGAGTGCAGGCAGAGCAAGCGCAGAGCAAACCAGCAGCTGCATGGTGATAGAATCCCTGTAGCAGTATAATGCTTCAGCGAGAGGGCAGCGGTCAGAGGAAGATCGCTAGCGGCGAGTGGCCTGTCCCATTTGTCCAGGACAGAAAAAACAGCTTGTTTTCCCCACTTCCTGAATCACGAGCTGAGTTGACCTGTCGCAGCTCGAAAAAGGACAGGAGAAAAACTAGGAGGAGGGGAAAGGTGAGTCGGGGGAGTAAGTGAGCATCTGTGCTGAAAGAGGAGGAGGTTATCTGATTAAAGAAATCCTCTAGAAATCTATCCAGAAAGGGAGTTGAGTGTGTACCAGCCATGAAAGGAATTCATGACCAATAAAGGCAGCAGTGTGGCAGGGTTGTACTGTCCACAGCCATCACCATGAAAACCCATACAGCTTCACAGAAATGCTGACACACCCCAGATTCTCCCTCAGAGAGTGTAGAGCAGCGCCGAGAGTGCATCAGGCTGGTGTCACTGTGCATGGTTTAGGGTCAGTAAGAGCAAAACTGAACTTTAATATGACTTTCATGATGTACCTGATTATAAAAAAGCTTTTTGTTTACAACTTTATTATTTTGTTTGTAGCTTTCCCTTCTGTTTGTTTGTTTGTTTGTTTGTGGCTTTCCCTTCTGTTTTGTTTGTTCTTTTGTTTGTGGCGTTCCCTTCTGTTTTGTTTGTTCTTTTGTTTGTGGCATTCCCTTCTGTTTGTTTGTTTGTTTGTTTGTGGCTTTCCCTTCTGTTTTGTTTGTTCTTTTGTTTGTGGCGTTCCCTTCTGTTTTGTTTGTTCTTTTGTTTGTGGCATTCCCTTCTGTTTTGTTTGTTCGTTTGTTTGTAGCTTTCCCTTCTTTTTGTTTGTTCTTTTGTTTGTAGCTTTCCCTTCTGTTTGTTTGTGGCTTTCCCTTCTGTTTTGTTTATTTTGTTTGTAGCTTTCCCTTCTGTTTTTTTGTTCGTTTGTTTGTGGCTTTCCCTTCTGTTTTGTTTGTTTTTTTTTTGTTTGTGGCTTTCCCTTCTGTTTGTTCTTTTGTTTGTAGCATTCCCTTTTCTTTTATATACTCTCGTTTTGTTTTGTCTGTTCTCCTTTTGGTTGTAGCTTTACTTTCTGTTTTACCTGTTTTCATTTTGTCTGTAGCTTTCTGTTCTGTTTTATCTGATCTCCTTTTGCTTTGTCTGTTCTGTTTGTTTAGTCCATTCTCGTTTTGTACTTTTTCTTAGCCTTTTGATTAGCTGTGACACTAGAGCTGTGTTCCCAGGTTCTGGGACTGGCTCTCATCATCTGGCACCTATGGGGGGGGGTGCATCTTCACCTAGTGGGCCTTTGAGTACATGCCCCGCCCGCCCCATCTTCTGAGTGCATGTGGAAAGCTAACAACCCAGTCCCATGTTGGACCAGATGTCCGAGTCTTTGTTTCCTTTTTACTCCAGTTTATTTTTAACGGTTGGCATTCCAGGGGACATCCACCACCGGTGGTTGATGGGGGTGGGGTGTTGATCCATGATTAATTGCCCCCCACACTGCTGCTTGGCTCCCCTTGCTCCACGTCGCCTCACAGAGAGTGGCTCTCTGATTGGTCTCCCTGCGCTTGGCGGTGACTGGGAGATGGATGGCCGGCGGGAGCTTGCTGGGGGAGCGGGGAGCGCAGCGACACCTTTTGCAGCCATTATACTTTCGTGTTGTGGGGGGGAGGGGTGGGCATAATTATTACATGCCAGCACTCCCCTCTTGTGGGCATGTGCCCCCACGCCCCTGCGGCTGTACGTGGTGAAATGCGGCCGTTTATCTGCACCTCAGCCCACACCCGCAACAGAGCGCGTCTAAGTGCCGCCAGTGCCGGTGATTGCCACCACCTGCCCACCAGCGGCCAGCCACTTTAATTCCTACTCTCTGCAGCGCTCTCTTCACCCGCAGAGGAGGCAGCCACTGGTCACAGCACATTAGCACCGGATTAAATGAAGATTCGGTTTGATTTTCAGAGGTGCGGCTCACGTCGACTCGCTCACGTACGGAGCCTTTCCAGCTCATCGCCCGTTCTCCCCGCCAGTGCCGTCAGGGGGGCATCGCGTCCTCATTCCCTTGGGGCCACTCCGTGATGGCTCACATTTCTCAGAAGAGATCATAAAAATATCATCCCATAATACATGACCGCAAAGGATCCTTTATTCATTGGCTAAGTAAGTCTCCAAACCGCTTTCAGTCCGGACTGTAAAACTGAAAAAATACTATGGGAATTGTTTTTTTTTCTACCTTCCCATTGATTTTTGTGGTGCGGAGGAAGAGTGAGTGAGAACAGAGACTTTTTAGGGGCAGCTGGCAGAGGTGCGGCGTTAGGGGTATCGATCCCTTGCTGTTTGCCACGTTAAAAGGTTCTGCTGTATGCCAAGGCAACGCCATTTGCTGGAGATTCTGCATCTTTTAAACTCTCTTGCCGTTTGTCTCACCTGAATGTTTCCCCGTGGCTGTTTCTGTGCCTCTCATATCGATCTCCGTCCAGAAAGAAACCCTGCAGAAACTCTCTGCTCTACCCTGCATAGAGCTGTACACTGCTCCACACTGCATAGAGCTATACATTGCATA
>JAAGVU020000049.1:10809729-10828488 GCA_011763525.2 Mormyrus iriodes
GAGCTGTACACTGCTTCACACTGCATAGAGCTATACACTGCATAGAGCTGTACACTGCATGGAGCTGTACACTGCTCCACACTGCATAGAGCTGTACACTGCTTCACACTGCATAGAGCTATACACTGCATAGAGCTGTACACTGCATGGAGCTGTACACTGCTCTACACTGCATAGGGCTCATTAAAGGACCTTACAGTAGCACCAGTCAGACGTAAAGCCAGACACACCTGGACTCTAAATGAAGTCTCTAAATGTTCTCTTGCCCCTGCTTGAATACCAAGGGCCAGTTTTCTCCCCTGGCACCCCCAGGAACCTGATCCTGGCAGTGCTCTTTCCTAATCACTCCCTGGTCAAACAGCACCCACCCCCCACACCTGCCTGTTCTCTTCCTCCTGTTACTATCCACACAGTACTCATCACAGTCCCAACAATATTCATTTAGAATCTCTCCTGTTACAATCCAATTAGTACTCATGTAGTATCACTCCAGGTGCAATCCAGTCAGTACTTCTTAGTTTCACTCTTGTTACAGTCCAATCAGTACTCATTTAGGATAATTTCTGTTGCAGTAAAATCATTACTCATTTAGTATCACTCCTGTTACAGTCAAATCAGTACTCATTTAGGATCATTTCTGTTACAGTATAATCATTGCTCATTTAGTATCACTCCTGTTGCAATCCAGTTAGTACTTATTTAGGATCATTTCTGTTACGGTTTAATCGGTACTCATTTATTATCACTCCTGTTACAACCCAGTCAGTACTCATTTAGTATCACTTCTGTTACAGTCCCGTCAGTCAGGTAATCAGTTCAGTACCATTCCCGATGCAGTCCCGTCTGAATGGAGCTCATTAAGTGTCATTGCTGTTACCATGACACTAGAATACAATTAAAAGCCATTTCTGTTACCGCCACGCTGGCTCTGAAAGGGCTGTAATTTACGGTGTCATCAGAGCGGGGATTACCGGCGGCTGGCTTTGTGTCTGCGGCCGATGTTTTCACACAGCGTCGCCTGTTCCAGTGAATTTCCTGCTGCAGTATAATCATTATTCTAATCCGCTGGAAGAGCCGCGCGTCTGACTTTCATGTTTGTTTTGTTTCGAATGTGCGCGGCGCTGATTCTTAGCATACGGCCTTTGTGTTTGGTTTTTTTTTAACACCCAGTTATCCTTTGACAAAGAATTAATTGCCAATGGAGAAGCGTCTAACAGTTTTTTCTTTATGTTGCCTTATCCGAGCAAGAAAGCAGCATGATATCGCTGCCTGACAATGACTTTCAGCTCGGAGGATCACTTGCTGTGTGTGTTTTTCTGTATGTTGTGTGTGTGTGCATGTCAGAGAGGACAGGGACGGTCCACCCGCCGCCATCTGCTTTGCCTTTTGCCAAACATTCAGAGAAGGATGGAGTGCCTTTATGAGTGCGCCTCTTAATAAGGCCTTTTCAGCTATCGTGAACCGGTAAGACTGATCCAGTGAAGGTGTTTGCCCCTGCTTGTCACACTGCCTTCCTCAAAGCCCGGCGCTGGGTGGCGATCATGCCCGGTGCTGGGTCGTGGCTGACGTGGGGCCCACCTGTGCCTGGCCTCTCCTCCCGCTGAGTGACATGGCCTAATTCACTGTCTCGGTTAGCATGGTTCCTTCAGAAACTGGGACGTGACGATCCATTACTCTGCTAAATATATTCCATGTAGATATTCTTGGGTAGATTTCCTTAACAAAGCAGTTATCATAAGAGAATCATATTTATTTTACCCGTGTAGGTGCACACAGATCTATTAGATTGGACCATGCTGTGGATGGATTGGAAACATGGTTCTGGATTATTGGTATGTGAAACCTGCACAGAACTGTGGGTATTTCCCTTTGTTCACAAGCTGAGAAACAGATAAGCAGCTGGCGTTCGGGGTCGACTTCTGCACGCATTAATGACATGCCAAGTCTGTGATTCCTGTGTGTGTGTGTGTGTGTGTGTGTGTGTGTGTGCGCGTGTGTGTGCGTCTGTGTGTCACACGGCCGTCCTGCCACTGAGTCTGTAATTCCCGTGCGCAGTGTCTGTGTGTGTGTGTGTGTGTGTGTGTGTGTGTGTCACACGGCCGTCCTGCCACTGAGTCTGTAATTCCAGCGTGCAGTGTGTGTGTGTGTGTGTGTGTGTGTGTGTGTGTGTCACATGGCCATCCTGCCACTGAGTCTGTAATTCCAGCGCGCAGTGTGTGTGTGTGTGTGTGTGCGTGTGTGTGTCTGTGTGTCACACGGCCCTCCTGCCACTGAGTCTGTAATTCCAGCGCGCAGTGTGTGTGTGTGTGTGTGTGTGTGTGTGTGTGTGTCACACGGCCATCCTGCCACTGAGTCTGTAATTCCCGCACGCAGTGTGTGTGTGTGTGTGTCTGTGTGTGTCACACGGCCATCCTGCCACTGAGTCTGTAATTCCCGTGCGCAGTGTGTGTGTGTGTGTGTCTGTGTGTCTGTGTGTCACACTAACAGCCATTTGGTTGTGAAACGTCAGATCAGGAATTATCTTTTGGCAGTGCTGCCATCACTGGGTTTTCCCAGTGTCCAGTAAATGTCCGGAGTGTGGATTGTCCTGTCTGCCGTGGCCTCGTTCAGTATCCTGGCACGGTGATACGGGATGTCCAGGGTTCAGAAGCAGGCTGGTGTTGCAGACACCATAGAGCTTCCCACTCTGGGAGGGGGGAAGAAAATTCTGGGCACGTGAGTAGGGTGCTAAAGATGTAGACTTTCCATCGGCTCTCATGATTAATTTGGCAAAAACCACAGTGAAGGATTCCTACAGTACAAAACACTCCACCGCTGACGAGATCAGAGTGAAGCCCTCGGCACAGATACAGGCTGACGCTGGAGCTCCACAGCGCCTCCTCTGGACCGCGTTGGCCATGGCTGACATCCGTGACCACAGTGGATGCTGGGGGGGGGGGGCAGCAATTTCTGTGTTTTCACTGTTTTCAATGCTTCAGTAACCGGTGTCCAGCAGTGGTAACCCAGCCACCTTTGTTAGCAGCTAGTCAAAGCAGTACTGGTTAACAGCAGCCCATGTTGTCGGCTGGTTAACGGTGTTTTGGTTAATAAGTGGTCGGTGTTAGCTAGTTCATTGGGGAATGCATAAATCACTTTGGTGATGAAGGGCCACTTGTCCCACGGCTGCCTCCTCTCAGCAGCTCAGTGACGCCCCGGCAGTGAGGCCCCTCTTCCCTTGGGGGGTGTTTTCAGGACCGCATGCCTGGGGAATTGCTGCAGCTGCCTGGCTGTTGGTGTGCCGAGCGAGCATGCTGCTAATGCTGCGTTTGTGTTCAGCCTCTCCTTTGATATTTTATTTGTTGTGTATTGATGGTGTTTGGCTAACCGGTTTCCTACTGGTCTCGTATGTATCTGACCCAAGGAAAGGGGAGCATTGGGTCACTGAACCCCCACCTCCCTCTCGGCTTGTGCACTGTTCATCTTGCCTGCACTGGGGGCGGGAGCCTTGGTGGAGCCTTTCTTCTGACCTTCTCCTCATGAAAATTGTATTTGTGTGGGATTCTTCACCCTCTGCCCCACCTCTGCGTCCCCTGCCCGAGTGCATTAGTCCTCACTAGCCCTTCGTGAGCAGAAGCTCTCATCTTCTTCTGGGGTGGGGCCTTCATACCTCCCATCAGTCTGGGGGTGTACTCTCGAAGGAGACTGCACACAGCCAGGTGGCGCTAACATGTTGTGATGGGACCTCTCCCCTGGGGGGCTGGGCGCCATTCAGCCACCCCAGATAGGTTAGAGAGGGAGGGCCCCGAGCCCCCCAGCCTGTCTCCCCAGTACGTGCACACACACCTCGGCTGTGATGCTGCACAGCCGCACAGTAACATTATGCCCCGTTTATCCCCCCACTTCATCTCGGCGTCTCTCTCTTATCTTGTTCTCTTTAGTCTCATCATCGATCTATCCATCCCCTTCGGGATAGGGGGCTGTGTATGAGGGTCACTCGACTGCGCTGTCAGAGACCAAGGTGGCCCCTGGGCTCGGGGCGTCGTGTTCACCCTTGAAGAAGGGGGCGCTGTGGAGCAGGGTGAGGCTACAGTAGGGGACAGATGTGGCGAGCTTGAAAAAGTGACCTTCAGAAAAGCTTGACCTCCGATTCCCATTATTGCTGCCTTTTTCTGTCATTTTGTCATGCAGGAGTAAGAGACAAAATAGCAGGAGATTGTCAAAGATGGGAAGGAGTGTGTGTGTGTGTGTGTGTCTGTCTGTCTGTATGTGTGTGTGTCTGTGTGTGTCTATCTGTCTGTCTGTCTGTATGTGTGTGTGTGTGTGTGTGTGTGTCTATCTGTCTGTCTGTATGTGTGTGTCTGTGTGCGTGTGTGCGCGTGTGTGCGTGTGTGTGTGTTGCTCTGTGGCTACTTCAGAAGCTGACTTTGAGTTTTCATATCGAAACCATTTCAACTGAACTGGCTGGGTAACAGAAACAGCGTTAGATTATTCAGTCGTCTTATCCGCTTTTCAGCCTCCCTAATATGAAGGCAATCAATACCTTCCTCACCCGGTGACTGCGCCTTAGAGGCATAGACGAGTGTCGCTTTTAAAATTCCCATAGAGTCCAGGAGCTGAACAAATATGAAAGTGTAATGAAGTCTGTGTTTGCATTTCAGGTAAAACACAGGTCACTGCTGCAGCCGCTATTTGGGATGGATTTACATGTTAAAAAACTAATACAAGCCTGGTGTGTGAGCTGGATCAGAGAGGGGTGTTGCTCGTCTCCCCTCCGTTTGTGTCCTGTTTTCCTGTGGTGGCTGTGAGGAAAGTGTTGATGTGTTTTGACCTAGAACACAACAGAGCTGCCTATGGTACAGAGAGAGTCACACGCAGGAGGAAATCAATGGCATGGATGACGAGTCTGTGTGTGTCTGTGTGTGTGTGTGTCTGTGTATATGCGCGTGTGTGTCTGTGCATATGTGCGTGTGTGTCTGTGCATATGTGCGTGTGTGTCTGTGTGTCTGTGTGTGTCTGTGTGTGTGTGTGTATCTGTGCATATGCGTGTGTGTGTATGTCTGTGTGTCTGTGTGTGTTCTCAGCGGCATACAGGAAAAGGCGCAGGCTGATATTTTTGTAGGTGTGGAACAACTTCCCGATGATGTTGCCTTGGCACCAAGCGGCCAGACATCCAAGGAGGACGAAAAGGTCACATGACAGCCCATTTTGTTTTCTTTACCATTTGCCATTGGGCTGTTTTTCTTCCAGTTTCAATGTCAAAAGAGAGAGAGAGAGAGGCTGATCAAAGGCCCAGCATAGGTCCTGAGCTGCACCTCAGAATCGGGTGGCACCCAGGGGTGGGGTCTGGGGCACAGAGCAGTTTAAATAAACATACCATTTTCGCAGGAACTACAGTTGCCCACAACAAAACAGTAACTGATTCTTCCTTGGTCATTTCCTGAAATCTGTTGCCCCACCTACCAATCCCTGTGCTTGTGCTGAATTATTACCGTGCTCCTCCTGTAACCTCCTGGGGGAGGTGTCTGTGTGTCTGTGTGTGTCTGTGTGTCTGTGTGTCTGTGTGTGTCTGTGTATATGTGTGTGTGTGTGTCTGTGTGTCTGTGTGCCTTTTCACAGTACAGCTGATGCAAATGGGAAAAGTAATTATGCCACCCAGAGACCCAGACTGGAGGGACATCTGACCGCTGCTGTGATGTCGTCATGTAGTCACTGGGCCGGTAGGGTGGGGGCTGTTAGCAAGCTGCCCTTCCCCCCCTCACTCTCTGCGAGTACCCCAGGGCTCATGTAACAGTGAGTTTGTGTGCTGCCTGATCTTAGAATATCAATCCTGACTTCGGGACACACATGTACAAGTTCCATATATTTTTCCTCAAGTGTGACCTGCCACGAGTCAGCACCCCACCCCATCCCACCATCACCCCGTCCTGTCTGGCCAGCTCCCCACGCCCATCCGGCCAGCTCCCCGCCCCCATCCCACCAGCACCCCGCCCCCATCCGGCCGGCTCCCTGCCCCCATCCGTCCACCTTATTGTTATCTGGCTGTCTGCACTTGCTTTGTGGGGCAGCCCCTTATAAGGAAATCTGGGTTTGTCTTATCTAACCATCCCCACTTTGTTTGTAGAACACAACGCTTATGCTTATCATCATGGATGTTTTTTAATAATTGCTGATGAGAACTTTAAAGTTGCACCGACTATAAAGGAATGATGCTAAATGTTTCATTGATGAGGTACTGAATACAGTATATAATCTGATGACGTCCTGAATACAGTATATAATTTGATGAGGTCCTGAATACAGTGTATAATCGGATGAGGTACTGAATACAGTATATAATCTGATGACGTCCTGAATACAGTGTATAACCTGATGAGGTCCTGAGTACAGTATATAATCTGATGAGGTCCTGAATACAGTGTATAATCTGATAAGGTCCTGAATACAGTATATAATCTGATGAGGTCCTGAATACAATATATAATCTGATAAGGTCCTGAATACAGTATATAATCTGATGAGGTCCTGAATACAATATATAATCTGATGAGGTCTTGAATACAGTGTATAATCTGATGATGTCCTGAATACAGTGTATAATCTGATAAGGTACTGAGTACCATATATAATCTGATGAGGTCCTGAATACAGTGTATAACCTGATGAGGTACTGAGTACAGTATATAATCTGATGAGGTCCTGAATACAGTGTATAATCTGATAAGGTCCTGAATACAGTATATAATCTGATGAGGTCCTGAATACAATATATAATCTGATAAGGTCCTGAATACAGTATATAATCTGATGAGGTCCTGAATACAATATATAATCTGATGAGGTCTTGAATACAGTGTATAATCTGATGATGTCCTGAATACAGTGTATAATCTGATAAGGTACTGAGTACCATATATAATCTGATGAGGTCCTGAATACAGTGTATAATCTGATAAGGTACTGAGTACCATATATAATCTGATGAGGTACTGAGTACAGTATATAATCTGATAAGGTCCTGAATACAGTGTATAATCTGATGAGGTCCTGAATACAGTGTATAATCTGATGAGGTCCTGAATACAGTGTATAATCTGATGAGGTCCTGAATACAGTATATAATCTGATGAGGTCCTGAATACAGTATATAATCTGATAAGGTCCTGAATACAGTATATAATCTGATGAGGTACTGAATAAAGCATATAATCTGATGAGGTCCTGAATACAGTGTATAATCTGATAAGGTCCTGAATACAGTGTATAATCTGACATAAGATTTTACTCGAAATCCAACAAAACTGACATGAAATGACGACTGCAGATCCTCATTTCAGAGCCTGGACTATAGGTGTTGCTGTATATCACAGTCCTGTGGCTTTTAGCTCTCTGTAAAAGATAGCTCTGATTTCTTCTTAAATTGTTTTGTATAATCAATTGCAGCTTCCAAGCTGAACTGTAATGCTGCCCCTTAGTTCCTTTGCCACTCTGTGTCATGGTGACATTATGGGCGTGCCCTCTGTTCTGGGTTGCTCCTGTTTTTGACATTCTTGTCGCCCTGCCTGGACCCCCATTCCGCTGCCCTGTTTATGGTTATTTTCTTTCTTTTAGGTTCTCCCATGCCATCCTCCCTTTCCAGCCCATCAGCTGCCAGCCATTCACATTCCCAACCTCCATCATCCAATCTCCATGACAACCAGCGGCCGTTGCTAAGTAATGACAACACCCAGCCGGTTCGAGGCTCAGATTCGGATGAAGAGTTCGCTGCCTGTGCATTTATCCCAGTAGTGCAGGTGGGCCCGGGCTCTTCCGGTGATGGTAAGGCCACTTTCAATCCCGTTCCTTTAGGGTGCGATCGCGCATGCATCGCGTGACCCCTTATCGCGGGAGACACGCTCCCTACATGAGGATTACGTCTGGGGCACTCAGCCTGCCTTGTGCAGACGGGCAAACCCAGTACAATTAGTGCTATCATCACGGCTCAACATCAAAGCAATTACTGTCCTGCAGATTAACGAGCCGTGGAGGTTTCGGTGAGCTGTAAGGAAAGTGCAGCTGAACGTGGCTGGGAACACCGCCACAGATCCGCCCTGTGACACTGCCGAGCGCAGAATATCCCTGCATCGCAAACCACATGCTCCAGCTCTTCGGAAGGTTTGCTTGTTCCATTCCTCTAAGCACAGGATGGAGACGTACAGTGTGATGGTCACGTTTACTCTGTTTTTTACACTTTTTTTAGGAAATGGGCCTTTTAAATACATCTTAATGGGACAAAGCTGGCTGCTGAAAAGGGAACTTTAAATAATAGTATGACTTTCAGCTTTGTTGTGAATGTAGATCAGCATGGTGGCACAAAAACATCTCCACGGGCTGCAGCTGGAAGAGCGGCTGTGGGAAAATCCAGAGCACGTCTCACCTGGAGCATGTCTCACCTAGAGCAGTTATCATCCAGAGCATGTCTCATCCAGAGCATGTCTCACCTGGAGGGTGTCTCACCCAGAGCGTGTCTCACCTGGACCGTGTCTCATCCAGAGTGTGTCTCACCCAGAGCACGTCTCACTTGGAATGTGTCTCACCTGGAGCGTGTCTCACCTGGAGTGTGTCTCATCCAGAGCATGTCTAACCCAGAGCACGTCTCACCCTGAGAGCATCTCACCCAGAGCACGTTTCACTCAGAGAATGTCTCACGCTGAGAGCATCTAACCCACAGCATGTCCCACCTACAGCGCATCTCATACAGAGAGCATCTCACCCAGAGCGTGTCTCACCCAGAGCATGTCTCACCCACAGTGTCTCACCCACAATGTCTCTCTCAGCTGCTGTCTGTGCGCGTTATGGCCCTGATTAGACCAGCTCTTACAGGCAGGGTGCCCTTGTGCTGCTTCCTGACGTGCTGTAGCCTCATTTAAGCTACAGATGGAGTTGTCCTTAAGTGGCAGCTGGGCTCTGGCTTCATTTTGCCTGCTGTCTGGATCCTTGAAGGCTGTGCCACTTGCTGGCCTTGCTGGAGCTTCCGCAGCAGCCTTTGCCCCCACATACTGAGGGATGTGGGCAGAGTGGACATTTTGGCGGAATAGACCCGTCCACCAGCCTGGCTAGCAGTGGAGTCAGTATTGTCAGAGAGTGACAGAGAGAGAGAGCGATAACGGCCTGCCAGGCGAGGCTCATGCCCGCCGGCCTCCCCTCCTTGAGGGTTTACTCATTAAGGATTTGGCTCGTTAAGAAGTTGGCTCATTCCTTAAAGGCCTGCATATGCGGCCCTGTAATCAAACATGCAATCAGAGGCCAATTAGCGGGGGAAGCGATCCAGGCCTCTCAGCCACCCAATGATTCTGTGGGGGGGGGGGGGGGGAGGCAGCACCAGTCCCAGGGGGCCACACATCTGTAAGGCCGCACACTGTGGGCCCCAGTTATCTGCAGCCATATTCTATTCAGAGCAGCGGGCTGTGGCAGTGACCTCCCCGACGCTGGCGCTGGGCTCTCCAGGCCACGCCCGGTGCCTGGGTTTGTTGAAAGCACTGCTCAACTGACTGAAGGAGTACAGATGTGTAACTGGCCAGACTACCCAGTCGGTGGGGGGTTGTAGCCAAACTGCCTGACCCCCGTGGCTCCCTGCTTCCTCTCTGCCGGCCGTTTGGGGCTCCAAGGTCAGTGTGCCTTGGTCTACTCTGCCTGTTTATCCCCCCCACCACGTCCAAAGTTAAATCATCTTTTTGTGGTTGTTTGACTGGACAGAACTTCCTGAGAGCCAGGCTTATTCAGCCTCAGGGTGAAGACCCCCCCCAAGATCACATGACTGCGCGGTGGCTCTAGTGTCACAGCCCGGGGGCCTGCAATGATGCTGCCAGCCAGGTGGGGATGAGGGGTGAGATCCCCAGGTTCTCAAGTCTGCCCTCATCTGCCACAGTGGTATGCCCCATTGGGGCTGCTTTTTCTGATCCAGAAGCTTAGCCAGTGACTTTGGGTCCATACATTCGAACCAGCACTGATTCTAGTCAGAACATCAGATCAAACCATTTGCAACGCCCCCCCATCCCCCATAATGGTGTATCCCAGACAGGACAGACGGCGGGGTGAAGGCCCCCGCAGCCTGGACATCGTCCGGGGGTTCCATGAGTGGCCAGGAGTATGCAGGCAGTCTGTATTTTTGGACGCGTGAGAATCCAGTAAAAGGGAGTAATTACTGATTAGCCACAGATGGTGCCTGCCTCCCATCACCTGTGTAAGAGCCTGTGTGTGTGTGTGTGTCTGTGTGTGTGTGTCTGTGTGTGTGTGAGTGTGTGTGTCTGTGTGCGTGTGACTCTGTGTGCGTGTGACTCTGTGTGTATGTCTGTGTGAGTGTGTGTGTGTCTGTGTGTGCGTGTGTGTGTCTGTGTGTGTGTGACTGTGTGTTTGTGTCTGTGTGTGTGTGTGAGTGTGTGTGTCTGTGTGTCTATGTGTGTGTGTGTGTATGTCTGTGTGAGTGTGTGTGTGTCTGTGTGTGTGTGAGTGTGTGTGTCTGTGTGTCTATGTGTGTGTGTGTGTGACTGTGTGTGTGTGTGTGTCTGTGTGTGTCTGTGAGTGTCTGTGTGTGTCTGTGTGTCTGTGTGTGTGAGAGAGTGTCTGTGAGTGTCTGTGTGTGTTTGTCTGTGTGAGAGTGTGTGTGGGTCTGTGTGTGTGTGTGTGTGTGTGTGTGTGTGTGTGAGTGTGTGTGGGTCACTGGCAGCTCACCCTCTGCTTCGGTACCATAGCAACCACAGCTCTAACCCTTAGCTCCTTCGCTCTACAAACTGCAAGAAAACTACAGTTTGCAGCTTTTCCTGAGATTTTGGGTAATTACAGTGATAACTGGAGGGTTGCTGGGATTCAGCAGTTGCCTCCTCTCCGCTCCCACACATGAGGGGCAGGTGCCAGTCATGCCCGGCCTGTCAGCCCCCGCTGGCGCCTCCCGACGCCACTGTCTGATCTCATTTGTCCACGGCCGAGCTCACTGTCCCCCAGCCCCCCCTCGGGTAACGCGGCACGCCGGTCGGGCGATGGATGAAGGCTGGGCTTCTGGAGCAGAACTATCTTATCGAAACTTTGGGCTGAAGAATCTCCTGCTGCCTCGAGGTGAAGTGTGAAGAACGCCCTGATTCAGCCATGATGATTTTTATACACTATATTTGCCACGTGACTCGCGTTTTTCCGCGGTTATGGAAGAGCAAACAGAAGATGAGCGTCCACGCCGCTCTGATTAATGCTGAGCGGTCGCCCTGACGCTGTTTGATCAGGCCGCCGCCCGCTAATTGCCGGAACCCTCCGGCGGGCGGGGAGTGCTGCCGCGCCCTGGCCCCCATCGACTGCACCGGTGCTCTGCTTGTGCTTCGTCAATATTTAAGAAGCCGCCCTGCCAGGGAATCGCACATGCCCCCATTATAAATGTCATAACCGCTGATATTTACCCTTCATGCTGAGCGCGCTGTCCATGTGACCCAGGCCTACAGCTCTCTCTCCTCATCCGATGTCATATTTTATATATTTTAATTAATTTTTTATAAATGTTCCAGGTGGCTCTGAAGGTATGGGGTTTGTTCTGTGAGATGCAGATGTGCTGGCCGCCTCTGGGGGGCGCCCCCAGGCCCATCACGCCCCACCTCTACTGACTGTATATCCCCGCACTCTGCTTCCTTTCGCCTGGCAGTTTCAGTTTTCTGCCAGAACTGGAACCTCAGTTAGCTGTTGAGTGTTGGGGGGAGGCGGGTTACCTGAGACTCCGCCCCACCACACGCGCAGCCCGTCCCAGTTCCCGGCTTATTGTCACTGCAGTCCGGCAACACAGGGGCCTTCTGCAGCCAGCAGGGGGTGGCATCTTATCAGTCCAACTCGAGGTCACACTCAGGGGACGACCAAAGGGGAGGGGGGGCTTGAACCTGCAGCCTGGGGGTCGCTGACATTAATCACACTGCATATAAAGGCCATGCCGCCTCAGGGAGCATGCCGGGTTTGCTATGTCCAGGAGAAATGCCATCCTAATGGAAGGCTGTCGCCTTCCCAGGGCTGAGGGCGGTCTTTGTAGTCACAGCACCAGGTCTGCTATTATCGGATTGCAGCCTGTTGGGAGTCATATTCAAATCACAGAGGTTTGCTTGGTGCCGGCATTGGGTAATTACTGCCTGCCTTTAAAAACGCCAGGCCAGGCAGACACGTGAGGCTCACAGTCCGTCACACAGCACACGTGACAGCCGTACACGTCACGCGCCCATCACGCCGTGTGTGATCCTCCACCGCACGCTCCCAGCCTCTGGGGGGACCATCTGTGGCCGAGCATCACGCAGCGGGTTTGGTTCGTCAGTCGTGACTCGGGGGGGCGAGTATAGGGTTTTCATTATTTTTGACAGGCGGGTTTGATTATTCTCTCGCAGGAGAACTGCTCTCATTTGAGGTTTAATAGAAAATTCCAGCATTAACAGCAGTTGGGGGGGCTGTAATGACATCACACCCCTTCCCCACAAGCCGGGGGCCAGGTTTGTGTACTTTGGGGGTTCTGGTGAGGGGGGCTGAGGGGCATGGCCAGGAATAGCCCTGAGCAGTGCGGTGCCAATGCTGCTGCTTGTAGCAGGCCGATCTGCCAGTGGGGGGCTGGAGGTCGGCAGGTGCCAGATTTGCCGCTGGGAGGAGGACTGTGGTACTGACCGTAGGATGTTTGAACTCGACCCAAATGCAGAATGCCAGCAACTCCCGCAAAGTCAGAGCGACGACTGGGCCCCGGACACGGCGCTGTGTGGGCCTCCGTCTGCACCAATCGCCTGCTGGGTTTGCATGCCCACCACACGCCTGTGCTCATACTCAGCACAGCTCCCATGCACCCAGCCACAATCTGCGCTGTTTAACACGCTGGTTTGCACAATTTACAGCTCGCTGAGTCACAGGCAGCCCTGCTTTTTACAGCTGGGCTTTGGTTTTATGTGCCAGCCGCGTGAGAGTTTGGGTGTGGGGGCACGACCTGTGTGTGTGCGTGCGTGTCTATGTGTGTGTGTGTGAGTGAGAGAGAGAGATGCTGAGAAAAACAGATGTGAGCTCATCCCCCTTCACTGAGGACCCTTTTGAAAAATGAAATATAGCCTCTCTTCACACACACTGATACACAGACACACACAGATACACAGACACACACACAGATACACACACACAGATACACAGACACACAGACACAGATACACAGACACACACACACACACAGATACACAGACACACATACACAGATACACACACAGATACAGACACACACACACACAGATACAGACACACACACACACACACACAGATACACAGACACACACACACATATACACACACACACACACACACACACGCATACATCAGGGATCGTGTCAGGCTCCGCCTCCCAGCCATTTCCTTGCCTAAACGCCTGCCGCAGCCCTGGGAGCAACAAATGGCTTCGGCTGTCCCACGACGGCCAGGATCACATCAGGGCCAGTCACAGAAACAGGAAAAAAGAAAGATGTTTGGTCGACTGAGTTAAAAGCACTGAACTGGCCAGAGCGGGGGGGCCGTCCATTTGGCGCGGGTTTCGAAGCTGTGCCTGTGGGGTCCCTGCCCGCGGCTCCGGTGGCGGGGCGTCCGTCTGGCTCCGGCGTGGACGCAGTAATGAGCAGGAGTGGTCCAGCCCGTCGAGGGAGTCAGCCAGAGCGAAATTGACCAGAGATATACGCGAGATAGCGGATCGATAGAAGCATACCACACGCGCTTGAGAGCCGCGCTGGGTGGAATCGCTCCGGCTTTGTTTACATCTTCTGGCCCTTAAGTGATGTAGCTAAATAATTCAGCGCCGCAGTTGAAGGTCTAGAAGGGTTTTAACCAAGACCTATTATCTTCGGAGCCTCTAACACTCCGGTGATTATGGGTGAGCTTGTCCCTGTGCCCCGGGACGGCTGGCGTCTTCGGTGGAGGTGAGTCCCGGCCGAGGCACCTTAAAGGCCGCCGCAGACGAACCTACACACAAGTTTGTTTGAGTGGGTTGGGTACTGGCCTGTGCCGCTCACCTGATCGGCGTGTTCATTGCGAACTGGCGAGCCGGATGAAACGGAGGGCGAAGAGCTCCTGTCTAGCTGTCGCTGTCTTACTGTCGCTGGTCATTGTTGTATCTTTCCAATTTTTTTTTTTACCAAGACGTTGCGGTTTACAAAAATTAAGGCACAATTAAAACTCTGACCTGCCTAGATGTGACTCAAAGGAGATGTGAAAAGGGTGGGGGGGGGGATTTTCCCTTCACTCGTTTTATGGGATGACCCCTGGCAGGGGCCTCCTGAGCTCTGCTGGACCAACCTGAGGACAGAGGCGGCCTGTTTCACTGGCTACCCACCGAGCTCCAATTCAGGGCATGTGCATTAACTTTAAGTTGAAAAGGTTAAACCTTTGGTGGGGGGGGTAGGGACCAGTCTGAAAAGCAAAGCACCCTTGATGTAACAGCTGGCACTTACTCATGACCGATTTCACCCCCCCACATTGCTTCCTGCCAATGCTCTTTGTGCCACGTCCCCGATGCTGCAGTTATCGGGCGTGTTACTCATGCACATTTTTCGGCCCGTTCAGCGATATGAGTCAGATAAACTTGGTTCAGGTGACCATGCAAGGGTGGGTAAACCGATCTCCCCCCCAAATGGAAATAGACAGGGACTACAGAAAAAGCTACAGCCACTCGATTCCTCCATCACTGATTATATTTTAAATGTAAAACATCCTGATCGTTAGCATCAATCTCTGAGCACTTTTCGTCTCCTGCGTGCTGGGGCCCCGTTATCGACGTGCAGCGGAAAGGCAGCCACAGCCTCCAGTGGTAAACGGGGAGGCGGGTGAGGGGGCACTGCTTGTTCTGTACAGCCTGTTGGACATTAAGGTCATTAGTCACATAAGACCAGAGGCATAATTACACCAAAGACATGGCAGAAAGCAGCGGGGCAGTGGAGGGCAGACCTGCCTTTGTCAGGCCTGCCTTTGTGGAGCCTCTCTATAGGTCGGGTTAGGGCATTATGGCTGGTGGTGGCAGTGATGCCCAATGCAGCCTGTAGACATCATGTCATAACAGTGCGGTCTGTCCAAGCAGGAACCAGGGCTCCTGATGACCCAGCCGATGATCACATGCCTCCTCGGGGCACTGCCATGGCCCCTCTCCCACTCTCTCTCTCTTTCTAGCTTTTCCTTTCTCTCTCTTCCTCTCTGTCTCTCTCTCTCTCTCTCTCTTTCTCTCTTTCTCTCCTTGCCATTTTGTAATGTTCCACCTTTTCTCCTTCTGCCTCCAGAGCAGCCGCCCATCCACCAGGGCCAGCCCCCGCTGCCCCCGGTGCCGCCGCCCCACAAGCCGCCACCCTCTGTCACCGCGTTGAACCACAACTCGCTGACCCGCCGCAGGACCCAGAGCCCGGCGCCGCCGGCCGCATTGCCCGCCGAGCTGCAAACCACGCCGGAGTCCGTCCCGCTGCAGGACAGCTGGGTCCTGGGCAGCAATGCGCCGCTGGAGAGCAGGTGGGGGGAGGGGTGGTTGGGGCGTCATCGTGGGGGGGGCAAGAGACACCCAGCACCATGTCAGGCAGTCTGAGGGCTCGTGGTAGGGTGGCGGAAGCCACCCAGAACCCCGTCAGGCAGTTTGAGGGCCCATGGAGGGGGCAGAAGATACCAGGAACCCCACCAGGCAGGCTGAGAGCCCGTGGGGGGGTGTCAGGAGCAAGCAACCCCATCAGGGAGTCTCAGGGCCCGTGGGGGGATGGGAGACACCCTGAACCCGTGTGAGAGCAGTCACTCAGAAAGCTCATACAATCTAGTCACCACAAGCTTACACACTGTAGGGCAGAAGGCTGTCTGCAGCCCACTTTAGCGAAATGATTTCAAACAGATAATTTGTGTTTGTGAGAAAGGAGACCTTCGGCCTTGGATGGGGCAGACAGGTGCTTGTGGGAAAAGAGACCTGCGGCCTTAGATGGGGCAGACAGGCATTTGTGATAAAGGAGACCTGTGGCCTCAGATGGGGCAGACAGGCGTTTATGAGAAAGGAGACCTGCTGCCTCAGTTGGGGCAGACAGGTGTTTGTGAGAAAGGAGACCTGCTGCCTAGGATGGGGCAGACAGGCATTTGTGATAAAGAAGACCTGTGGCCTCAGATGGGGCAGACAGGCATTTGTGAGAAAGGAGACCTGTGGCCTCAGATGGGGCAGACAGGCGTTTATGAGAAAGGAGACCTGCTGCCTCAGTTGGGGCAGACAGGTGTTTGTGAGAAAGGAGACCTGTGGCCTCGGATGGGGCAGACAGGCATTTGTGAGAAAGGAGACCTGAGGCATCGGATGGGGCAGACAGGCATTTGTGAGAAAGGAGACCTGCTGCCTCGGATGGGGCAGACAGGCGTTTGTGAGAAAGGAGACCGGGGCCTTACAGCCGTTCATGCCTCTTTCAGTCAACCCAAGGCTCTGTTGTCTTACACCAGCCTCTTTCCACCAGTGTTTTCCGTGCCGAAGTCTGCTGTAGCCAGTTCGTCGTCCCACTTCCCATGCCTGCTGCTTACATTAGCCTGTATGTCCTGCAGGAGCTGGGTGGCAGCCTTGCGTGCTGATTGGTTAGTAGGAGTGGTGCCAGACATCACTTTGTCCCTGGGATTAAACGAATCACATCGCCACCTCTCGGTTTCCCTGGGGAATCACCATAAGCGATGGTGTCGTCTCAGGGCCTGGGTGAGTCACAGCATCCCAAAAACGCGCACCGATGGTCCCCACTTACAAGAAGTACGCGGATCATGTGTGCTGTGTACCACCCTGCCTTCAACCCCTGCAGCAGCTGCAGCTCAAATGCGGAGACATCTGTGATTCACACTTATCTGAAGCTTCTAAAGTCAGTCAGCGGCGCTCACAAGCTAAACGGCTAAACTTAGCCTTCTTCCGGCACTTATACACCCGCCGCCCCCCCGTCTCCCTGACAGGATGAGATGGATTATCAGGGATTCACTGATGATCTTTAATAGGAGACATTTGAAAGATGCATTTTTATCAGATCCTGTTTATCGAAGCTGTAGTAGCTAGGAGCCGAAACCAGACTGCTGCCATTCCGTAACGATTAGCCGGACATTGCATTCACTTTGTTTTCCCGGGAGAAGCTGCAGGCCTGTGAGGAGGCGCAATAAAACGTTTGCAATTCAGCGGGTTTTGCCAAAACGGGACTCGGAAGGTATGGACGTTTAGGAGTCACATCACTACCAAGAAGGGGAATAATGGCACCCTTATGTCTCAGTGGAAGATACGAGGAGGCCAGCAGATAGACGGCCAGAGAATCGTAATGACCACTCGGTCTCTGCCGCTCCTGCAAATGAGTTTTCACTCTGCACACAGAAATGTCATACTCAAGATACAGATAGAGAGATAGAGAGATAGAGAGAGGGGTTTTTGACAAGTGGCAAATTAAAGTCTACACTACTCCTATTTCTGACTATCTCGCTGTGCTTGGAAACTCTCCCTGTCCAGTCCTTTGACAGGCTCGCCTTTACTTGTGAGGTCCATGCTAGTTCTTAACTATGTCTCTCTAGCCTTGTATAGCATCATAGTCAGGTTTGGTCTTGTTGTTGGGTTCAACCAAGTTTAGGAGAACCATTTGAGGGACTCATTAGAGAGCAGTGTTGCATAGTCTTTTACTGTGTGCACATGTACCTCGTGTGATCATTACACTGCACTGTGGTAGTAGATGTTTAGCGTTTGTCCTTCAGGTGGCGTAGCAGTAAATGGACTGTGGGGTTTATGGTTCAGGGCCCAGAAGGTCTTCAGCTGCTAAACCCTGAGCTCGATAAGAGCATCTGTAAACAAATATAAAGCAGGGAGCAGGCTGTGTGTAACAACACCAGTTAGACATGTAAATAATGGCACGTATAACAAAAGAGTCATCAGACACGTGTAAAAGTTTTTAAATGACAGGGGTAGAGGACAGGCAAACATTAGGCCATCGCGGGCGGCGAAGAGAGCGTGGCGTGGCAGCTAGCGCCAGCCGCCGAATGACAAAGGCGTCCATTAGCATCTCGTCCCCGTGCCAGGTTCATCATGGAGGCTTTCTTTTTGCCATTTGGGCTGTTCAAACAGCGCCTGTTTGCACTTCAGCTTCTCTGCATATGCTTTCCTCCCCCCAGATGCGGCTGATCTTGAAATATCCTTTTTTGTTTTCCGCATATCAGGAATGTGGGTCCCCGTAGGCTTCAATTAGAGGTGTTAAAGTTGAGAGAGATAATCCAAGGCAAGTGCAGATTAATGAACTCTGCTGTTTGGGTGAGCTGTGCAGTGGGGGGTGGGAGGGGGGAGGGGCGGTCTGGTGACCTTCCTGAAACCCACGTCAGCCCTACCTCCCCAATGCTCTCTCATGGCTCCAAACAGGTGGCACATTTAGCCTTGCTCAGAGTGCCTGGAATAGACAGCTTGAATTATGAAATCTGCAGTGCACAGTGCTGCCGTGGTTACCCACATTAAAGTGTGAATAACTGTGACACAGCATGGACAGCATGAGAACACTGTAGCCATGGAGCCTTTGATTGTTGTTTGGACAGCATGAGAGCACTGTATCCATGGAGCCTTTGATTTTTGTTTAGACAGCATGAGAACACTGTAGCCATGGAGCCTTTGATTGTTGTTTGGACAGCATGAGAACACTGTAGCCATGGAGCCTTTGATTGTTGTTTAGACAGCATGAGAGCACTGTAGCCATGGAGCCTTTGATTGTTGTTTAGACAGCATGAGAGCACTGTAGCCATGGAGCCTTTGATTGTTGTTTAGACAGCATGAGA
>JAAGVU020000049.1:10831530-10859752 GCA_011763525.2 Mormyrus iriodes
TGTTTTTTTGGGGGGCGGTCTGGTGGGTGGGGACCGGGGGTTGGCGTGGGGGGGGGGTGGGGGGGGGGGGGGGGGGGGGTTGGTGGGGGGGGGGGGGGGGGGTGATGGACTTCATGACAAACCCCCTAACTGTGTGTCTCTATATCTCATTCCCCCCCACATGTAGAAAATTAGCAAAGCAAGCAGTGTTCGAAAACGGGCACGAGAGCCTAATAGAGATGGACGTATTCACTCCGGCGTGCCACGATGGCGGCTGTGAGGACGGGTACGTTCTCCTGAGCGTCTGCATGAGGGCGGCGTTGGCGCCAGCACCGTGCCAACCCAGCGCACACGGCGCTGCAGATAGCCCCTCTTCACATTGTTGTTGCTTTTCTTTGCATTGTTTGTTCAGCTGGGCGGGGGGTAGTGGGTGGTGGGGGGGGGTTACATAATAGCCTTTGTGTTTCAGCCTGGATTTTAGGTGGGCGAATGGAGCGACTGTAAACTCGCACGTTTCCCGTGAATCTTAAGAGGCGACACTGCAGTGTTTCACTCCATGCAGTTTTTGGGTTCTTATTTTAGTTCATTTGATTCAGAAAGTTGACAACTACATATGTAAAAAGGCATTAAATTGAATATATTTGTCTGATTAATCGCCTAACTCCAGGTGAGACGTTTTACTGGCTGCAGATGAGCAGCTGAAATGCACGTGGTGTGTACAATAACACAGCCAGCTTATACCTAGAACATTCCAAAAGGGCATTCGGGGAACAGAACACCTCCTACTGAAGCTTCCCTGTGCCACACCCAGCTAGCTTGCAGTGACGTAATGCAGGAGCAGAATCTGATAATTAAACTTTATTGACTGACAACTAATTGAATTTTCATAGAAGAAGCTGCCAATTTAACGTCACACTATGTGAAAATTTAAATCATTCTTCAGTGATCGCAGGGCAAGATAAATTTAACAGTGTAAGTGTGGTAAGCATTGTACTGGTGATAAACCATTTCAAAAGTTTAATTACTTAAATGGCTTACAGATAATAATGACAGTCTGATGGGTTTTTTTCTAATTATCGTAAAGCCACATATTTCATCCTTGTCTCACAAATTGTCTTATTGATTGAAATGCTTTGTCTTCAATAAGTAATTCTGAATTTGGGGGCTGTCTAATTTAACACGCTGCAAACAGCCTCATTAAGACATCAGCCAGCTCTGTAATATAGGAGCCACACATTTAATTGCGTTTAATTCATCTTTGATGGTGTGTCTGTGATGGGCCCTCGCTCCCAGCCCTTAGCACCACGTGGCATGCGGGGGGCATCTGCCGGCCCTCAGCTTGGCGCGTAAACAAAGCGGAAACGAGCTGAGTGTCTGCAAAGAGCACTTTTTGCTTTCATATGGGAACGATTTAAACGATTAAAAGGAAGGAAAGAGAGTACATCTCCAAACGGCGTGAGGCAGCGAGCAATCACAGCACATTTAATAAGGGGGCAGCTCGCGCAGACGCTCGTGTCCCCAGCGCCCCCGCCTGGGCCGCTCCTCCACCGCAACGGGATGCCGTTTGTCGTCGGACCTGGCCGCTAAGTCCCGCATTGGGCCGCTAGCCGTGCATGCTGGAGCGAAGCGCCCGACTGGTGCCAAGGTTTTTTTTAAACCTCTCCTCCCCTCCATCAGCAACGGCGCTTCTCACAGGGGTGCAGAAGTTAATAGAAAGCAGCCAACTAATGAATTTGATTAAAATAGCTGACCTCGTTAATTACCATAGGCCCCCTGGTCTATTAGTCAATCATAGTTTTACTGGAGGGCAGTGGGGGATTCAGGAATAAAGCTTCTGTTCTTTTATTACTATATAATTTGTAAGAGAGGAGTAGGAATGGAGAACAGGGGGGGACATCGTCGTCACCCGGACAGTTTTGTTTGTGTCCCCACGGATGTCTTCTTTAATGAAAGTGTCATCCTTGTCATCCAAACTCCCTAATCGATGTGAATTTCTTTCGTTTCTCCTTTTCCTCTCAGGCACTTTCTCTTCAAGACAGGTACCGGCACGACTCCCCTCTTCAGCACGGCGACCCCAGGCTACACCATGGCGACCGGGGCCGTGTACTCCCCGCCCACCCGCCCCCTGCCCCGCAACACGCTCTCCAGGAGCGCTTTCAAGTTCAAGAAGTCCTCCAAGATGTGCTCCTGGAGGTGTACCGCCCTGAGCGCCGTGGCCGTGTCCGTGCTACTGTCCGTGGTGCTCTGCTACTGCATAGGTAACCATCCACATGCCCCGCCCCTTCCTTTGACCTCACTTCGCTTGCCACCAGAAGTGGGACTCTGATCATACCTGGGGTGGGCAGATTAGATCATCTCTGTGCATTTCATAGGGCTGATACTTTGCATCTCCGAGTCACATGAACGCTGTAATCGCAGTGGCGTTAGAGTGCAGACTCATGGATGCGCCATCAACGCGGCTCGCATGTCAGGGCCAGGAAACCCGCCACTAAGTGCTCTGATCGCTCGCTTTTAAATATCTGTGCGGTTTGTTTGCACAAACGCCTCAGTCAAGAACCCGGCACATCGGGGCTCCAGCGTCATGGTGACTAAGCGATCGCAGAGAACATGGCACTCGGTGATTGGTGGGCTGGGGGCTTTGGGCGAGTGTGTCCTGTGTAAGTGGTTAAAGACAATGGTTCCTGACCAGAGGAAAGAAAATCGATGTAAATAGACCTCAGCAGAGTACAGAGGGGGAAACTCCAGATTGGCAGCAGGCCTGGCTGTGCTTTGGCGTCACCGTGGACCGGTCGGCCTCAGTGCACCAATCCAGCACCGCTCCCGGCCGCTCTCTTTGCAAAGGCGTCCTCTGAACGGCTCCCGTTACTCGGGGTGTGCGCTCAGATAAAACGAGCTGCGTGGGATATGTGATACGACGAGAATAACGGAGATCTTCCCAGAATAGAGGAGATTTATCGCTCAGCAGCTGGTCAATAGCTAATTGAAAGTGTGAGCGATAAGGTTTCAGGTATTGACACTGGAATGGTACAGCTGCCGTAATTAACGGAGACGGGATGCTTAAAGGGACCGGGCAGAGGCCGAGGATGGGGGGGCGCTTAAAGGGACCGGGCAGAGGCCGAGGATGGGGGGCACACGGCTCCTCGTACCAATGCCTGCCTCACCAGTGGAGGGCCGAGGTTAACGGAAGCACATCGCTGTCGCAGGGGGGTCTGGGGCAAGCGCTGATTGAACACGTCAGCTTGAATGGTGGCACAGTGGGGGGGAAGGGGGGAGAATAATTTATGGAAAAATATGGAGATTCCTAATCACAACAAAGGCCTACGGGGGACAAACAGCGCATTCAGCAGCTCTCAGTGGCGGCTCGGTCTTTGGTACCAGTTCAGCTTTTATTACGCGACTTCATCACCTTCCGGTGTCACACGGACTCAGCCGTTGAGGGGGGGGCATAGTTCTCTGATTCAAGTGGCTGAATTAAAAGCCCGGGAATCTGTGTCGGTTAGGAAGGCAGCTTTCTCGCTGGGAGGTTACTAGGTCACATCTCAAGAGGCCCTGCTGTTGTACCCTTGGGCAAAGTACTTAACCTGATTGGCTCTGGTGTGAGGTGCAACTGGCTTATTGTATGAAAAAACAGCCAATGAAGAGGAGAGCAGCTGTGAAGCCAGCCATTCACTTAACACAATAAAAATGGCTGCCGCCAGGGCTGTCCTCTGCGTCTCGGCAAACGCCACAGCCTAGCAGTGAGTCTGTGTGCTGCTCACCCTAGGTGGTGGTGATGAGTCGCCTTCAGCTCCTTCCATTGGTCGAGGCCTGCCCACGCCCGTCTCTTTTTATTCAATTGTAGAGTGGTGCTTGGCAATTTTGCCGATTTTTGCATTCTTTTTCCTCCCTACCGTTTGACGTCACGGTGACAAAGCTCGGTGATGGCTCTGTTACACGCTGTCGAAATCTCCCACTCGCTGGCACGTGATTCTAAGCTGCACTGTGAAGGGATGTGGCGTAGGGGTGTACTTCTCTGAGGACACGCCAGGGGGCGCTGTAGCCACACTGTCTTCGCTCGTTGTCTTTTGCACTTACAGTGTTACAGAGGTTAGTGATGGGATTAAAAACAGGCGAAGTCGTGTGCAGAAGCACAGCATTCATTGAACATAAGCGCTTGGTCATGAGTGTCGCCGTGGCCCTTGTGCGCAAACACATGGTGTCAGAGTGCTGTGCTGTACCGCAGTGACTCCTGTTTGTCCTCCTCTGAAGAGATGTCTCCTCTGGGTTTTGTCCGTTCTCATTTTGAGATCATTCTTCTTGCTGTATCACAAAGGAAGTCAGTCTTCCATGCACAGCGAGGTGGGGGCGAGGGGGGGTGCTCAAGGCAATCTGTCAGGACTAACCAGCACATTACCGCTCTCCCGCTCGTTCTGCTTCCTCGACGCACTTTTCAGCACCACTCTGGCCTGCTCACCGTGATGCTACCGTATGCTCGCCATCTTCGCAGCCGATCCAAAGGTTGACAGTGCCATCTTCCCACGAGCGAGGGCTCCCGCCCAGCCCCCCCAACAGATACACGTTTGCCAGCTTTGTACCACAGAGCAGGAGTTCGAAATGGCTATTCCCGGTCCAGGAATCCCGCTCTGAGCAAGCGGGCTCCTCTCTCCCCCATGTGCTCTTTCAACCTCACCGAATCTGTCTTCCTCAGGCCCCTCTTCGCAATACATTCAGCAAGCAGTCTGAGGGCCCCGTTGGGGGAAGGGGGGCAGCCTGAACCAAACTTTCCAGAGTATTTGTTACAAGCTGGCTGATAATCCCCCTCTCTGGGCTCGGCACGTCACGGGCGTTAACGTGCTCTTGCATTTCTCTGGGAAGCATCTGGTTCTTTCCAGTCATGGGGAGAGTCCCCCCCCCCCATGCCTGAGGGCGGGGCTCTGCGTCTGCACCGGTGGTATAGCCGTTCCAATTGGGCCGTGTGTTTAGTAACTATGTGCTGAATAAAAGCATCTGGTGAGTCTGCTCATGTTCTTGTTAAAAACATATGAATCGATCGTGCTGACGGAGTAATCATGAAGCTTCCCTCCCGGGGGTGGAGCTCCGTCCCCACTCTCTCATTGGTCAGTCTCAGTGTTGCGACTCGAGCTCCAGGCAGTCTGGGTTTGATGGATGTCTGGACTGCTCAGCCCAGCCCCTCCCCTCCGGCCCGTTTTACTGTGCGTGAGTGTCCGCCTCTGTCTGCTTGTATGGGGTGGTTGTTCCATACCAGGCTGCTAATTGGGCCACCGAGCCCCCTGCCAGCCTGACAGAGGGTCCACATCTTCCCTTAGTAGCGGTGTCAGTCAGGGTCTGAAGCGTGTAAGCTCTCCATGGTGCTGCCACACACACGTGCCGACGCACACACCTCTTTGATTAATAGCCTTTTTCTCGCCGTCCTGGGACACATGCGGACTACAATTACCAACACCGGGGGACGTCCCGCTCTTAGCGCCATATGACCCTGTGCCTGCGATGCCGTTCACCATTACGGCCCACAATTCGAAACATTCCACCACCTTCTGGAACATTCCTGAGCATGCCATAACATAATGCTGTAAGAGTTAAAGGCTGGGGCAGCATTATACACTGAGATATGCACCAGCCCAAAGGGCCGACCTTCTCATGTAATCTGCTGTAATGGTGAACTTGTAATGAAATCAACCAAACGTCACTGATGTACTGTTGAATTAATTCTCCCAGCAGAAGAACAGCTGAGTTTTATGCCTGGTTTTAAGTTGCTGCTTTCCTCTCCACTCCTTCGCAGCCATGCATCTCCTGGGCTTGAACTGGCAGCTCCAGGAAGCGGAGAACGTCGCCTTTGAGAATGGACAGCCCAAGTTGGACACCACGCCCACGAACGCCATCACCATACTCACAGCTGACGGTGGTAAGAGGCGCGGACAAAGAGCAGGGCAGGCCTCGGAATGTTCTCTGTCTGCATTTGTGGGGTGGGGGGGGGGGGGGGGTGGTTTTGGGGGGGTATGGTGTAGGGAAATGTAAACAAATAGAAAAATGGTGTAGAAACACAGCACACACTCACCCGCAGGCTGTCAAAACACAACTCTGATGTATGTGTGTGTGCCCCAGTAGAAAGGGGTGGCAATGAATCAAGCCAAACAAGGCCTGTCAGCTTCCTCTCTAATGAGGACGACAGCTCTCCCCAGTACGTGGTTAAAAGGTGTTCCCTGCACCTTTGCCCCATGCCATTTCTGTGGTAGCTGAAAGTTTGATTTACTGTTCGATGATGGTTTACCATTTTATGACAGATGTTGCCCAACCAGTCACTTTCCCTGTGTTCGCGGTCTTATGCCCATGTTTCATTAGGTGGACAGCATGGTCCAGCATTTGCACATTAGCCTATTTTAATGAGCCCGTCTCACCCCTTCCCTTCTCTGCTGTTCCGATTGGCCAGCGTGGGTTGACCTTTAAAACAGGGCTTTGATCCAAACACGGCAACACGCCAGCCCGAAGGTGACAGCAGTGGCGCCGGAGGGCCCCGGAATGAGTCCCCCATTGCATCCGCAGATGTGGTTTGCGTTCTCGTGGACCTGCCTGACAATGATTTATGTAAAGCAGAAGCCAGCGGAATAGGCAGTCACCGTGGCCGAGACACGGCACAGGCACATGCTCAGATTGATGTCTTCTTGAATGAGATTTACGCTGGAAAAGCTCTTCGCGGGTGGTTTACGTGTGGCTGCCCTCCTTGATGGGGCTGTTACCAGCACAGTGCTGGAGGAGCAAGAGAGAAAGGATGGCCTACTGCCCCCCCATGCACTGATCCCCCTCTGCTCCCTGGAACATGAATGCACACGCACACAGTCCCTGATTCAGCATGGAGTGGGGGGGCGGGGAGAGGAGCCCATGTTTGAAACTTGCCAGAAGGCGGCCGTCACACCGCGGCTGTGCCTCTGCATTCAGAGAGGTGATGATCACTTCCTCCCTCGTGAACGTATGGGGTGACCTGCTGTCTGCGCCATGTTGGCCGCGCGACACGAGGCTTACGGAGGAGCCCTCTCAGGATAACATCGCCGACCGAAAGAGAGCCAGAGAACCCGTCAGCTCGCCTGTGCGCTGGGTGGGCTGGCTTTGCGTAGTCCTACAGCCGTAATGAAGGTGTTCCCCCTGGAGATTACACAGCCAAATGAGCGTACTTCTCATGTAATTCAGGCTATAATTTCAGACTTAATGGATCAGAACCACTGAAGGTCCATTTTGTTAGTCATAGGGATGAGCCAAATGGTACCGGAATGTGCCGTGCTCACACATGCGCCGTGACCATGCCATTTTGGCGCTGAGGCTCCGCGGGCTGTGACATCAGCATCCCCAGCATCTGCTCGCCCAAGTTGTTTGGTTTTCTAATGAGGTTATTTGTCATGTTTAAGCTCTCCCTCCCTCTCTCTCCCTCTCTCTCTCTCTCCCTCTCTCTCGCTCTCTCGCTCTCCCCCTCCCCCTGGGTTTACTGCCTGTGCCAGAGACCCATTAGCTGGCTCAGGCCTTGCTCCTAGTGCCCGGTCCTGAAAGCAGGCCGAGGGCTCGGGACGGTGCCCGTTAGGTGCCACTCAGGCATTGCGACTGGTCTCATGCTTCATCCCGCCTGTTATGTTCTAAACACTGAATCAGGATTCATTCATATTAATGATATAATTTATAATTTAACTGTAATACTCCCACATATGGACTGTCAGTCATCCCCTGCATGGAATGTGCTTAATGGACGCTCAGATGCTGATGGGCACTGAGTCTCCTTCCAGGCAGCCTTAGTAAACGGCACATTTTCCCACGGCTCCGTCTGGGCCCAGGGCTGACAGAACAGGGGAACCAGCGTTGCAGATGCGTGGGATCTTTTAAACTGCTCCATTCCGTTGCTCTCTGGTGCCAAGCTGCAGGGCATTGTGGAATAGAACCCGGCCCAGGTGGGAGCTCGGCCTCTGACTTTCACTGCCTGTTTCTTGCACCCCTGGCTTATATTCTCTTAATTCTGCCTCAGCACCCATTTTCGGAGCAGAGCATTATGGGAAGGACCTGAAGATGCTGCTGTCTCCCAAGAGAAACCAGCAGTGAAACTGCCCGTGAGGGCTGAACCCCCACCTCCCGACCTGCTCCGACCAGGGCGCTCTCACAGGCGCACAAACTGCCCGTGAGGGCTGAACCCCCACCTCCCGATCTGCTCCGACCAGGGCGCTCTCACAGGCGCACAAACTGCCCGTGAGGGCTGGACCCCCACCTCCCGATCTGCTCCGACCAGGGCGCTCACACAGGCGCACAAACTGCTTCCCACCGACCCCCCCCAGAAAAGCAGGTGGTGCATATGATGCAGTATCAGGCCCCGATTGCACAGGCCGGCTGGTGGCTGTCAGCATGTTTTGTGGTGTGAATCTGTCGGCTGTTTATTTGGTGCTTGCCGGCCACTCGCTAACGAGGATAAAGGCTGAACTGGGAGCCTTTTCTCTTCTTGGCTGCAGTTATTGCCTAATCTGCTCTTATTTGTCTGTTGTGTGACTCGGCTGCAGGCCACTGTGGTTGTCTGAGAGGCTGGGGGCTGCCAGCAGTTGCCCGGCAGACCGGACTGCTGCTGAGGCTTCATTAAAAACTATAAAAGAAGAAGATCGGGGGGGCGGCACAGGTGGGGCACCAGTGGAGGATGAGTGCTGGCTGATCCAGCCCGCGGTGTGAGAGGGTGAGAGCGGCCGGTTTAATGGGCCCGCAGCGTGAGAGGGTGAGAGCGGCCGGTTTAAAGGGCCCGTGGCGTGAGAGGGTGAGAGCGGCCGGTTTAAAGGGCCCGTGGCGTGAGAGGGTGAGAGTGGCCGGTTTAAAGAGCCCGTGGCGTGAGAGGGTGAGAGTGGCCAGTTTAATGGGGCCGCGGCGTGAGAGGGTTAGAGCGGCTGGTTTAAAGGACCCACGGCGTGAGAGGGTAAGAGCGGCCGGTTTAAAGGGCTCGCGGCGTGAGAGGGTGAGAGCAGCCGGCATAATGGGAAGGTTAAAGTACTCCCTGTTTCAGGTTGCGGATGGCACCGTGTCGAGACAGACAACTCCAGATTAACTAAAGCAGCCTCTGATCTGTGAAACATGAGGTTTCCTGAAAGGTATGTTCATCAGCCTTCAAGCTCACATCAGCTGAGCAGCGACCAGCCAGACAGGCTCCCTGGGGCTCCTGCTGATTCCTGTGCCCGGCCCTCCCCGGGGCTCCCGCTGACTCCTGTGCCCAGCCCTCCCCGGGGCTCCCGCTGACTCCTGTGCCCGGCCCTCCCCAGGGCTCCCGCTGACTCCTGTGCCCGGCCCTCCCCGGGCTCCCGCTGACTCCTGTGCCCACTTTTCTTTACTCAACTTGTTTCTGGAGGTTTCCACAGAAACATGCCTGTCTTCACTCGGTGTCTGCCGCTACCCCCCACCCCCTTACCGTTGCCCTCTGACCTCTCCTTGGCCTCTTCTCCTTGTCCCCCCCAGGCAAGCCTCAGCAGGAGAACAACACGATCGACACGGGCGAGGTGGACGTGGGCCGGCGGGCAGTACAGGACGTGCCCCCCGGGGTCTTCTGGCGCTCTCAACTCTTCATCGACCAGCCGCAGTTCCTCAAATTCAACGTCTCCGTGCAGAGGGATGCACTGGTGGGCGTCTATGGGAGGAAGGGTCTGCCGCCATCACATACGCAGGTATGCAGTGGCAGGGGGGCGTGCGTCGGGGGCAGGAGTTACACTACACATTTATATTCATATTAAACAAGGAACTGCATATTAAGCGTCGGAGGTATGTAACCGCGCGGATTACAGAGCTGCAGGCCTCCAGAAGGTGGCGTATTCAGATCCCATGGCCTGTGCAGTAAGCATTTGGCTTCGGGGACCATTCGGCTATATTGGGCCCTTAACCTGAATTGCTTTGGGGACGCTGGCTGATCCTGCCCTCTGATCCATCTCCGCTGAAGCTCCGCTGCCGTATAATCAGGTAACGCGCGTGAAATATAGATAAATAGCGGCAGAATGTGAGGGAGCCTAGGGTCTGAGCAACTGGCTTAGAGATTACAGATCCAGCATGTTTAACTGGCAACTGGCGAGGCCTCAGTGCCAAGGTCACACGCAGGAGCAGGACCAGCGTCTCACAGGACGGCAGAGATAAAGACAGAGTTTCATTTACCGGAATTAATTGGTGACGAGCGTCAGTGTGGTGCAGGTCAATAGCTGACAGGAAGGCTGAGATTTGTCCCTTTAATTGCGGTGGATGAATCAATGCGCATCTGTGCAGAAGCACCGGGGCCCCATGGGGGCATAAGACGCCAGCACCATGCGGGCGACCCGCGGATATTGGAGCAAATTCCCGTTTTATTTCCGCTTTTCCATCACAGACATCACCCTCTGCGGTCTTGGTCCCGGTCCTGTTCACAGACAAGGGAAGGATTTTGTTGATCTCTGAGGTAGATGCCAGTTTTGTTCAAGGATCCGATTTGAAAATATCCGCTCTGTAAATACCAGTCATATCGAGGAGCTCCAAAAGCGTATTTGGACAGCTGAGCAGGTCTGGGTTTCTTACCACTAAATTCACTGGTTCAGCTGATAGATTGACACACACTCTCTCTTTGGTCACACACCAACAAATATCCGGGTGTAAACGCAGGCTGGAGCAGCTGTTTGAAAACCTCATTTGAGAGCGATTGAGTATTGTAGGATTAGAGGCAGGGAGATCTTCAGAAGAACGTGATCTAGCCAGCAGCACCAGGTGCTCCTTCCTCATTCCCCACAAGCGGCTTGCTGGCAGGAGCCTGATGGGGGCGGGTGCGAGGGCTCCAGCCTCGAGAGCGTGCTGTCCCAGCTGGTGATACTGTCGCGTCCCTCTCGTCTCTGGGCAGTAGTGCTCACTTTCTGTCGGGTAGTCTCAGCTTCAGTACATGGCCGCACCTTTAGTGGGACAGGCAGGTGGGGTAGGCTTTGTGACGTCTTGCTGTTAGGAGACTAACCACACCCAAACGAGTGCTGCCCAGGCCAGATGTACTTTGCGAAGTACAGTCAGCTCTAATAGACCAACCGGCTGACCTCACAGTACGACTTTGTGGAGCTCCTGGACGGCAGCCGGCTGATCGCAAAGGAGAAGCGTGGCCTCGCCGAGCCAGAGGGCCCCGGACGCAGGGTTCGCTCCATCAACGTGCATGAGGCTGGCTTCATCCAGTACCTGGACTCGGGCACCTGGCACCTGGCTTTCTACAACGACGGCAAGAACGTGGAGCAAGTGTCCTACAGCACCATCATCATCGGTGAGCGCCGCTGGGATCTCACACGGGGCGGCGGGTGGGGGCTCAGGGCGGATCACAGCTCCAGATGGAGGGAGAGTAATGGGTGTGACTTTGTGAGCTCCAGCTGAGGGCAGTCGTGAGGGCAGGGAGTCGCCTGATTGGGGTTGACGAAGCCGCGCTCTCCATGTGCATTAGCTCACACGTCGTTGATATTTTCTGTCCTGTTCGGCGTTTTGTTTGAGCAAATGAAATTCCTCAATCTGAGTTTGAGTTTGAGTTTTGGGGGCATTCCAGGGAGGGCTTTCAGATCTGACATCAAAGCACTGCAAGACAGGATCCCGCTGTCTAAGCACTGTACCCCCGGCCAGGGGACTCCCAGGCGAGTCAGACCCTCAGAGCCATGATTCCTCTTGCCAACCCACACACCCCTCCCAGTTTAAACATTATTTTTGGGAGCAACATTGCAAAATGAGCGATTTCACAGCAGAGCTTTAAATGGTACATCAGAAAATGACTGCTCCATGGGCTGACATGTTAAGCTTTAACTTTAGAAATTAAAATTGATTAGCGACCCTTCGGGGGCCCGTGGCCTCATAAGCAGCAAGCAGGGGGCTTTGTGCTGCCGCGGTGAGACCGTGAGGCCGGCAGCCGCCTCGCATTATTGCCCTGCCAGGACTGCGGGGCTCCAGCATTCCCTTTGTCTGCCTGCTAATGAAATTATTGATGGGTGATGTCATAATCGTCCGACATTAAACACCCACCGAAGCGTCCGATATGTGCGGGTGGGGGGGGAGCAATAACAAAGCAGACCTTCGGCCCTCTCTCTCGCCCAAGTGCCCCCTCTACCTCCCCCGACATCGATTTTGATCAGCAGTGTAAATGAAAAATGAGAGAGTGGGTGGCTTTTTTTGGAGGATGGCCGTGGATGATATTTACCATGGCTCACGTATACACACCACAACAGCAGATGACACACCAGGGACAGAGATGTGGTGTCACATGCCAGGGACAGAGATGTGGTGTCACACGCCAGGGATAGAGATGTGGTGTCACACGCCAGGGGCAGAGGTGTGGTGTCACACACCAGGGGCAGAGATGTGGTGTCACACGCCAGGGACAGAGATGTGGTGTCACACGCCAGGGACAGAGGTGTGGTGTCACACACCAGGGACAGAGATGTGGTGTCACAAGCCAGGGACAGAGATGTGCTGTCACACGCCAGGGACAGAGATGTGGTGTCACAAGCCAGGGACAGAGATGTGATTTCACAAGCCAGGGACAGAGATGTAGTGTCACACACCAGGGACAGGGGTGTAATGTCACACGCCAGGGACAGGGATGTGATGTCACACGCCAGGGACAGAGATGTGATTTCATAAGCCAGGGACAGAGATGTAGTGTCACACACCAGGGACAGAGGTGTGGTGTCACACGCCACGGGCAGAGATGTAGTGTCACATGCCAGGGGCAGAGATGTGATTTCATAAGCCAGGGACAGAGATGTAGTGTCACACACCAGGGACAGAGGTGTGGTGTCACACGCCACGGGCAGAGATGTAGTGTCACACACCAGGGACAGAGGTGTGGTGTCACACGCCAGGGGCAGAGATGTGGTGTCATACGCCAGGGACAGGGGTGTGATGTCACACGCCAGGGACAAAGGTGTGATGTCACACGCCAGGGACAAAGATGTGATGTCACATATTGTCCTTTCGCTCAAGCCTGGAAAAAAACAAAGAAAGGAGAAAAATAACACCATTTTGGCGACGATTAATAGCCATCTAGCCGTGTGAGACAGAGAGGTTCAGTCAAGGTCCTAGCTGATAATTGGTCATAACAATTTGTTGATTGGTTCATTACAGGGAGCCGAGAGGCACACGCTCGCCTTAATCAAGCATCTGGCAGCTGCTTAATTACAGATAGGGGAGTGTGGTCCCAGAAAGCAAGGCGGGGGGGTTAAGTCAACCTCCCCATTAGTGCTACATTCACTCATTTGTGTGTGTGTGTGTGGGTCTGTGTGTGTGTGTTCGTGTGTGTGTGTGTGTGTGTGTGTGTGTGTTTATGTGTTCGTGTCTGTGTGTGTGTGTTTTCCTCCTCAGAGTCCGTCATGGAGTGCCCTCACAATTGCCATGGAAACGGAGACTGCCTTTCTGGGGCATGTCACTGTTTCCCAGGATTCCTGGGCCCGGACTGTTCCAGAGGTACGCGCTTCCCTGCCTCTCACTCTCCCAGATGCCCTGCTTGGATGTGCCCCCCCCCCCGCCAGTTCATGCTGGTGACACCGTTGCCCTTCTCTCCGTGCCCCCTGCAGCGGCCTGTCCCGTGCTGTGCAGTGGGAACGGGCAGTACTCCCGGGGGCGCTGCCTGTGCTTCAGCGGCTGGAAGGGCACTGAGTGCGACGTGCCCAGTAACCAGTGCATCGATGTCCACTGCGGCGGCCATGGGCTCTGCATCATGGGAGCCTGCGTCTGCAACACAGGCTACAAGGGGGACAACTGCGACGAGGGTGAGCCCCCCCGCCCTGCTTCTGTTCCCTTATCCCCCTCTTTCGGCCGACACATTCACCCCTCAGCACCGCACATTTACTGTATATTTAGCGACTGAATCGCTTCGTAAGTCCGGTGTCTGGACAGCTTCAGGTAGAGCCACTTAGCCAGCCGCCACCTCCTGGCTCCCTGGTTGAGGCCTTTCCCGCGGCCTAATGAGGAGCCTGCCGCGCGCCTCCCGCTTTCCCCGGGAATACGCCGCGCTCACTGGCTGCGCTGCAGTCCTTCACTTCCAGTTATTGGCTCGATCTTCCAGAAACAGTCGCAGTTTCCTACTTAACAGAGCAAATAATTGCATCGATATCCATACTGATACACTGCTTCCTCTCCACCCAAAGTCCTTTTGTCGTCAGGATCCAAACTTTCGGACCAGAATGGATTTTCTGTACGATTAGTTAACATCTGTTTTGTTTTTTCCCCACATGCTAAGATCGTTCTGTCCTTGGTAAAGAGTTTCTGCATTTTCGCCATTATTCCTGACCTGAAATCGCTTACCATCGGTACTCAATAAAGCAGATTTCACTGGTCTGCTTCGCTAAGAGACTGATACGGTTAAGTCCTTGGAACGTGCTTCTTCTGTATAAAACGTTACAGATTGAGCCGTGTGGTTAGGCCCGGCCTTTCCGGGTCTCTGTCGCTAACGGCATGTCTGCCGGGGCTCGGTGATGCTCACACAGGACTGCTGTCACTATCGATCAGACTAAGAAGGGTGCAGGTCAGGAGACTCGGTGTGCATCCCCTCACTCTAACCTCCCCCAGGAGCGGCAAGCCCAGTCCCCCTTTCCAGCCTCATGCTCCAGCTCTGCTCACTCCGCCCCCCCGCTCTCCTGCAGTGGACTGCCTAGACCCGTCCTGCTCGGCACATGGCGTCTGCCTCCATGGCGAGTGTCACTGCAGCCCGGGCTGGGGTGGCTCCAACTGTGAGATCCTGAAGACCATGTGTCCGGACCAGTGTTCAGGCCACGGCACCTACCAGGCTGAGGGCAGCACCTGTATCTGTGACTCCAACTGGACCGGGTCCGACTGCTCCGTGGGTAAGGGCCCCTCCGAGGACTTTATCGGTCATGCTCCAGTGGACCTCACCCTGCCTCGTTAAGTCCATTTTCGGTGAGCCGCATGCCCGCTAATCGTTTCCAGCTTCATCGATGTTTCTGGAAGCCCCTTCTGCTCATCGCGGTGTAAAGCAGCTGCCATCGTATTGCATCAGGTGTTTTCAGGCGTTTGTCATATTTTCTGCAGGCTATAAAAATCCTTTATTCATTCTGTCTTCAGCAAGTGGGCCATAAATGTTAAGTGTGTGTGTGGGGGGGGGGGGTGGTAATGTGAATATGGTGGTGTAAGCGGGTCCCCAGTGCTGGAGCTCGCGGCATGGGCACGATATGTGGAGAACTTAATGGGAACTCTGGTCCTCTCTGCCACCCCGCACCATAGCGAAGCCGTTTGTCACACAGAGCGACACGCTGAGGCCACACCCCCTTCAGCTACCTCCACAGCTACTGCGACAATGTCAAAGCCGCCCCCCCTGGTCGCTGGGTGGAGAGGCTCCTATTAATTAAATGCTGTGATTCAGCCTACCGTTAAGCACACTTTAATTAATAAACAGTGTGGTGTGCCTCGCCCCCCAGCTCTGGTAAACACCTCCCACATTAATGGAATATTGATGACATGGCTTCGCACAAGGCCCCCGTCCAAAGAACCGCTGCTGTTCACGAAAGCCTATGCGAGTCAGAAAACTCTGAGGTCCCCTCAGAAGGAGATGGGGGGGAAGAGAGACTGATAGGGATGCGGGGAGACAGAGGGAGAGGCAGAGAGAGAGCACACTCGGTACAAATAAGCAGGATGTACTGGTGCTCTGGGGGGGCTCCATCAGTACTCCGCCGAGGCACATGACTCAAAGCACTGGGGCTCCCATCGATTTTCCTCAGTGCCACGCTGATGGAAACAAGGAATAAGAAACATTTGTTTCTGTGGCCCTTATGTAACTCCCCAGGGCGTACTTTATGGCGGTCACCTTTCACGGGAAGCGTGTATAATGCTACATAAGCATTCTTAATTGCCTCAGCCTTCGTTAAATGGGTCACACGACTAGCCGGTTAGTCGCTTTGCAGATTCACAAAGGCTCTCAGTCACACTTTTGTTTAGCCTTTTTCCTTTGATGCGTGTGTTCCTCCGCCAAGCAGCCCGACGGCTCCTTGCAGGCCATGTCCCCATCGTGTAACTGTTAGGCTCCACCCCCCAGCTGCCACTAAAGCCGAAGTGAGACTGTTAGAGGGCTCGCGGTTAATTAAATCAACGTCTGTCCTGATTGGGTGCGGCCCCACAGCTGGCTGAGAGCGACAAGGCAGCAGGACAGAGGACAGGGCGGGGAGCCGCCATGCCTATGCTGGAGCTGGCGGGAGAATCCTCCACGGCGAGAGCGCTCTTCAAGGCCCCTTTTCAAAGTGGATATTGTTCTTTTTCTATTTTAATTTGTTTTCCTTGTTTACTTCATTGGCCACAAGCAGAGCTTTCCTTCAGATACAGTAATAGAGGCTTTTTGTAGACAGAAGTGTAATCTCCTCGTGTAGCTGTCAGGGTTTGTCAGTATCTGCCAGGCAGCGGTCCTGGGCCAGACCTGAGGAGCCTTCGGTAACGACAATCACCTGACGCTTTCTGGGAGATGAATGGAACTCTGATACTCGGTGTGCTTTGGGCTTGTATGAATTGATTCTGGCACATTTCTGTTTTCCAGCTCTGCGGCAGAGCGCCCTGGCTTGTTTTCACACCCTCGTTTGGCCGCGTTATGCCACACCCCTCCCCCGTAACTGTCCTTATGCTGTGATGACGAGGCCAGTCACTGAGATGCACCGTACACCTCGGGGTCTGCATGCCGTGGTGAAAAGGCTGCAGGATTTGCAAGTCGAGTGTGATGCCTTTTGGGGTCGGTGTGACGCAGCTGGCCCTTTATCAGCGTTTCTGATTAAACAGACTGTCCCCCCTGGTGTGTGCCCCCTGTGACAGAGGTTTGCGAGGTGGACTGCGGCTCCCACGGCGTCTGCATCGGTGGCCGCTGTCGCTGCGAGGAGGGCTGGGGCGGTCCTGTGTGCGACCAGCGCACGTGCCACCCGCGCTGCACCGAGCATGGCACCTGCAAGGATGGCAAATGCGAGTGCAGCCAGGGCTGGACGGGAGAGCACTGCACCATGGGTAGGTCCCGCAGCTGGCGCCCCCCTCACGCTGTGTCACAACCGTGCCTTCGTTTGTGCAAATCATTGTATGTATCTCCCAGGGTTATGTCAACCCCCTGGGATTTGAACCAACAACCTTTTAATTAACTGCCTCAGCTGCTTTATTGACTTCTAAAGAAAGGTCCCCCCTCCCATACAGGTCTTCTGGGTGGACTTCAGGTCCCCGTGCCAGTGTTTAAGGAACCCTGTCCTGGCCTTGGTTTCGTTTCAGCCTCCTGAAATCTCTCTGGATTTCTAGGCACAGGACTGAGGTGGATTTGCAGATCCCACAGAGGAATGTTGTCCAATTAGGACATCTTGGGGGGGGGGGGTCTGAATTTCTGTGCCGAACACGGACCCGTGCTGCACAAACAAACCTCCTTTATTGTGCTCCCCCCCCACTGTACCCTCCATATTTCACCAGCACTCATTTAGTTTGGCCCCCACCACAGCAGGCGGGTTTCAGCTGTGTCCAATTAGTCATCAGGAATAATTGTAAACCCTTGAAAACAAAAAAAAGCTTTGTTTCATCGAGCATCTTGAGAATTTCTTCATCACCATACAGTTAATTGGGACCGTTAGGCTGGACGGGTGGCACTTCCTCGCGGTGTCCCCAAGCTCTGGATTCCACGCGTGCCGCGCCTGGACCTTTGGAGGCGTGGCGGGTGGGTTATGGGTAGCTCTCTGTCGCTCGCGAGGTGCCTTGAAGGCCAAGTTGTGGGATTGGGATCGTTAACCGTAGCGGTCCCTGTTAGCCGGGGGGGGTCGCGAGTCCATCCCAGCGGATAAGCCCCAGAGTCGCCCCGAGGACCGCACAGCGCGACACCGAGTCTTAACTTAAGCTGCTTATTTTCATTGCAGCTAGTTCTGTGAAGCCCGCACAGCCTGTTAGGAAACTGGACTGTAACCGGACCGGCGTCGCAAAGTACTTGTGGAGCATGGCGACATTTCGCAGTGTGGGACTGGCTGGGGGGGAAATCCCCATAAGCTGAGAGAATGTGTCCGGGCTTCCGGGGGCAAGTCGGCAGCCGAGGCATGGTTCATTTATAATCAGCCCCCTCGTAAACCAGCGAAATTAAATTTGAATAGTTAAGGTCATTGAAATTCGTCAGGATTACACTCTGTGCTTAAACAGGCGGAATTATTAACATAAAATACTGGGGAGGAGATGTGCTGCTTCGGGAGGGGGAGGAGGCAACAGGGGTAGTGTGTCTTGGCTTTGGCAGGGTGCAAAGATGTGGGACGGAAGGCGCAGAGCAGAGGGACGGCGTCTGCCTTGCCCGGCCTCCTGTCTCAGGAGCCTCCCCAGAGGGACACCGTCTGCCTCACCCGGCCTCCTGTCTCAGGAACCCCTCAGAGGGACAGCATCTGCCTCACCCAGCCTCCTGTCTCAGGAGCCTCCCCAGAGGGACGCCGTCTGCCTCGCCCGGTCTCCTGTCTCAGGAACTTTCCACAGGAACGGCATCTGCTTTGCCAAGCCTTCTGTCTCAGAAGCCCCCCCAGAGGGACAGTGTCTGCCTCGCCTGGCCTTCTGTCTCAGGAACCCCACAGAGGGATGGCGTCTACCTCGCCCGGCCTCCTGTCTCAGGAGCCCCCCAGAGGGACACCGTCTGCTTCGCCCAGCCTCCTGTCTTAGGAGCTCCCCAGAGGGACGCCGTCTGCCTCACCCGGCCTCCTGTCTCAGGAACCCCCCACAGGGACGGCGTCTGCCTCGCCCGGCCTCCTGTCTCAGGAGCCCCCCCAGAATAAAGGCCTGTCCTTCCCCTCCCTTTGCTTGTCCTTGAAATGTATTTTTAATATATGGGTTTTTTTAGACACCTTGGACCCTCTGTCACCGTGTGTCATGCATCTTCCCAATGGACAGCATGCGTTTTTTTTTCTTCTTCAGTGTGTGTGTGGGGGGGGTGATCTTCTGGCCTGCACAAGAGCAACTGCTCAGATTCCAGTGCTCACTGAGTTAATGAGGTCTCCTCTCACTCTTTGACTCCACGACCCGCTGTCTTGCCCCGAAACTACGCCGAAATTGGCATCAGTCCTGGGGAGAGCCACGGATGACCCCCGCATTACTCACTCCCCCCCACCGGTGTCCCACATCCAGCACTGCCCCCCTCCACTGCATTGTGATACAGTCCACTCAAACAGCTGCATGTTTCCCCATTAATGGAGTATTTACATAGCTCCCGGTCAGATCGGGGGTGAGGGGTACACCAGAATTCCGGCTGCCCTGTAACCAGAAGCAACAGGGGGAAGATATGGTTGCGGGGGGGTAATTGTGAGCCATATCACTCCCCCCCAGGTGCCCGTCCCCTGGTAGGAAATGAGCTCCGTTGTGCCACGTAACGAAACTCTATGTTGCATCAGATGTGCTGCTGATGGGGGGCTTTTTTACACAACCTGAACAGCATCCCCCCCCCCCCAAGCTCTGAATAGCTTCTGCCTCAACAAAGCGCCTTTAATCCAATTATGTGACAGCGCTCTGGGCCGCATCGCCGTGGTAATCTCTAAAGGCTCCTTTCACTGCCTCCCTGGTGTAGTTTTTTTTATTTTTGTATACCCACATGGCGTTGATGCCGCGGAGCGACGGTTTCGTGGCTTAGACACAGCTATTCGTTCCCGCGGCCCAAACAGCCGCTTTCATCTCCTCCTGTAAAGATTACGGGCCTCAGACAGCAGCGTCTATCAGGAGCGTGACATGTTTAAACGCAGCGCGGTGACTTCAGCCGGAAAACCTTTGTTCCATTCTTTGCCGATGTAAAACAGCCCCAACGGCCAAGGTTTCGTTAAGCAGTGCGGAGAACTCTCCCCTTGACAGTGGAATAGGAGGAGTACAGGAGGAGGAGGCTAGCGTAATGGCTGATGGGCCGCTGTCAGCTTTATGACGCGTGTCACTTCCACTGCTCACTTCGCGAAATGCTTTGCGTTCGTTTATTTCCTTTGGCACGCGCCTCCGTGGCAAGATGTAGATGTGTGAAGGGTATTAATCACAGAGCCTCTCGCGAGCATTTCAGCAACAGCAAACGGGCATGTTCAGTAAAGCTAGCAAAGCGTGTCAGGTGAGAAGGGGCTCCCATACTGCATCCTGGGCCAGCGCCCCGTCCCCGGCCCTCCCAACTTCCGGCTCCCTCCCCCAGGAGGTGCACTCATCTCATGCCGTACCCACAAATAATGGCTGCGGCTCTTCCAGGTGAGCTGCTGGAGCAGGAGACCAGCATTTTTGATTTATTAATGTCAGATTTAATAGTAAAACATTTCAAATGTACTTGGATTCTCTAAGCATTCTAAATACAAGAATCACACAACCTTGAACCTAGAACAAAATGAATAATCCAGTCTCTGGCCAGATCGTCCCTGATCTGGTGTCTGGTGGCTCAGCCGTGCAACGCTAACTGGTTAAATGCTAACAGTACTGGGCTGCCTCATGCTGATCGATGCCACCCCTGACGTGGAACCCTGGTTTGTCATGGCTCTGTGTGCAGGTGAGGAGCAGTGAAGGCATGGTGGTCTAGCTGTTAATTAAGATAAAATGAATTTGGAGCCCAGGGCGTCTCCACGGAGGGAAGCTGTTTCAGTGCCGGGCATATCTGGTCAAAGAGTAATGTCCTTTAATCAGCAGACAGAGCCAAGCGCCGGGGTGCATGCGGCCGCAGTTCACCTGTGCTCCTGTACCTGCAAATGAGGGTGCTCTACACCTTCTAAGGGTGCAGCTTCTCCACCTGAGTAAGAGGCAGGTCATGTTGTGTCTGTGCACCATATTTAACTCTCAGGGAGGGGGGGCCACGCTGCCGGCAGCTCAAGCCATTTGTTTGGTCTCAGACATAGACTAATACTTTCTGGGTACTTCCATTAGAGAGTGACTAATCTCTTGAGCCATAAACACATACCGGTGTGCCCTTACAGCGGTCGCATTACCATCAGCGCCGTTAAGTCTTATTTTTGGCTGCATGCATGCAATGAGAAGGCTTCTGTGAACAGGCCAGGCTTGCACCCTTTAAGGTTGCGGGGCCGACAGCCCCAATTCCTCTGTGCTGTGCTGTTCTCGCCCCGGACCACGGAGTCACCGTGCAGATCGCAGGCGTTAGATTGGATATGACAGACTTCCACAGGCCCCGCTTAAGTGAATACAGGGCAGCCGATTACCAGATAACAGCATCACCACCAGCAGCGAGAGAGAGAGAGGCCGTCTTGTTGGGCCTTTTCATTTGAAGCGGACGGGCCCCAGCCACTCGACGAGTCCGTGGGGGACATCCTGTAGTGGCAGAAGGGCACGGTGAAATGAAAGAGCCGGTGTCATTTCCATCGCGGAGGTGCCACGAGGTCTCTCGCAGGACGAGCGGCTCGGCCGCGTTTCTCTGTCATGTCAGCGATTTTCTGTTCCCTGCTCTGAAACTTCTGCTTCTTTGTCTCTCCTCCTCTCTCTCTCTGCTGTTCCCCTTCTCATTCTCTCAAGATCAAAACCTGGAGAGGATAGTACCAGGTACTGTGCTTCCGTACTTTACTCGTGCTGTGCCTCGCCTCATCCCCGCACCCCCTCCCCTCCAGCCGGTGCCCCACACCCCCTCTTGCTCCCCCACTGTCAGACCCTAAAAGCCATCTCACTGCTTAACCCCTCTGACAGCATCGCTCACCTCTCTGATCCAGGGTGGGGGGAGGGGGGGTGCTCACATGCACAGAGGAAGAGACAAACTCTATAGTACATAATACAGGGGGCGGAGGGGCACAAGTCAGCATGTCCCAAACAGGAGGATCCACTGCCTCACCCCTCCCCCCAAAGACTGCAGGGTTGTGAACTTTTCAAATGACTGATAGCAAGTATAATTTCCCAGCATGCAGTGCTCTTAACATGTGACTCCAAATTTTTCTCCAGTGTGTATGTAAATCCAGCACATAAACCGTGTATTAATGTTTCTCAGCTGGACGGTACTGTGGTTATGATATATACAATGTTTTTCTCCCAATTAATTTGTCTTTATACTGTCTTTAATTCTCTGAATTAGATTTAAAAAGCAATTATTAACACAGTTAATCTTTTTAATTAAGCAGTATATTTCAATCACCATTTTTAAAACTACATGTCATTCCTTACTGATACTTTTTAATACGCCTGCTAAATTAGAACATACATTCTAGTCCTGTGTTGTATTGTAAGTGATATCACACCATTATCTCATTGCCCAGATGCATTGTCTACACTAACCCAGGTAGAAATGGGATCCACATTTGCAGTCATTCAGAGAATCTTTCTTTGCCGGGGTTTTGTTTGACACGGTTTCGTTCGACACGGTTTCGTTTGCACGGTTTCGTTTGCCGTGCCTCATTCCCTCCCCACTCCTGCCCTCTGTGTTTGTCGCTCGCTCGCTGTGCCGCGTCCTTCACAAAGATGAGTTCTGAGCATTTTAATTTTCTTTCCCAAATCTCCCTCCTCCGGGGCCGTAATCACAGAGAGGATAGGATATAAAGGTAACGGGCCCCAGGGAGACCGTCAGTAGCAGCTGCTCTCTCAGTTTCTCTGTCTTGAAGCACGGCCTGAACGTGTCTGTTCAGTCTCTCGATGTTTTGTTGTGGTTATTTCCTGGTACCTCATTCTTGTTCGTCCAAACTAATCAGACACACGGCTCTTTGTTTCTTTCTTTCTTGCTTTTTGTTTTGGTTTCATTTCATTTGCTTTCGTTTGGTCTTTGGGAAGTCCTGTCGGTCTTGGCCCATGCACTCGCGGCCTGAATCCTGATGTATGTTAGGTTAGATGTGGGCTGCTGTAGTTATTACTTGGGCTTGGCTTATGTTGTAAAGAGGAATGTTTCTCTTTTCTGCATAAAGTATAGAGGTGGAGGCAAGCAGAAACCCATCCTATACTTTGTGTTATATCGGAAATGTGCTGCAATTCCACATGGATGTGTGGCCACTTCGAGCCCAGGAAGGAGCCTTTCCTCTTCTCCTTATGGATTTCATCATCTGGATCTCAATGCTTATGTTTTTCCCTCGGAACGACTCAATGAGGCCTATCAACAGTCTGACCCAGCAGAAGAAGTGGAAGGTTCTGGAAAGCAGCAAGACTTGCCTGTTTATTTTAAATTTGTCCAATGTGACAGTGAGGAAAATTATTTCAGTTAGAAATAAAAAGAAGCTATTTGAAAGTGGTCCACATTCATGTGAACTTGCAGTATCCGTGCATTTCTCAAGGCCTGTTAGTTGTTCTGTCAGTATATGTTCACCAAACACTTATTTTGATATATACTTTTGGTTTTTGTTTGGTTGTTTCATTTGAATGAGTGGTATTCTCTGAAACCCTTCCCCATTTGCTCTGCCTCTTTCTCATTGGTTCCCACGTTTGACTGACATCCTTGTCTCTACAGAGGGCTGCCCCGGTTTGTGCAACAACAATGGGAGGTGCACCCTGGACCAGAATGGCTGGCACTGCCTCTGCCAGTCTGGGTGGCGGGGGGCAGGGTGTGACGTCGCCATGGAGACCCTCTGCACGGATGGCAAGGACAATGAAGGAGGTGAGATGGGGGAAATGTTCCTCTAGGGAGTAGGGCTGAAGGGCAGGTTGGTTCCCCTATGCCGGTGAATGTTTGATGGAACAGTGTTAGCCCATGGGAGACAGTTAGTGGACGGAACAGTGTTAGCCCATGGGAGAGCGTTAGCGGACGGAACAGTGTTAGCCCATGGGAGAGCCTTAGCGGACGGAACAGTGTTAGCCCATGGGAGAGCCTTAGCGGACGGAACTGTGTTAGCCCATGGGAGAACGTTAGCGGACGGAACAGTGTTAGCCCATGGGAGAGCGTTAGCGGACGGAACAGTGTTAGCCCATGGGAGAGTGTTAGCGGACAGAACAGTGTTAGCCCATGGGAGAACGTTAGCGGCCGGAACAGTGTTAGCCCATGGGAGAGTGTTAGCGGATGGAACTGTGTTAGCCCATGAGAGAGTGTTAGCTCATTGGTAGGTGGTAGCCCGTAGATCAGAGTTAGCCCGTAGACCATTGTTAGTCCATAAGAGAGTGTGGTCTGATCTGTAACATCTACCAGGCTGGGACACCCCTGCTAAAGCCTGTATGAATTCTTTTCACCCTAAAATAAGGAAAAATCCCACCACTCTTATAGTGTGTCCTGTGGTGTTGAATTTCCCCTGTCGTCTTCCACCGATACGGACCCTTTTATGATAGCGAACCCCCCCCCGCCCCCCAGCACAAACGCACTCACGCCCTGTCCTTCCACATTACCCTCGCTACTCTCTTGTCTAGCGGCACCGTGGTGCTCAGAGTCATGATGGATGTCAGGGGTAGAAAGCGGGGGAGGGGTATTTCTAAGGAGCGTTCTGCTCTGGAGGAGATGTCAGCTCTGGTATCTTTTTTGGCTGTGGAGGGCCCCGCCGTACATTTTTCCTGAAGGATGCTGGGAATGCACTCCCCACACGCAAACGTGAGGCACACCCAGGCGAACGGCGTTCGTGTCAGAGTAGCTGTCTCGCGCCGGCTGCTCAGTCCTGCCTGAAACATACCCAAAAATCCACCCCCCGTCTCCCTGTGTTACAGAGATGTTTCAACCAAGTTTGTGTAAAGCCTACAGGTTCGGCCCCCTCCCCCATCACAAGCAGCAGAAATTAGATTTGCAGTCCTCCCTGACGCAAGTGGAACAGCCCTGTAAAACCCTGTGTTCCACAGATGGGGGGGTCATTCGCATGCCGCTTTATAAACCTCCCTCCCAGACAAGCACTGGGTTTTTATAAACTAACCAAGACGAAGGGCTCCATTTTACGAGGTATCCAATGGATTTTTACTAGGGGGGTAAAATGATTCCACCACAAATATTTCTCCGATGATGAAAGTCTGTGGGTGGTCGAAACATTTGCTACATTCGCACTTTTTTCCCCGTGAGCAGCATCATAAATAAATGATTTTGTAATCTGCTCTGAGGTTTCTTTTTACGGGCCTACATTTCATTTAAGTGACCGAAAATATCTTTTCACGATGGGCGCTTAGATGTTTCTAGATGGCACTGCTGTAGGCAGTGAAGGTAGCCCCGTCGGACACTGAAGCAGGTGGAGGTCAGCTGTTCTCAAACAAACCTGATGTTCTTTGTCCCACTGCCCATTCGAGTTCCCGCAGTAATCTGACTGACAGCTGTTTGAGAAGGTTTCGGGCCAGGTCCTCACCAGCAGGTGTCCTCATGTTGCAGACGGCCTGGTAGACTGCATGGATCCTGACTGCTGTCTGCAGAGTTCGTGCCGCAGCCAAACCTACTGCCAGGGCTCTCCTGAGCCGGCTGAGCTGCTCGCCCAGGCCCAGCCCTTCCTGACTCCCCAGGCAGCCCGTTCCTTCTACCAGCGTGTCAGCTTCCTACTGGGGCCCGACAGCAGTCATGTGATCCCTGGGGAGAACCCCTTCAACCAGAGGTATGAACTACACTTCCTGCTTAAGTATGCATGGTTAACATGCTGTTGTACCTGTTCGCACACCATAAATTTAAGTAACATAAGGGTTCAACAGAGGGATGATCCCGGGACTGGAATGCCAAGCTTTCTGATTACAATCTTGTGGTCCATGCCTAACTATATGGTTTAAAATCCAAAGCATTTCCGTAAAATCCGGTGAAGTCAATAGGACAGTGTTTCCCAACCCGGGCCCCGGGGAGCCTCAGATGGTCTACATTTTTACTCCCTCCCAGCTCCCCAAAAAATGTGGACCGTCTGCAGGTCCTTGAGGACCAGGTTGGGAAACACTGCAGTAAGAAACACTTTCTTCAGTGTATTTCACTGGACACGGATACATTTCCATTCAGTCCTGTTCTCTGTGTCTCAGAGAACTCGGTGTTAAATAGGGGCCTCTTTGCACTGGGGTGTGACAGCGTGATCAACAATGTCACAAATGGCAGAATTACGAGTTTGCAGACAACACGCTGTGGTTCTCTGATGAAATGGTAAGTGTAGGAGTGTGTGAGCGCTCCACTCACATCCTTCCTGTAATCCAATCAGAGGTCATTCTCTCGCTATTTTTGAGAGATGGACTTGGGAAAAGTGGTCATCTAATAGTATTGTGGACACTGGGGAAATGTGGAATGTTTTTTATGGGCGTTATGCAGGGTAGTGTTCCACCACAAGGTCAGAAAGCGCCAGTTTCCCGCTAAACCATCATCTTACTCTGTAGCTTCACAGGCTCATCTCCACCATGCTTTTCAAAAGGCTCGTCTACTTTCTGTTAATCCTTTGCTGAATTCATCTTTGTTTTTCTAGCTGTTCACAATTTCAACTTTATTTTGTTTTCTTGCAGACGTCTGTCTTGCATTGCTTCTCGCTAAGTGCTCACGAGCTGACCCCTCTTATTTTTCTTAGCTGTTTGCAGACTCATGTCCACTCGCTTTTTGTTAGCTGTTTGTGGACTCGTCTGTTTGATTTTCATTTTTGTTGGCTGTTTGCGGACTCGTCTGTTTGATTTTCATTTTTGTTGGCTGTTTGCAGACTCGTCTGTTTGATTTTCATTTTTGTTGGCTGTTTGCGGACTCGTCTGTTTGATTTTCGTTTTTGTTAGCTGTTTGCAGACTGGTCTGTTTGATTTTCATTTTTGTTGGCTGTTTGCGGACTCGTCTGTTTGATTTTCGTTTTTGTTTGCAGACTCGTCTGTTTGATTTTCATTTTTGTTGGCTGTTTGCGGACTCGTCTGTTTGATTTTCATTTTTGTTAGCTGTTTGCAGACTCGTCTGTTTGATTTTCGTTTTTGTTAGCTGTTTGCAGACTCGTCTGTTTGATTTTCATTTTTGTTCGCTGTTTGCAGACTCGTCTGTTTGATTTTCATTTTTGTTCGCTGTTTGCAGACTCGTCTGTTTGATTTTCATTTTTTTGGCTGTTTGCAGACTCGTCTGATTTTCGTTTTTGTTAGCTGTTTGTGGACTCGTCTGTTTGATTTTCATTTTTGTTGACTGCGGACTCATCTGTTTGATTTTCATTTTTGTTGGCTGTTTGCGGATCATCTGTTTGATTTTCGTTTTTGTTAGATGTTTGCAGACTCATCTGTTTGATTTTTGTTTTTGTTGGCTGTTTGTGGATCGTCTGATTTTCATTTTTGTTGGCTGTTTGCAGACTCGTCTGTTTGATATTCATTTTTGTTGGCTGTTTGCAGACTCGTCTGTTTGATTTTCATTTTTGTTGGCTGTTTGCAGACTCGTCTGTTTGATTTTCATTTTTGTTAGCTGTTTGCGGACTCGTCTGTTTGATTTTAGTGTTTTTTAGCTGTTTGCAGACTCGTCTGTTTGATTTTCGTTTTTGTTGGCTGTGTGCAGGCTGACCTCATTGCTGTCTGCTGCTTGTTCTCTTTTCTCTGGCTGCCATGGGAGCTCTGTTTCACCCAGTGGAAAAATGGACATAATCATTCCATGTGATGGTGTAACAAAGCGCCAGTGCGCGCCAGCCGGCTTTTCACTGTTTGTTTAGGCACTCGTTTCCCTAATCAGCTCCAGCCTCTAACGCTATGCTCAGTGAGCAGATTCACAGAGCGGTGGTAAAATCCTCCCCCAACTTAAAAAGCTTTTGCAGCAGCACCAAAGGCCAGCTGTATCCAGGACCCTCTCCGCCACCGCCTCCCTTCTTGAAAAACGTGATTCTGCTTATCTTCAAACAGAAGCAATAATGAGCGTGTAATTAACACCTTAGCCTAAGTGCAAGATTTTGCGTTGAAGAAGAAAACGTTTCAGATCAGAAACATGAGAAATGGCCACATCTGTGTTACGCGGAGTATAGACGCTGACAGAGAGATAGCAGAAGTCAGGTGGGGACACACATGCCCTCCCCCTGGCTGCCCCCCTGGCTGTCCTCCCCAGACCACCAAGCAACATGCCGTAATGTTTCTAAGTATCTACCTTACATCATAAAGGCCTAAAGGAGTTGCCGCTTGCTTCTTTGCACTGTTAACCACCCATTCTTGAGGCTTGAGGCCTGCAAACGACATCTGTCAGGAGCGTCCACTTGACCCGAGCAGCCACATTGAGATGGAGACCAGTGGCTGTGGGACAGAGACACCCCCATCATGCCAGGAGGCCGTGGGGCTGAAACTTTCACATATAACTGGGCAATGAGTCCTGAGGAACATGGCACTGCTGGGCCCTGTGGTCCTGAAAAGGTCTCCCTACGCAGATCTCCGTCCTGTCCTGGATCAGCATTACTACAGGACGCTCTCTGCCTGCCCTGTCCTGGATCAGCATTACTACAGGATGCTCTCTGCCTGCCCTGTCCTGGATCAGCATTACTACAGGACGCTCTCTGCCTGCCCTGTC
>JAAGVU020000049.1:10864811-10928163 GCA_011763525.2 Mormyrus iriodes
CGTTGCCCATCCGGGGGTGTGTGCCCTTTCGACCGCGTCGCCCGTCCGGGGGTGTGTGCCCTTTCGACCGCGTCGCCCGTCTGGGGGTGTGTGCTCTTTCGACCGCGTCGCCCGTCGGGGGGGTGTGTGCCCTTTCGACCGTGTCGCCCGTATGGGGGTGTGTGCCCTTTCGACTGCGTCGCCCGTCCGAGGGTGTGTGCCCTTTCGACCACGTCGCCCGTCGGGGGGTGTGTGAACTGCTGCTACTAGCCCAAAACTCCCCTGGGATAAATAATATACATCTGCTGTTTTAAATATATATTTTTAATATTCTTTTTTCTTTAAAAGCGAAAATGAAAGACTGATATCTGTGGGACATTATTTATATTTAAATATGGGTGTTGGAGGCATGCTAATATCGCCTGGCATTAAGAGCTGTGCTACATGGCTTATTTTATTTAATTTTCACACGGAAATAATGTAAAATAGAGCAGAGACCCTCAGGTGTGTCCCACTAATGTGAACTGGGGGGTTCAGACACTGATTTCCCAGTGCTCCGTGGTCTGCATCACCTTCCCTTTCACGGACAGGTCCTGCAGGAGGAGACGGCCATCCCCGGCAGTGACCTCCACCTTTTCTACCTGAGCTCACGTGCAGCGGGCTACAAGGCTGTCCTGAAGGTGACCATGACCCAGGCCACTATCCCCTTCAACCTGATGAAGGTGCACCTGCTGGTGGCTGTGGTGGGCCGGCTTTTCCAGAAGTGGTTTCCCGCCTCTCCCAATCTGGCCTACACCTACATCTGGGACAAGACTGATGCCTACAACCAGAAGGTCTACGGCCTGTCAGAGGCAGTGGGTGAGTCCCCATGTCTTCCCACAGTGCTGCCGGGCGGCCGTGAGCACAGGTGCTGGCCGAAAGGCGGCAGGACGATAATAAATCTGCATTCATTTATCGCATCATTCATCGGGCAGATGCAGCGTGTGTGTCAAGGTCAAAGGTCAGAGGCAGCCTGGCAGCTACCAAAAACATCATCAGTCAGGTCTGGGCCAGAACTGGGAAGAGAAGCTCTGGGAAGAATAATTAGTACAGAGAGAGAGATGGGATTCTGTGCAGACAGATAGTGTGCAGAGACCGAGCCTTCGCCTGTCTCTGCCTGTACTGTTATGCTGTGCAGGTTAGCTGGACACTCAGAGTTGTCACAGAGGCGGCTTTGGGTATTTTCTGGAAGCCGCCCAGACGGCCTGTTCCTGGTGCCTCGCGAGTTGCTGCTGGCAGCCTGCGACGCTAAGGGGCCTCGACGAGGAGCAGTCAGCTCTGTTTGTTCCCGTATCTTCATGGCCCCCGTCCCCTTGCTGACAGAGCACTCTCACTAATTCCGACCCCCACACTTTTCCCAGAATGCAATGCACCCGGTTCTGCAATATTATGGTCGTTTGGCTCCTAACCCAAGGTTGTCTCGGCTAAACGTTCCTGACAGCAGACAGCCGAAGGTGTTATTTTTACTCAGAGGGTCGTCAGGAAGAGAATGCCTGTGTGCTCCCCTCTTTAAAATAAACGCGGAGTAGGCGGGCATGACGGCCGCACGGGGGGGTCCTTTTACTCACTCCCACCCAGGGAGCAGATTGCTGTGGAAAGCAGCTTTTTAAGACGATAGACTGGGTGTGCTGATTGGAAGTGGGTCTCTTCTTCAGGCAAGGTGAGCGCGCAGCTCTTCACATAGCCTTTGCCCTGTGTTAGTTCCAGATGCCTTACATCAGGAATTCTCAATCCCACCGAATCCCAGCGAGAGTATCGACTGTCCCACTGCGTCGGGGCGTCCCCCTAATGCTGCCGTCTGCAAATGGACGCGCTTTAAAAAAACGACTCGCCACCAGCAAAGGGGGCCAAAGTCACCCCTGTGCGGACTCTCAATGGGATAAACACACACAGACACCTCACCCCCCAACCCCCCCCCGTACCATTGCAGTGTCGGTCGGCTTCGAGTACGAGTCCTGCCTGGATCTGATCCTCTGGGAGAAGCGGACGGCCATCCTGCAGGGCTACGAGCTAGATGCGTCCAACATGGGTGGCTGGACCCTGGACAAGCACCACGTGCTGGACGTGCAGAATGGTGAGCAAGTATTATTGCTGCTTAAAGCGATAATGACGGTTATAGGACACCGGCGGAAATGAGAAACAGCGCCGATGTCTGTACCAAACTTAAAAATAAGATGGCAAGAAAAATGTCCTCTCCCGGCATATCTCATCTTTACTGGATGAAAGCATGTTAATGATGAATGTCGAGCAGCTGGCAGAATGGCGAGTCGTTAGCTGACTGTGCCATGATCACAGGCCTCATGAACGCCGCGTAGAGGGGGATACGGCACACCGGCCACCCGCAACCCGTGGACAGCCGGTTGCCACAGGAACACTGCGTTCAGGATGCCACTGTGAGGGGACTGTGACAGGCGGGGGCTCCTTAAAGCCACGGGTGTCTAATCGAATAAACAAAATGACTGGTGCTTAATGACAGGCCGTGTGCGACAGGACAAATGGATCGGTAACCGGTGACAGCAGAAAAGGCCCTGACACACGCCCGGAAATACCCTAATTGGCAGCTTCGCAGGAATTCGGTTCCCAGGGGAATGTGGCGGCAGAAGGCGGGGCTGAACTGCACATACCGATTGGTGGGATCCATCACGTGACTGTCCCCCCCCTTTCTGTTCTACTTCTCCTCTAAAAGCCACAACCTGACCGATCTGAAAGAGACATAAATCTACACGGTCAGCCACGGAGGTCCTGAAGCATACCCGCCCCCCCCACCCCCCCCCATACAATAAATAACTCTCACGGAGCTGCACCTTACTGACATCTGTGCCCCTCCGAGCAGCCCATCGCTCAGCCTGCAGTCTCCCAGCAGGCACTGTGAGTGCCGGTAATCGCTCCTCTCTGCCAGCTCCCTGCTGCTCCCTCCCGCTCGCACCCAGGACCGCAGTGCTGAATATATATTTCCTTTCTATATATATTTTATCATTTTATCATAATGTATTTTCTACCGTATGTACAGTAGTGAAAACGTTTTCATTAGGAACACTGAAGTCCTGAAAGTAATTAATTTTATTATTAATATCTGGGTCATTTTATGTTATCTGTGAAAAAAAGAAAAATCCAAATACAATTCGAAATTCACCGGATACATCAAACCAGGGCCCTCGTGGGAGAAAGGCAAAATAGGAAATTGGAATGAATGAGCGGCTGATAGGGTTAACGTCATGGTAACTATGGCGAGCGCACGGCGCACAGTGAGCCGGAGAGCTGAGCGGGAAGATTCCCTCTGTGGGCAGGTTAATGGCGGGAGCCGCCGACTGGCTGGCAGCCGCGTGCCGCTACGGGTTTACGGGTCCCCACATTTGGGGACCGGCGCAGGTCGCCGGCATCGTCGGGCCCACGGCAGCAGCCGGCTGGCTCGCTCGTTTGTATGCTAATGAGCACCTGTTAATTTGCATCACATGACCTTCATCGGAGAGCCGTCACCTGATGCCAGTTCCCCATCCTTCGCTGGGGCCGACGGACACGCATTCCGTGATCTTTGCCAACAGGCTTCCTGGTGGTGTGTTTTCCATGATCCCTCCCTCGGAGTAGATGCCAGGATTGTGGTCGATGCCAGCCTCATGTCACACACCCGCCGTCCTCCAGGGGGGCTTCGGCGGGGAAGGGCAGCCGTCTTTCTGCCTGTCACCCATGAGGGGTGGCCTCTCTCACATCAGACCTTCAGCTGGCTCCTCAACACACGCCTGCCTCAGAAACTCTCAGAACCAGGATCTCAGTGTCCTGCGGGATGAGGTTTGACCCCCCCCCCCCACTGACCTACACACACACACACACTCCACCGTGCAACTCAACTCCTCCCAAGCATTCTGATGTGAGACCAGGCACCCCCCCACTCCCCTCCTTTCATGTTCCCTTATCGGAGGGGTTCAGAGACGCGGTGCCATTGGCAGACGGCCCCGATAATGGCAGAGGCAGCGGGTGTCCCCGGCGCCCCGAGCGGCATACCTGAGAGACCCGCTTGATTTTCCCCACCCGACCCCTCCAGTCCCCCCATGTCGGCACTCCTTTCATTTCTTCCCCATCCTTCTCTGCAGTGGAAAAGGCGCAGTTAGCAGGCACGGAGCTGCTCCATCCTGCATCCCAGAGATTATCCAAGACTTCGGGGCGGGGGGAGGGGGGTCGATATTTGCGTGAGGCTCCTTCAAACTCCAGGTCTGGCTTTTTACTCAGGCCCCCAGGGGGGGTGTTTGTTCATTATTTAAATCAGATTTAAGAAAGTGCTCGCTATTTCATTAAATATTTATGGCAGATGTACTTAGAGCAACATTAGGTATGATAAGGGAAGAGGGGGGGTGAAGCAGCCCTCAAAAACAGCACACGCACATCGACACTCAGTCACACACCGCTCGGTTACACGCCGCTCAGTCACACACCACGGGCCCTGTAGGGTCACATGACGCCCTGCTCTGCTGGCCATCCCGCGCAGCACATAGTTATGGCCCGGAGAAGCAGCAGGAATCCCTGTAGCGGAGGCCGACTCGGTGCGGTTCTTCCCCTCTGCCATGTTTGCTTTATTTAAATTCATCTCCTGTGCATCTCAGCTCTAAAATGGCAGCTGCCTCCCCCTTCAAAACAGGCACATCCCCCAGTGACACGTGCAGGGGCGCGCTGTCCCATCCCAGCAGCCCGAGCCGCTGTCCCTTCATGCTCGCTGTGCTGGCTCACTCCCCCAGCACGGGAGCAGTACTGCAGCTGGACACGGGGGCGCACCCCCACCCCACGCGTCAGATCAGAGACGCCCTCAAACGGGTAATCGATCAGACGAGGCAGGGGGGGTTGCTACACAGGAAGGGGAGGGGGGTGAGGGGACAGGGCAGCTTTGCCGGCATGGGTGCCCTCATTGATCTAGGTAGTAATTAGCACGGAGTTAGCGTCTCGGATACCAACATGTTGCTCAGTGTGAATAATTTAACACTCTCAGCATGTAGCTGTCCTTTGAAGTCCCCTCTTTGAAGCAGCCACCCCCACTCCCGCCCCACCCAAAAAAACACTTCCTTTTTGCAGTGGTATTTCAGTGTTTAGCTGTAATGACTTTGGCTGTTCGAGTCGCACCGTGAAGGGGACGGTCATCTGAGGGGGTGAGAGTGGCTCGCGAGGCCGCCACGGCGACCCAGATACCACAAAAAACGCTAAAAAATGGATGTGCTCCGGTGCCATCTGCCGCTGCCTGTGACTGTCAGGCTGCTCTCGGGCTTTCGGCTGGCGGCGCTGTGGGTGCTGTCATTTCCGAAAGATTCTGTCTGTCTCGGCCGTTTCTACAGAAAAAAGAAAATAAAACTCTTTTTTTTCCACACCAGTGAGACGTAATCAGATCATACAGAGACTCACATGCGCAGGTCAGAGGCCTGATGTGGAAAATTGTCTAGAAAAAATGTTTTTCTAAGGTTTTAAACATATGCAGTTTATGTTGTAAATGGTTTCTCTTGTTTAAAATTTTGTATTTTATGTCTTATTATACTAACACCGTAATATAATTTTAATGTTTAATTTAATCTTAATTATTAAAATTCTTTTTGACTGGATAGTTGTAACTTAACGGGGTTTTATTGTGACAAAAATATTTCAATCATTATTATTATGCTTATTAAATATGTAATTTAATATTTAATAATTGTTTAGCTGTCATTCATTCGCCTCTTAGTTTTGCTTAAAATGAATGTTTATTGCAAGAATAGATTTTTTTGTATCTTACAGCTTCGCAGCTGAAATTGAAGCTCTCTGCTTTTTATTCCCGGTTCCCTTCTGCGGGGAAAGTGAGACACGTTCCGATGCTGTTTTTTCTCTGTTCCTGCGTTCGATTTTTTCGCGGAATGTACCGGAACACATAAACAAATATAAAAGGAATACGTGCGCGCGCACACGCGCTCCCATATTGTATATTAATATTATGCGATATAGCCTCCAACAAAAGGGGATGGAAACAGAATTAATTTGATGTAAATGTGAAATTATTTTTTAAGAAAAGCTCACAAATGCAAAATCATGTCTAGATCATTATAATGAAATGGCAAAAAATAATGTCTACTACAACAGCTGTGAATTATCTGCATAATAAGGCAGCGATTTTACTGTAATTGATAATTACACTTCAGCCTGATATAATTGCAATTGCAGGTTTAACATTAGGCTGCCTTTCTGAATCACGGAAGGGCGCCGCGAACGCGCGCCTGCGGGCCTTTGCGCTCGCGGTGCGCGCAGCTTATCGGAGCCGAGCGGTGCACGCGTCCGTCCGCCTTATCGCTTACATTGTTCACTCACTCGGCTTCTGGATTGTTCTGTGCTTCGGAGATAAGCCAAACCAAAGCCATAAACAGTCTAACGCCACGAATTTGCAATAAAAATGCGTGTCATGGATTTAAAGCCAACAGTTCGTGGGAAAGTACGCTCTTTTAATTACGCGCTGAAGGCCCGTGTTCAGAGTGCGCGCCTCCCTCGCGCTCGCCGCGCCCCCGTGATTTCACGGGGACGCGCCGGTTAGTTTGATCGGGGACCGCAGAGAGTCCGGTCTATTGACGCGGCCCTAAGGACGGGAACCGCCGAAAAGCTTACCGTCGTTGATTTACCCCGTGAATCATCCGGCTTTTTGAACCTCTTACCGGGTCATTTGGACATATAGCGTGTGCAAATCATGAAAGTAATAAGTAAAAATATTAATTTATTATTCTGCGGCGCAAGTTACGCCGTTTGAAGCGACTCCTGCGGACTCTTGACCCGCTCGGACGGCTGGATGTTATATTATAACGGCTGGGCTGGGCTGGGCTGTCATGGCGCATGCGCGGCGGGGGGCGCGCCAGCAGGTCATTTAACTCTAACTGCGACTACCGCCGTCCTACTACCTACCATGCATGTATGTTTAACTTATTAGAATTGGTTTGGTTTCTACTGTTTTTTTATATTCTTAAAATGCAGGACATAAAAGAACTTTTCATCTTTTTTAATAGCCCGATATTCACATTACAAGAAAATCCTGCGGTGAAATTTATGTTCTGCCAATTTTTAAATGTTTCACTCCACAGTGTAAATATGAAAAGTTTCCCATTGTAAAAGAGCTTATCGATTTCAAAGTATGACTTTGCTTTTTAAGATAAACTCAATAAAAAGGAAAAACGAATAAACTAGCATTATTAATACTCCTAACTGAAAAAAGAACCGTGGTGTTTAAATTGATTCAATCTTGCAGCATTTTGATCGCATGTTTTGCGCACTCGGAATCTGGCTGAGGGTGCGATATCATAATGAAATTGGTCTGAGAGGAGCTTGTAATTCTGGTGTCACAATTAAGTTTTTCTCGGCTTTCAGAAGTAGATTTTACAAAGTCTGCCCGGGCATCACGCTGGGAATTAGGATCTTGCGGGCCTTCCAGCTGCGGCGATGTGGCTGACGGTGGCCGCTTGCCGTCCCGCAGGCATCCTCTACAAGGGAGACGGCGAGAACCAGTTCATTTCGCAGCAGCCCGCGGTGATCAGCACCATCATGGGCAACGGCCGCCGCCGCAGCATCTCCTGCCCCAGCTGCAACGGCCAGGCGGACGGCAACAAGCTGCTGGCCCCCGTGGCCCTGGCTTCCGGTGGCGAGGGCAGCCTCTTCGTGGGCGACTTCAACTACATCCGCCGCATCTTCCCCTCAGGGAACGTCACCAGCGTCATGGAGCTGAGGTAGGCGCCGGCGGTCCGGTCCGGGGCGGGGGGCCGCACATCTGGCCCGGCGGCGGGAGATGGCCGTCCTGTCACAGACTATGATCAAAAATGCATTTCTTACGTACCTGACTGGCTTTTCACTATTTATAGCTATTTATAAGAAATCATAGTGTATTAATAATAATAATAATAATAATAATAATAATATTATATAGATATGGTAGTGTGTATGTCCTGACCTAAATATCTTTCCTGGACTACATGCATATAGTCCATCTGATCCAGAGTGATTTAAATGACCTATTAAATCGACTCTGGTGAGCCACAGGTCAGGGTAGGTAGTTGGTTTAGTTTGCCACCTATTTATCAACTGACTGTTTAATTTAGTTGTGCTGGAGTGTAAGGGCGCTGTGTCATTTTAGCCTGTATTTTCCAGGCAGCGACACTAGGTCATTATCCCCCATCTGTTGAATATTACTTAGGAAACACAGTGACCTAGACATGAGACGCCTTCCCTTCTGACGCACACACCACATGTACATTTGGAGGCTATCCCTGCACTCAGATGGCCGAGATTCTTCACACATGTTAAAAAAGCGATTTAGAAGTGTATTTTTATCATCTCTGACATAATCAATAAGCTATTATGAGTCTGTTAACCTTAACGGAGGCTGTGATCTAACATGGCAGCCATCTCCCAGGTGTAAAATTCATGCCTTTCTCTCCAGCAAAGAATTATTGCTGAAATAATTCTCAGCTGCTCTGAGACTAAAGGGGGTGTCTTTGCTAACAGCCTCTTCATCAGTCTGTCCGCACGAATCTTTAAACTTTACACTAAAATGTCTGTTTTTTCTCTCTGCCCCCCTCCACCAAGAAATAAAGATTTCAGGCATAGGTAAGAACCACACGTATGTATCTCAGCCTTCAGTGTCTGTGAAGTGGGATCAGTATTTACTGTGGTTTTCCCCTCACAAAAATGTCTCGTTCATGTACCAGGTAACCTCAACATTCAGCGAAATTCAATAGCATCCATTACTTTTCCAGAATTGATTACCGCAGGGCCACGTTCGCCTAGAATCTGGCCTGACAGTAAATCAGTCATCATTTTTACAATCAGTTTGGTCAATCTGTCAAAATGTTAACAAATGGGCGGAATTCCTTAGGGTCCCAGAATAAATTGATGTAATTGGTAACATATTACAATCCAACAATCTGTAATTTAGCAGATAATATTTTTTAGCAAAATTCTGCAGTTTTTAAAAAAAAAAACACTGCAATGCTGGGTGACATTTTTGTGAAAATAGTTCTCATTATACTCCCATCATGTTCCAAATTTCGATTTAACTAGTAATTATGATGGATTATTAGTTAATAATTATTACTGTCCATATCAAAATTTTCATTAGCAGTGGTAACTGTGGTTATTTTCGGCAAAGTCTTTTTAGTTTAATTGGCTGCAGGAAGCCACTGTCAGGGTGAAGCAGACGTGTTGGTCACATGACAGGGGAACGATCTAATCAAAGGTCTTCATTGCATGCCCCTCCCCCACCCCAGGGCAGCATGATTCGCTGCAGCCACTCCCCAACCTATTGGCTTTTCTTGGAAAATGTGGGGCGGTGTGTTTTTGTGAGTGTTGCCGAGGCCCACGCTGAGTCATGGGGGAATGTCCGTTTTACCGGGGGCATGCCTACCCCCACAGCTCAAAGAGTCCCCACAGCACCCCCCACCCCCCCCACACACACATGCACACAGATTAAAAAAATAAATTAAATAACCAATCACTTGGGAGTGTGAGTGTAGATGTTAGGGAGGAATGTATTTTTAGAAAGCTGCTCGGGCTCTTTTTTGCAAGGCGCTGGCTGTGGAGATAATTCCTCATGCCATATTAATTGTAATGAATTATCAATAGAGCGAAGCGAGCGTTTGCACATGGCTGCTGAATGCCTAATGCAGCATCTCCAGGACGCTCGAGGCCACTGCGGCGTGGCCGTCATCTCGCTTGGCCTCCGCGTGTGGTACCGGGTGCCGGTACGGCCTGGTCTGCCTGCCGAGGGGCCCGGCACCGTCTGGCTTCCCTAATGAAGAGCATTTATCCCCGGGCCGGGTGTCTGATTCGTCATAGCCGTGTCTGTATGCCCGTCGTGATCTGCTCACCTTATTTTATTCGTTTTATTCTCGCCATCTGCTTTTTCTGTTAAAATAATAATACTAAATAAGGAGTAAATGAGCCATCGTAATGGGTAAGAGATCTTCAGTAAGTCATAAGTCAGACAGCCGTAACTCACGCAGACGGACGCAGGGTGACAGTCCGCCGGTGCGCGCGTTAAGCAGCCGTGCCGATCGTGACTCGCTGCCGCCCAAGCGGTGCGGATGGCCGGCGTGTGGCATGCCAGAGGACACCATTAATGCCCTGTCACACTAATGAGGGACTCCCCCCTGCTATGGTGACCCCCCCCCCCCCTCCGCTAAGGTGACTCTGTAGTCTTCACCATGTTTATCGCCCATATTCTCCCTTTTTCTGTTTGCTTGTTTATCACACATCGTTCTGGGACAGGCAGCTGGGGGAGGTGTGAGCTAGTCAGGAGTTACTGTCTCTCTCTGGGATGACACTGACGGGCACCCCCCCTCCCCCAACGCAGCAACAACCCGGCCCACAGGTACTACCTGGCCACGGACCCCGTGACGGGCCAGCTGTACGTCTCTGACACCAACTCGCGGCGGATATACCGACCCAGGCTGCTGATGGGCGTGAAGGATCTGCTGCAGAATGGTGAGGTGGTGGCGGGCACGGGCGAGCACTGCCTGCCCTTCGATGAGGCGCGCTGTGGCGACGGCGGAAAGGCCATCGAAGCTCTGCTCATGGGGCCCAAAGGTAGGACCCCGGGGCTGCCCATTCAGTGCCTGTAATTAAACACACCACAGCGTCTCCTCAGTGTTAGATGCCACTGCTTAACCTGAAAAACAAACAAGCTAATTTCGAAATGCTTATAAGCATCAAACCAATGGCAGTTTCATACTGGGGGGACTAACTTAATAATTTACATATAAAGGTCTGTTTTTTGGGGGGATGAAGGAACCAAATTAAATATCCCACTCCCCTGCTTCGAACCCAGGATTTAGTGTTTGGGAAACATTGTCCCCTTTTGTCACCTCTGACTGCGTGACATGGGTTTGACCTTTGGAGTCTAAGGCAGCATCCCATAATTAATGTGCTCAGCAGAGGGTAGCTGTTTCAGTGCGTGTCAGACGTCACGCAGAGTTTGAACATTTGGAGCTAATATCCTGGAACATTGGACAACCAGAAGACCACCTCAGAACCTGTACAGACAGGCCTGGCCGGACCCTGTGGCACGTGTGTGATACACCTCACCGAACCCAGAGGGAACAGGGTGAATGGGCGGGCGGCGCTGGCCCCGTGTCCCATCGGGCCCCGGGAAGTTCCGATTCCCTTAAAAAAAAGAGGTCACTTCCTGCTCTCTGAAACAGAGCTTTCTGGGAGTTGGAACGACATGGAAAGTCGCTGTGGTGAGCGCAGACAGAGACTGTAAGGAAGAGAGAGAGTGCAGACCATGGCAGCACCAGATGGCTGAGGTCCCCCCCCAGATGGCCAGTGGACTGTGGTCTCCAGAATTACACTTTTTTTTATCCGTCCGTTTTTCCAGAAACTGTTGAAAAGCCAGCCCTCTAGAATTCCTCATTATCCTTCGCGAGCGGTCAAGCCGCCCATTAGCCGCACATACATGTGCACACACCCACACGCGCGTCTCGCCGGGGTCCGTTACTCACACGAGCCCCTCTGTAGCCTCCGGCGGGTCAGGAGGCCGCCGTGCCAATCTGCCTGTTTCCAGTTTAACCTGAGCCTGCGGGGGGGCGGAGTCTCTCTGCGGGGCGCTGAGCACAGCACTGCATAAACAGCCCTGTCACCACAGGCTGTGGGTCGCCCTTCCCAGAGCGCCAGCCGGCAGCCCCTTCCTGGCTCGCGGGAGTGTTCAGCCCCAAAGTCAGCCGTGGTTTGGCATTTTACCTGGGCCTGTATCCATGGAAACCTGCAGCTCGCCTCCCCGTCATATGTAAAATAATGAAGGCTGCCGCGAGTGTGTGGACGGGTCCCCCTGGTCTTTAATTACTTCTGCAGTAGGATTCTTTTAAGTGTAAACCTTATCATGCTTCTTTAACACCCTGGGTTACGAGATGGTCTGAAAGCGATCGCAGCTTCTCGCGCGTGCTGACCCGCGGGATCTGGCAGCGCTGGGGAGCCGGATATCGATTCTAAAAGAGCTTCTTCTCAGAAGCAGGTGCATTGTGGATTTAAACCTGGCCCTGATGGTCCCAACCCCCACCTCCAGGTATCGCGGTGGACAAAAATGGAATTATATACTTTGTGGACGGGACAATGATCAGGAGAGTGGACCAGAATGGCATCATCTCCACGCTGCTGGGATCCAATGACCTCACCTCTGCCCGACCTTTGACCTGTGACACCAGCATGCACATCCGTCAGGTGAGCCTTGGGACTCGTAGTCCTTTGTCTGTTTTTTGGGGTTTTTTTGTATCTATGGCATCAGTTTAAGGCAAAAGTGCCTGAAAGGGTTACAGCTCCCCCTGGTGGCAGCTCCTATGCAGCCACGACCCTATCAGGCACTGCTGGTGAATGGTGATGTGACCCATTAATCACTCAAGATGACTGATAAACTGCGCATCTCTGACCTCACCCTGCTCTGGCACAAATACGGCTCCGTGTAGCATTGGGCCATAAGCAAAGGAAAACAATCAACGCAAACTGACTGTGAAAAATGGTGTCCTGCGCCTTAAATGTAGCATGCCCAAGCCATGCGAAAGCCAGCCAGCCACCACACGCCTCACTCAGCCCTTCAACAGCTGTCCCGCGACACGCTCGCAGTGAGGCCATAGCGATGATGTGTGGCCTCCTCCCTGCCCACCCGCCCGCCTGCCTCTCCCGCCTTTCTGCTGTGACGCAGAGCAAGCACGTCAGCCTGCCGCGTCACATCACGCCATCGCGAGGACACCGCTTAGGCCCACACACACACACGCCCCTGTTTCTGAGTCAGACGACTCGTAAGGTACGGTGACCTCTCCTCAGGTCTTCTGCTACCGCTTTCAGAGACATGACACAGCAGAACTTCTGCAAAGTGCCTCTTTCACGCACTGTGAGTCACCAGACTCATGCCTGTTAGTACTCATTGGGGAGGTCATTAGCCCCCCCCCCCGGACAGAGATAAGATTCACAAAGCTGATATGTGAAGGCAGTGATATAATAGATGTTCGGAACGTCTCCGTTAGTCCAAAGGGACCTGGTCAGGAAATGAATGACATGATGGTGGGCAAATCAAATCAGAGAGAGACTCATCCCATCATCTTGCGGAAGCATCCCTCTTCATCAGTGTCCGGCAGCCGCCCGGGGTGGGGGGGTGTTAAGGGGGCTTACGATGGCCGACGCTCACCGTGTTTGTGCCACAGGTGCGCTTGGAGTGGCCCACGGACCTGGCCATCAACCCCATGGACAACTCCATCTATGTGCTGGATAACAACGTGGTGCTGCAGATCACAGAGAACCGGCAGGTGCACATCGTGGCGGGCCGGCCCATGCACTGCCAGGTGCCTGGCGTGGAGTACTCCATGGGCAAACGGGCTGTGCAGACCACGTTGGAGTCTGCCTGCGCCATCGCAATCTCTTACAGCGGCGTGCTCTACATCGCCGAGACGGATGAAAAGAAGATCAACCGCATCCGCCAGGTGTCCACGGATGGTGAGATCTCGCACCTGGCAGGTGCCCCGTCCGAGTGCGACTGCAAGAACGATGCCAACTGTGACTGCTACCAGAGCGGCGACGGCTATGCCAGAGACGCCAAGCTCAACTCGCCGTCCTCACTGGTGGTGTCCCCGGATGGCACACTCTATGTGGCCGACCTGGGCAACATCCGCATCCGTGCCATCTACAGGAACCGGCCGCAGCTCAGCTCCATGAACTTTTACGAAGTGGCCTCGCCAGCCTCCCAGGAGCTCTACATCTTCGACGTCAACGGCACCCATCAATACACTACCAGTCTGGTCACCGGTGACTACAAGTACAACTTCAGCTACAGCAACGAGAATGACATCACAGCAGTGACAGACAGCAGCGGCAACACTCTGCGCGTCCGCCGGGACCCCAACCGCATGCCGGTACGCATCGTCTCCCCCGACAACCAGGTGATCTGGATCACCATCGGAACCAACGGCGGGCTGAAGACCCTCACAGCCCAGGGACAGGAGCTTGTGCTGTTCACCTACCACGGCAACAGCGGCCTGCTGGCCACAAAGAGTATCGAGATCGGCTGGACCACCTTCTACGAGTGAGTTCTGGGGGGTGGGCACACCTTGCTGCCATCTTTACTTTGTTCGTCTCGGAATGGCTCCTTTGTCATGTGTAGTGGCGATTTTTATAACAAAAGGGAAGCTCATCCAGAGAGGGGGTCTGACTGGAGAAGATGCCACCTCGCAGAGAATGTGGGCCTGTCCAGGCTGGGGGGCCTCACAGTGCTGCTGGCCCAGTGTGGTGATGGGTGATGGTCCAGGCAGGAGAGCCTGTTAATTGAGACCCCTCAGCTGCCTTGCTGGAGGCTGGCAGGGATTTGGGGAGAGAGTAGACAGAGAGAGGAACTGCCGTGAATCTCCAGGGAACAGCACTGGGGGGTTAGGGGCTTAGGGGCAGAACGTGGCCCCACAGTAATGCTGCTGGCTGGGGGCCCTGACCAGCTTCCACAGGCCTGCAGGATGAAAAGAAGCTTTATGTTTCTGCACCTGCGTGTTTCTGGGTGGCTGTGAGAAGGACGATGAGGTTTTAATAGTGACTATAAGCAGGCGTGAAGCAGCTCGCGTTCCGCGGCTCGGTGCTCACTGTGAGCAGAAGCCTGACAGCAGAGGCTGATGAGATGGAGTCAGATCCAGGGCCTATTCCTATTCAGTGTTTCTTATCTCCGAAATTGAGCTGGTATCCAGCAGAACCACCACTGAGATCTAACTTTTCTGGCTTTTTTCCCACTTAATGCCATCTGGATTGCTGAATGTTCTCCCTTCATATCTCGCTTGTATGTCCTTGGGCTGCCGTGGCCGTTCGTCGCTCTGATATCCATGAACGGTGACCTTTGTCCCCCAGCTATGATGGCGAGGGCCGGCTCACCAACGTCACGTTCCCCACCGGCGTGGTCACCAGTCTCCACGGCGAGATGAAGAAGGCAGTCACGGTGGACATCGAGACGTCCGGCAGGGACGACGACGTTAGCATCACCACCAACCTTTCCTCCATCGAGTCCTTCTACACTCTAGTTCAAGGTGGGACTGCTTGCTTGTTCAGTCAAGTGGAAATGGCTGAAATTGTGTGTACAGGGGGCTAGAGAAACAGCTCACAGCCATTTGTACTCATTCCAGCCAACAGCCATGGGGGTGGCAGGCTCCAGAAAATTCTCTCTGGTGCGGGTCCTCTCAGCGCACTTTCGGGGTGCCCGGTTCCTCCCTTGCCGATGCCCACATCGTTCAGCAAAGTCAGAGTCATTTCTGTTTCAATAAAGCCGGTAGCCGTGACTTTGACCTGCCCCCCCACCCCCACCCAGCTGGTGAACTCAATTTTGTTCCTTTTGCTCCACAACATGGCCTCAGACAATAGGAAGCGTTGGCAGTAGCCTTCCAGAACCGGCCGCCAGAAATTTGGTAATAATTAAATGTGGCCCCCCCAAACAATCAGACGAGCTGGCAGTTAATAATGGGTGACTAATGCGGAGCAAGGAGCCATCAGGCGGGAGGCTGGGGACTCGGGAAGGTGAGGGACGAACACCGATTAGCTGTAAGCCACCTTAGGTGTTGACATCGCCGCTGCCAGGCAGGGCGCCCATCAAAGGCGGGTTTGACGACGGGAGGAAAGGGCTCTTTAAGCTTTTGTTACTCGGTGCATGTTCTGCGGTTCCTGTCAGGAGCATGAGAAAGACGCCAGCCTTGGCTCCGCGCCCAGGAGCTCTCTGCTTCCACCTTGCCCTTTAGCAAGGCTGCCAGGAAATCTCTCCTCATCTGTTTTGCACAAAGAAAACCTCTGTGGTAAAAGAGGAGTGAATGTGTACCTGCTGTTAACTCCTCCACTCCTGTGTGTGTGCCCCCGCCCCCCCGCAGACCAGCTTAGGAACAGCTACCAGGTGGGTCACGACAACTCGCTGAGGGTGATCTACGCCAACGGGATGGACACACACTACCAGACAGAGCCGCACATCTTGGCCGGCACGGCCAATCCCACGGTGGCCCGCCGCAACATGTCTCTGCCCGGAGAAAGCGGGCAGAACCTGGTGGAGTGGCGGTTCCGCAAGGAGCAGACTCGGGGCCGGGTGACAGTCTTCGGCCGCAAGCTGAGGGTGAGTCGCAGTCCTACCCACCACGGCGCTGAGCCGCGTGCTTATAGCACCCCTTCAGTCGGTCCACAGGTTGCTAGGAAGAGTTCATTATGGACGGTCAGTAAACTGTCAGACAGAAACAGGCGGGAGTCACATCGGCCAGGCGATTGTTATTCCGTACGCACGGAAAGGCAGGCCTCTCTCTGACAGCTAGCAGCAATTAAGGCCCCCCAATTAGACCGAAAACATGGATGTGTGACCCGGGATGTAGCCGCGGCTGGAACGGCAGCGTTTTTAGCCCCCTTAGATGTGCTTAAACCCCGGCTGAGCGTCGCCATAGCAGCAGCGTGTTGTCGGTGCTCTGTTCCTCGATCGCGCCGTTCCCCGTCGCCATCGGCGGCTCCCATAAATTGGAATGCCGCATCAAGGACCCTGACGCCGACCGGTTCAACATCGCCAAGGGGCACTGGCTTGGTTTGTTTCCAATTGGCCATGTTTATGCTAAATAAAACCCCCCCCCCCCCCCCGCAGGTGCTCAGCCCCGCAGCCTGCCCCCAGTGCCGGATGGATTGTAATGAATTTGCATTTAGCATGCCTAATATTAGGCCGCGATGATTGCTCAGAATTTCAAAACCACTCACTCTCACCTGGGAGAAGATGAATCTGAATCAGCCGCTTCATCCGAGTCATTATGCTGAAGTGTCTTAGAGGCCGGCAGCTCCTTTAAAGAAACATGAGGCCATTACTGCTGCCTTGTGGTGCTTTTCCCGCGGTGCCTGCGAAGCCAGGCCGGTGGCGTACTCCCGCTGCCTCTGCAGAGTGACATCGCTTCTGATTTATGGGAAATAAATTGGGCTGAGGTCAGGAAAGGATCCGCTCCCCTAAAGCCTGTCATCTCCAAATGAATAGCTCCCGCTGAAGGGAGGCTCGCGTTGAGTCGCTCTCCTGCTTCTTTGTTTGTTTGATTCTTTTCAAGCTTTTCTGGAGGCCTTGGATTGGGTGCCGGAAAAATGTCCTTGGAAATGGGAGGTTAGCGCGGCTTCAGGGCAACACAAAATGTCTGACTGTCATCGATACCAAATCAAAGGCTTCAGCGTGATGTCTCTCATTTGTACTCCCCACCACTGTCTGAAAAATTAGGTGAACGGCAGGAACCTCCTGTCTGTCGACTACGACCGGACAATGCGGACGGAGAAGATATATGACGACCACCGCAAGTTTCTCCTGAAGATTGTCTACGACTCCTCTGGTCACCCGACTCTCTGGGTGCCCAGCAGCAAGCTGATGTCGGTGAACCTGAACTACTCCTCCGTGGGTCAGGTCACCAGCATCCAGCGGGGTCCCACCACCGAGAGGGTGGAGTACGACAGCCAGGGTCGTGTCGTGTCCCGCACCTTCGCCGACGGCAAGACCTGGAGTTACACCTATCTGGAAAAGGTGAGATGTTCTCTCCTGCATCAGTGGCGAGGAACTCAGGAAGTGTTCAGCAGCTGAATGTGTTTTGCAGCCCTTGACCACTTCATGTATATCATACATATGACTGTGATTAAGTTCAGTGTAACTGTTTATTAGCTGTTCAGCTCTGTTTCTCTGAATACATTTAAATCTGAAACTTATTTTTTAAAACACATTTTACCAAGCAGATATATTAACACACAGAGACACACACACACACATACACACACACACACAACAGCAAAGGTATCACATAATTGAATTGTGTGGCATAAAGGAAAATTTATTCACGGCTCCATGAGCTGTGAGTATGCCAGCACTGCGGTGCGCGGGGGCTGAAAATTGGGCTTTCTTAAGGACAAAATGAAATACTTAAGAGAAATGGAACATTTAGGAAGGAACAAATGCCTGAGAAAACATCGTAGGGGAGGGGAACATCATTAGAAAGCTCCTCGGAGATGTTTTACGGCCGTGAGAAACCAAAATATTAGGCTCACTAAGACGGGAATTGTTTGCATGTGATCAAAAGGAGTTTGTACTGAAAGGGTGAAAATCCACATAATGTAACGGACAGGAATGGCTTTATTGTCACAGAGCCGCTTTGAAAGGTCTGTACATACTGCGAGAGTCAATAGTGAACAGCACCGGCTTCCTTTGGCTGTTCTTGTAGAAACAATCTGTCAGTGGCAAAGGTCCACGGTGGAATATCTTATGGCTTTTGTTGGGTTTACCGTCAAGATGACTGACAGGAATCTGAGGGAATTTGGAAGCAGAATTATCGCCCAGCCATCAGCCCAGCCTGGGCAGGGAACTGGAATGTAATCCGGAGATGGGGGGGTTATGAGGGTCAGATCTGAGGCCTGTTCCCAGAATCCAGCAGGGGAAAATGACCGAGCCACCATTCCCACTGGGGCTGGTTCAAACTCAGCATGGGGTGCGTTCGAGAGATGCAAGCCCTCCTCCTGCTCACCCGAAGGTGCCGCAGAAGATCTGGGCATCGTCTCGCCCGACAGGAGCGATAGCGTGCCTGTGTGTGTGTGCACGTGTCTGCACACAGGTATTAAATATGCATAGATTTCCCTGCTCATCGGCTGCCACCGATGCGGGTAGCGTGACCAGGAAGAGGGATATCGACGAGGCAACATCTGCAACATGGGCGTCTGGGGATCGTGGGTGAAATCCATCGCGGTCGGCCTGACAAGGTGAACGCTTCTCCTCGGTGTGGCAGGCCCCCACTTAGAGAGCCGATAAAAATCCTACAGTCCCCCCTCCCCTTCACTTCTTAAATAACAAACAGGGAATATGGCCCGAACTCGGCTGTGCAGCTTTGCACGGAGCCCCGTTCGGAGGATGAGTTTCCTTGCCGCGTGTGATCGGCCCGTGTTCTCTTCAAGCCCATTTCCCGGTGTTTTATTCCGCTTCTCCGTCAGAATACGAGTCTCTGCGCTGCGATAAAGAACTCCCTGACCTTCCTGCGCTTTAGCTCCATTCTTTTTTTTAATGGGGGGGACGTTCGGTAATAATAAACCGTTTGCCTTTTGATTTTATAATAATATCCAGTTCATCTTAGAGAATATGGGAACCTGCTGTTCCACTAAGTGGCTGTGATTTTCGCCCGCGTTACGCCATAAGTAGTGGCACGCCATGAGGTCCGAGTTAATAATTGCAGAGTGCCTTGGAATTATCCATCCGAGCGCATTAAACGCACCATGTGCAGGTTGAGCATAACTGAGTTAAAAAAAGGATTTTGTTGCCAACGTTGAGGATCGGCGGCTGTTCCGGTGTCGATTTCTCCTTGCTTGGCATAATCACCTCTGTCCTCCTCTCCCTCCAGTCCATGGTCCTGCTGCTTCACAGTCAGCGTCAGTACATATTTGACTACGACCTGCAGGACCACCTGTCAGCCGTCACCATGCCCAGCGTAGCCCGGCACACCATGCAGACCATCCGCTCCATCGGCTACTACCGGAACATCTACAGTCCCCCGGAGAGCAATGCATCCGTGGTGGTGGACTACAGTGAGGATGGCCAGCTGCTACAGGCGGCCCACCTGGGAACAGGCCGTAGAGTCCTATACAAGTACCGGAGACAGAACAAGCTGTCGGAGATTCTGTATGACAGCACCCGTGTCAGCTTCACCTATGACGAGACGGCGGGGGTCCTGAAGACGGTGAACTTGCAGAGCGAAGGATTCATCTGTACCATCCGCTACCGGCAGATCGGGCCCCTGGTCGACCGGCAGATCTTCCGCTTCAGTGAGGACGGCATGGTGAACGCCCGCTTCGACTACACATATGACAACAGCTTCCGTGTCACCAGTATGCAAGGCGTCATCAACGAGACGCCGCTGCCCATCGATCTCTACCAGTTTGATGACATTTCCGGAAAGGTCGAGCAGTTTGGCAAGTTTGGTGTCATCTACTACGACATTAACCAGATCATCTCCACCGCAGTCATGACCTACACCAAGCACTTTGATGCCCACGGCCGGATCAAGGAGATCCAGTATGAAATATTCCGTTCGCTGATGTACTGGATAACCATACAGTACGACAATATGGGCCGGGTGACCAAGAGAGAGGTGAAAATTGGGCCCTTTGCCAACACAACCAAGTATGGCTATGAGTACGATGTGGATGGCCAGCTCCAGACCGTGTACCTCAACGAGAAGATAGTGTGGAGATACAACTATGACCTCAACGGAAACCTTCACTTGCTGAACCCGAGTAACTATGCTCGTCTCCTCCCACTCCGGTACGACCTTCGAGATCGGATCACGCGGCTTGGGGACATTCAGTACCGCATGGATGAGGACGGTTTCCTGCGGCAGCGGGGCACGGAGATCTTCGAGTACAACTCCAAGGGCCTCCTGGTCCGGGTCTACAGCAAGGGCAACGGCTGGACTATCCAGTACCGCTATGACGGGCTAGGCAGGCGTGTGGCCACCCGGACCAGTCTTGGCCAGCACCTACAGTTCTTCTATGCTGACCTGAACTACCCGAGCAGGATCACCCACGTGTATAACCACTCCAGCTCAGAGATCACCTCACTGTACTACGACTTGCAGGGCCACCTCTTCGCCATGGAGATAAGCAGCGGAGAGGAGTTCTACATCGCCTGTGACAACACCGGCACCCCGCTGGCCGTCTTCAGCAGCAATGGGCTCCTCTTGAAGCAGGTCCAGTATACGGCGTATGGCGAGGTCTACTTCGACTCGAATCCGGACTTCCAGCTGGTGGTGGGCTTCCACGGGGGCCTGTTCGACCCCCTGACCAAGCTACTCCACTTTGGAGAGCGGGACTATGACATCTTGACTGGACGATGGACTACCCCGGACATCTCTACATGGAAACGAGTAGGCAGGGATCCATCACCCTTTAACCTGTACATGTTTCAGAACAACGACCCAGTGAGCAAGGTGCATGAAGTGAAGGAGTACGTCACAGGTGAGCGAGTGGTGCTGCACGCATGACCTCAGTGCAGGAAGGAAGGTTCCGTCAGTGATATTCTTTTTGTATAATTAACTCTGTTTAAAATAGAAAAGTCCAGGTCAGCATTTGTGTGAAACTGTATTGATAAGAGCCGTATGGGTCCTCACTGTTAGAGTCACATGAGGTTACATGTGGTAAATAGTTACTTTTCCTCGCTTTCTGGTAGATATCAACACCTGGCTGGTGACTTTCGGGTTCCACCTGCATAACGTGATTCCCGGATACCCCATTCCCAAGTTTGACCTCATGCAGCCCTCCTTGGAACTGAAGAAGAGTCAGCTTTGGGATGACCTGCCCGTAAGCTCTTTCAAACTTCACATCACATTTTATGTAATATTTTTTTTTTGGCTTGTGATAAAAAGCCCATTAATGCTGATGAACAGGCCCAGCACTTAGTGTTCGGCAAATTTCAGCTTGTACAGTAGGTTTTTCCAAGAATAAACACTAGATTTTTCATGGCCTCGCTGGGCAAGTAAAATGGCCAATTATTCTCCAGCACTGGATCTTTTTCATGTATTTGAAGTGCAAATGAATGCATTGTTTGAGAATGATAATCCCGCTGCTATCAAATAGCAAATTATGAAGTTGATGAAAAGCTCACTCGTACTCGATCTGAAAGCCCACCACATTTTTAAATGAAAGTACTCTTTGCTGATCATTGTATTTTCTTGCATCTCTTTGTATTCTGATGCCAGTGTTAGATGGTACACTTAGGTTGCCATTATTTAGCTTGTCTGGGCACTAATCACCATCTCCCACTTCAGCTTTTCATATGGCTACTCTTCTCCCTCCCACAGACCATCTCTGGGGTCCAGCAGGAAGTGATCCGGCAGGCTAAGGCCTTCTTGTCCTTCGAGAGGCTTCCGGAGATCCAGATGAGCCGTCGACGGTCCAGTCGGGAAAAGCCCTGGCTGTGGTTCGCCACGGTCAAGTCCCTAATAGGCAAAGGGGTGATGTTGGCAATCAGTCAGGGCCTGGTGACCACCAACGCACTCAACATCGCCAACGAGGACTGCATCAAAGTGGCAGCGGTGCTCAACAACGCCTTCTACCTGGAGAACCTGCACTACACGGTGGAGGGCCGGGACACTCACTACTTCATCAAGACCACCCTGCCAGAGAGCGACCTTGGGGCGCTGCGGCTTACCAGCGGGCGCAAGGCGCTGGAGAACGGCGTCAACGTCACTGTGTCGCAGTCCACCACCGTGGTCAATGGCAGGACTCGCAGGTTTGTGGACGTGGAGCTGCAATATGGCGCTCTGGCGCTGCACGTCCGCTACGGCGTCACACTGGATGAGGAGAAGGCTCGCGTGCTGGAGCAGGCCCGGCAGAGGGCGCTAGCAGCCGCCTGGGCCCGGGAGCAGCGCCGCGTACGGGACGGCGAGGAGGGCGCGCGGCTGTGGACTGAGGGGGAGAAGAGGCAGCTGCTGAGCAGCGGGAAAGTGCTGGGCTACGACGGCTACTACATACTGTCCGTGGAGCAGTACCCCGAACTGGCCGACAGCGCCAACAACATCCAGTTCCTTAGGCAAAGTGAGATCGGGAGGAGGTAACAGACTGTTACCGATTGCCAAAGAGACCGCTGACGGCTCGGAGTGTCCTCTGTGTACCTCGGGCCGTAGCCGTGACGGACTGGACAAAGAGAACAACCTGCCGCTCCGGACACAAAGTGGCCCACAATACACACATTTCTGTCTGGAGCACGGCCTCTATCGAACTCTGTGGACTCTCTCCCAGATAAGGCGCAAACATTTTGTATAAGGGAGGCGTCTTTGCAAATGACCCTGGTGATCTGGGTTTGCACACACATATCACACTCACGCAGACTGACGCTTACAAAGTCACTGATTTTTGTTATAAGACGGTGTCTATAATCAGCTCTTTGTGCTCATTCCCAGTGGTTGACCTTTGCTTATAAAAAAAAAAAAAATGACGATTTTAAACCAGTAGTCTCAATCTCCAGACCCAGGCAAACGCTGGGACCACTGTAGTCCCTTCATCCAACTGGCCGCTGTCTAAGGACACTGTCAGCGGTGGCCAGGTCCTGTGGCCCCGTGCGTCGGTGGGTTTGTAGCGGTATCATGGGGCAGAAATAGAGCCGACCAGGAGGAGGAGTAAAGGACAGGCCATCGTATCCAGCAGTGTCTCAGAAAAGTCTTTTTCCCCCAGATAGGATCCGCAGCAGGTTTTTATATGAACTCCCACCTACTCCTACATTCGATATTAGTCTCAGAAAAGGTCATTACTGTAAATTGTTTATATGCTAAAAAGTAAAAACAAACAGATTTTCCTGTCACACACTGCGGTTTTTACTCTTCATAAAGTTTAAATATTTTAGTCTATAAAATTTATGGTAATGTCAGCTAATATTAAAATAAACAATCGATTGTACTGTATGATTTCTACAGGTTTACTGCTGTTCAACCTTTTATTTTATCATCACAGTTAATTCTGATGTACAGATCGCTGCTGTTGGATGTGTGGCTCAATAGTCTCAACTAAAATTTGAAAGGAATATGATTCAGGCTTTTAAATCACAATCAGCAGGAAATTTAAATACACGATGGAGCTTATCAAATGTTTCTGTTGTTTGGTGGCACCAAGGCACTGCCTCTGATTAAATTGTAGGGAGTTAATAGTTTTTCCCTCCGAGAAACGATCTGGATTAAGAGAATTGAAACATCTGAGAGCGGTTTGCATGTCTGTGTGCAGGACGCATGCGAGCTGGTTCCACCGTGCGTTTAGCCTCCCTGATCATTTCAGAAGCGATTTCCTTTACCTACGTTTTGTCAGGTTGGAGAAACCTGCCAGGTCCGCAGCTGCCCAGAATCAACAGGAGTCTCTCTAAGAGCTTCGTAGAACGACCAAATACTTCTAACTTGAATAAATATCTTACCGTTTTTAAAATAACCATTAGTGTTGCCATTTCAGTACCTAGGACACATGGTCAGCTGCATATATACTTCATGTAAGCTCCAGCTTTCACATATATTCTCATGTTGTGTGTTCAGAAAAGCAAGCGCCTGTTTGTGGGATGAGCGGGAGGGGGTTCTGATAATTGGCCCTTTGATAGTCTGAAACCAGCAGACAGTAACACCATGGGTGGAGCAGAGCTTATTGGAGGTAACACCATGGGTGTGCAGGAGATGTGAGCTTAGGTTTACGCAGAAAAGGGGACAGATATTAACTGCAATGTTTTTCTTATCAGTGTGAATCTACCCATAGGGAAATACTTGTAAATATGCTTTATAAAATATTGTGCAACTGTGTGTACAGACTGAGAATTATGATTTTTTTTGTTCTTTGCTTATTTTCAGCTGTTGAATCGTATTGCTTAGAATATTTTTATATTCCTACCGGACCATTGGATTGAGTGTGATAACAGCACTCCCAGATTGTACAGTATTTCGCTATTTTTGTGCTGCCCAATGAGTGGACGCGTTACTGGTCTGCCACTGACGGAGCCAATCAGGAGCTGTTAGCTACACTACTATGCTCTGAGCATCTTCCAGTGACTGCCACAGGAAGTAGGCTAAACGTCGGGACCAGGAGGTGCCACTGATCCCCACCTCAGTGCCCTGTGTCTGTCCGGTCCAGGCGATGCAGCCTGCGAGTGTCAGGATGAAAGGCTCTCTGTGTTTGGACCGTCACACAGGGACAAGGAGATCAGTCCGTGTGTCTGACAGGAGGCCGTTTGGCAGAAAACAGAGGCTTTCTTTGCTTGTTTCATTTTGAAATTGACTTATAAGAATGTGCACAAAAAAAAACTGTTGGCTACCCGGCACGGCTTGCTTTGTTTCCCTCTGGTTGCCATGGGAATGAAAGAGGTGCCATTGGTCACAGAGTGAGGGAGGGAGAGAGGGAGGGAGGGATAGCAGGAGTGTGAAAGGTGAAGGTGAAGGAGAGACATTTTGTTGTTTGCATGCCTAAACTGTGTAATGGCCATCTGCACTCATTCTCGAGACGTGACAGTGTGCATTTTGCTCTGTCCCCTCTCTGGGCAAATTCCCTTCAGGAGCAGTCTTCTGGCTCTGTCCCCTCTCCGTGCGAATTCCCTTCAGGAGCAGTCCTCTGGATCTGTCCCCTCTCTGCGCGAATTCCCGTCAGCAGCAGTCCTCTGGCTCTGTCCCCTCTCCGCGCGAATTCCCATCAGCAGCAGTCCTCTGGCTCTGTCCCCTCTCCGCGCGAATTCCCTTCAGGAGCAGTCCTCTGGCTCTGTCCCCTCTCCGCGCGAATTCCCTTCAGGAGCAGTCCTTTGTGTTGTGTGTGATATCGCACTATGGATGCTCTAGTGTAAGAAGCCAGTAAGTCGCTGTGCCCACTGCCACACCGCGGTATGCTGGCAGATCCCACTCGGTGGGTACGCATCTGCAACTCACCATGCCCCTCCCGGCCACGTGTCACATCTGGCATCCGTCACTGGGGGGCACAGGGAAATGGACCTGTCTGTTGGGGTCCCATTTCGGGTATCCCAGTGCGACGTGGCGGTGGGAGGAGTTAAAGGCGTTACACAATCGTTCCGTTTTTTAGTGAACCCTGCAGCCCGTAGGCAGGCAGGCAGCAGTAGGGGGCAGTACTCATCACGCCTCCTGAGCAAGGAGGCCCGTGTTCAGCGGAGGGCCTACAGGACACATGTCGACTTTCATCGTCACCATCGTCATCAGTTGCGAAGGTGTTGAAATCTTCACAGGTTGGAGGGCTCCGCATGAAAGGAGCTCCTACGTGTATCGTGGGGAGCAGAATTTTAACGATGAACCATTTGTCTTGTTCATAACTATCCTGTGTGGATTATGTCGCTATAGACTTTTTGATATTTTATTTTCTCTTTGGTTTTGAAGGGAACTTGGTAATGATGTTAATTTTTTTTTTTTCCTGAAAATCAGAGAAAAGATGCTGTTCTGCTTCGTAGGTCTCCATGTTTCCGAGAGTCTCGGTCCACGTGGAAAACGACTCAACTGTAAACCAATAATGTGTCAGTCCTGTTTGTAACAAAGTTACAGAGTCAACTTAATTTATTCTCAGATTTTTTTGTTCCCAACCAGCATCTCCCGGTTTGTTAGATTGTTTTCTATGCCCATTGCTGTTTAGAGTGCAATTAAGTGCAATTTAATGTAACTCAACACAGTCATTTCTGAGACTCTTCAACGTGTTATTGGTCCAGCGAGATCAATCATACAAATAAAATGTAATACTGTAAAGCTTTCTGAACACGCTGTTGACTGTTGATTTTTGCTCCTTACTGCGGTGAGTTGTTTGCGCTCATGATGGGGGGGCAGCTTCAGACCCCCCCAGCCCCCGCTGGCCAGGTCCTTTTCCCACGGGCTGCCTGATCACTTTCTGTTGGGATCAGTCCGGTAGCTGATTGATGACGTGGGCTGGCCCCTCCCATTGTAGCCTCGTTCCTACAGCTGCTGGCCCACACTGCCCCCTGCAGGGAGGAGCAGGATGTGCACCTCAAACCACACACTAAGGCTCAGTATCAACAAACACTCCTGACTGATTTATCCAGTTAAGTATCACCCCCCAAGCACTCATCTGTCACCCAAGCAGACTCCCCCACCTTTTATATGACCATCACACTCGATGTTTGATCCTCAGCCACTCGCAAACGCACAAACACATACTTTGGCAGTAGTGAGAAATGTGGAGTGTGTGTGTGTGTGTGTGTGTGTGGATCCCTCAGGGTCCTCACTGCGCCTTGAGGGTAGAGTGAATCTCGAGCAAATGAAGTGGCCCAAAGCCATTAAAGCGTGTTTATCGTCTCTGTCGAGGTGCTGAAATGCTGACAGCTTTTTTTAAACTTAATTACGTGCCGTTGCGTGTCACCCAACATGATGAGTTTCCCACCGGCGGCTATTTACATCTCGTGTGCTGGATGGAGCCTCGCTTTGAACTCGCTCGCTCTGCTTTATGGCTCACGGCTATGAATTCGCAGTGTTGCCCTGGAGCGGTAGAGCGCTCGACACGGCCGGTTGCACGGCCTCGGGACACGGAAGTTCCCCCGAGTTTTCCAAGCCTGGTGCCCCGAGGGGACCTGCCGCAGCCTGCTCCGCCCCCTGCCTTTTTGCACCTGCCTGCCATTTTTTACCTGTCCAGATATGAACAGCTGCTCCAGAAGAGGCCCACTTTCATCATGGGAGGAGTTCCTCGTGCCCCCCCCCCCCCCAAATTTGGGCGCACAGCTGATTGGCTGGCCTTTCTCCACTTCCCATAATCTCCTTGGATTAGCCTGCTGCAGAGCTGGATATATGTGCTGTGGTGTCTTCCCGGTCATGTGACTTTTCATCACCCTATAGTGGCGGGTGACTTTGATGACTGAGGTCTGCACAGCTGTGATTGATTAGACGACACCTTCTGTGTGCAGCTGCACTCACCGTACTTCAGTGTATTTCATGGAATGTGAAACGCTGAGCCGTACTCACTGTGTTCGGGGCTGTCTGGATCATGCCTCAGTTAAACAGCTCTTCCTTTTAATTACATTTGATAAATAATTTATACGCGTTTGGTAGGCTTGCTTGCTAAGAGGCCCCAGACTCGCCGACGCCCTCGAGCACACAGACATCGCTGCCTGATCAGAGCGGGGTGCGACTCTGTCAGAGTGTTGATGGGAGAGGACATGGCCACAAGACCTCCGAGGCGAGGAAGGCCATCCTGCAGGTGGGAACAGGCTCAGGGAAACTTCCAGAAACCCAGAGGATGGTGGTGAGTCTGCGGGCTGGCTCAGCTCAGTGGTGTGGACAGGATAGCAGGATCCTTCATCTTTGTAGGAGACAAGAAGGGCGTTAGTATATACTCTGTTATTCTTATTCTTATAGACGACAGGCAGGTTATATGGTGTTAGGGCCTGAAAGTCCTTCGTTCCAGCGTTTCCTCGCCTGACTGACTCTGGCTTATTGAGTAACAGCCCATTTGTGCTGGTGAGTTGCACTCCTTCCCATAAATGCTCTCACTTATCAGTAGGGCTCCTGTCCTCACAGCACTTAGGCAGCCAATCATTCAGCACAGAAGGCCTAAAGAGCTGAAGACTCCCCCCCCACCCGAAGGCGGGGAGGCAGGCGGGCAAGGGGGACGCCTTCCAGCTGACTCCCCTGCACCGTATCACTCTCCTACCAGATGGGAGTTAACTGACTGTGGGTCCGGAGCCTGGACTCCCCCAGAGTGCCAGCTGTACTCGGACCAAGCCATGTGCCGTCCTCACAGCCCAGCCCCTGCCGCGTGTGGCCTGTATGTTAACGTCGTGCTCTGCGATCCTATTTGAAGATTCGGCAACTGCTCGGCAAGGTCCATTGAGGTGGTGGCCAGGCAAGAATTTTTGGTGTGTTTCTGGGAAGCGACAACGTGGAACCCGTTCGTACATCACGGCGCCCCCTGGCCTGCCACACCAGCATTGGCAGCCTGGAGTCGCGGCACCACTGAATGTGCTGGGCTTCTTGCCCAGGTGGTTCTGTCTGTCTGGTCGTGCGGAGAGACCAGCAGCCGTGGTCCCGCCGTCCGGCATGCAAGGACCTTCTCGCCGTCATATTCTACAGATGTGAGATCATCATCATTTTACTGTCCAGAAAATGCAGTTTGATTCTTAACAAAAGGAAAAAGTCAAAACCTTTCAGTATTCCTGTAGCGTTGACTTTGAACAAGACGCTGATCTGTAGGTGTGCACGAAGTGATTTATTTGAAGGGCTGACAGGGAAATGCAGCACAGCCTCTCCTTGACATGCAAGATTGCTGCGTTTTTCTGGCTTTTCAACACAATCTGCACTCGCAGGTCTCGACAGGGCTGGGTTATCAAGGAGGAGAAATAGAGCAGTCCGGTACCCCGGCCTTGCTATCACCTCCCAGCTTGGCAGGTGGGTTTTATCTCCCCCCCCCTTATAAATTGCCCACTTCTGGCAGGTCAGTCTCCAGAGAAAAAGGAGAACCAGCCATGGAGTTTGATGCTCTCCTGAGACCGTGGCTCCTATTGGACCGCGAAGCGGAAGAAAATGGCTCGGATAAAGTGGAGCGTGAGGAACGGGTCGCGGCATGAAGGAGCCGCCGATGTATGTCAGGAATCTGCCCTCACTGCCGCCCACGCAGCGGTATCACTCCAGGACGGTCTGCACACAGAGCCGGCCGAGCGTCAGCCATTAGTGTGTGAAGCGTTACCATGTTTCCGTCTTCCACCTCTGCCGCCTGCTTAAGCCAGGGAACCCAGAGATGTGGGGGACAGATGCTCCTCCGCAGGCAAAAAGGGCTGCATTTCTGCATGTTGGCTCTGCGCGTCAGTGAGCTGTGCTGGCTGCGGTCGTTCGCTCAGGCTTCAGCATGTTCCCAGTCGTGACCCCGTTCCTTTGAGGCCTGGATGCCATCTCCCTCGTGTAGCAGGAAGCATCCAGCAGGCATGTTGGCACATGGAGATGAGTCGGGAGGGGGCAGACAGGACAGGTCCACGTCCGTGTCTCCAGGAGCTCTAGAGTTCGTTATCTGCGCGCTGCATAGCATCACTTGGGGCCACTCGGGCCTCCAGGCAGCCGGCAGAACATTTCTGTGGCATTTTTCTGGCATGTTTGGGGCACGAGGGCATGAGCGGCAGTGCCAGCCAGTTGTCATCACTTCAGCAGTCAGGTTAACGCCTGGGCTGCTGCCTGCTGCTTACCGTAGGAGCAGGAACATCCAGCCGTGTCAGAGCACGGAGCTGTAGCGGGCCATAGCCGGGCTGAACCCGCGGAACTCCGGCATGCTCCGTGTCGTGGATGAATCGCTTGTGCTCGAGAGCGCGCAGAGCTTGACAGGATGTAGTGAGACGTTGCCCAGCCCCCCCGCTCCCACCCCACACACTCTCACGCACCCCGGTAACAGTGGTTGTCAAGCCAACTGTAGGGACGTCTTGGTGACACGCTCGCTGAACCGAATAACCACCTTTTATAGGCGCCGTTCCTCTGCCAGGAGAGGCGGGGGCTCCTCCCCCCGATTTGGACATCCCGGGTCTCCACAGCAAGCCACCCTCCTGCACGAGCATCTGCTCCATTTGATCTCTGCCGCCTGCCCCAGGACCGACTGCGGAGGCATGGCAGTGAAGTGGCATGTCTCACGCGGGCGTCTAAAGAACCAGGGGCACCGTAGCATGTCACCCCGTGACTCTGGTGCCAGCATGTGTGTGCGTACCTGAGTTCTTCAATCAGCCAGTCCCGTTACCTCTCATAGCCTGGGGGGGGGGGGGAATCTGTGTACGCTGCTGTAATCCAGAAGTTAGTTTGGCCATGACACGTTCAGGTCCGTTCAGTGTTCTGAGGCTGTGATAAGGGACGCGGGCTTTTCACGACAGCAATGGCAGTTGCTATGGCGGTACCAGGAAGACGACACCATCCATCTCCCGAGCTGAGATACTGACAGCCTTTTCCATGGGGGATGAGGAAGGTGCCGGCTCTGTTAGATACGGTGGCTCTGTGGCATGGGAGGGAGCCCCGACCGCCTAGCATCTCTGGGGGGGGGGGGCATGTGACCCAGAATTAGCAGCGGGACAATGTAACACCGCATGCTGTATTATTATTACTATCATCATAGTGATTAAGAATGACATTTCTGCAGCTGTGTTTTAGGCAGGTCCAGTATCAGTGGTACCAGAACCTCCCCATAGTCCTGGCCACAGCCACCCTTTAAACAGACTGCTTCCTGACACTTTGCCTTTATACTTGCATGCATGCGTACATACCTCAAAGAGACCCTGTGTTGTCTGTCTGTTAGCCCACACTAGGCCAGCCCATAATATCCGCTGCAGCAACAGGAAGCTGGCCTGGTGGTCCTTCGCATGGAGCTGAGTCAGAGGAGGGCTTCAGCAGCAAAGGTCTGCACTGGTTAATGGACTTTCATGTCCATCAGAGGGCAAAATATACAGACATTTTTTCCTGGGGCCTTAATCCTGGTGGAGAAATCGGATCAGCGTAGGGGTGGGAGTGAGACAGCTACAGCCAGCCTCCTGGGGGGGGGGGCGGTCACACCAGTGAGCAGTCTCTGCCTGACAGGTCACACGAAAAGCACAGCCTTCCAGAAACATCTGTCACACACACACACACTCATACATGACATGTCACAGCAGCCTGGACAATCTCTAAAACACCTCCTAAATTCCTACACACAGCGCTCTCTGTCTGTATCACACACAGCACACAGCCTCTGCCAGGCACTCACACACACATGCACTAACACACACGCGCGCGCTCATCTGCCGAAATGGCGGACTTTAAATTAGGTGTCTAGCCACGTTTTATCTACGCAGACGGGCCATACTCCAGGAAGTATCAAAAGCACCAAAAACACAATCAGCAGACAGACATCTACAAAGCCCTGTGATCGGGACGTGCTCTTTGTAACTGGGAGCAGACCGCACTGCTAAAGAGCAAGGGATGAGAAGATGCTTAAAAAAACGATCAGACCTGGCCAGCTCTTTCTGGGAATTTGCCTGCAAACTTAGCTTTATTTAAGACAGGAGGGAAAAGGAGAATGAGTGAACTCGTCAAACTCGAGGCTGTTCACTGCCCAAAGTTATGCAGTCGGAGTCCGTAGCGGAAATCCCTCACGCCTCACCGTTCCTCTGATCGAAACATGGATGGACCCCAGAGAGTCTGCATTTCACACCGAGCAAACGTCCAGGACCCGACGTGCGACCAGGGGAGCGGCGTCATCATTCACTGGAGCACGGTGCTCTGCCAGAGCCGGTCCGGTACGGAGATCCATGCACGTGAGCTGAAGCCATGTTGGACGAAACCGTGACCTAATTGGTACCGCTGTATGTTGAAGCATTTAGAGAGTGTGAGGGTGATCTCTGCAGAGCGGCCACCTTGAAGAAGCATGTGCCACATGGGGAGGCTACGTTGGTTTAGGGTTTGCCCAGCCTGACTCGCCGAAACCTCATCAATGATTCTTAATTCTTTCCTTTTTCTTTGGAGCTGCAAATTTATGATGAGGGCAGGACTGTGGTGTCACACCTCCAGGGCTGTGGGCTCAGGTCCCTGCCCGTCTGTGTCCTCCTGGAGTTCCTGCAGGCTTCCTCCATGTGCTCCAGTTACGTCCATGTTCCTTAGGTTTTTCCAAAGGTAGTTCAGATGAATTGGTGCCTCTAAATTGTCTAAATTGTGTGTGTGCCCTGAGATAGACTGACATCCTGTCCACAGGGTCCTCCGCCCCATCATCCAGGGGGAGGTCCTGCTTCACCACAACCCAGTGCAGGACGAGTCGTTATGCAGAAAGGATGGATGAAGTTTATTTTGATCTTCTCTCTATCTTCTTAGACTTCCCCTACTTTCAACCTGGGAATCTTATATTTTACTACAGAAGAATGCAAAACAAATGACGAAAAGGAAAATAGACACAACAAACCAGAGAGGGGCTGTAGAGACCAGGCAAGGCTTCTCAGTTCCTGTCCAGCACGTAGGGTGAGGTCTTATCCCAGGATACTGCTGGACCCCAGAGACTCCAGCCAGCTACCAACTATTTTAAGCCGCAGTTACATGTACAGCGCTGGAAACAATTAAGAGACCACAGCAAAATTTTCAGTTTCTCTCATTTCTTCATTTATGGCTATACACCTGTGTGAAATATACATTATTTTGCAAACTGCAGCCAGGTTCTTCCCTGCTTCTCATTGATGAAGGGCTTCTTCCTTGCTTTATGGATATTCAGTCCTGCTTCTAGGTGCAACACAAACTGTCCTAGCAGTGCACTTCACACCCGCACTCAGTGTTTCCCATTCTCTTGAAGGTCGCTTAATGTCATCCTCCGATTCAATTAGAAACTGTCGGATAAGGTAACAGTCATCTCTGGCATTAGAGAGTCACTTCTGCCCTCTACCTGGCTGGTTTCTGGTCATTCCCAGTGTCTCCTGCTTCACCTTGTTCTTGTGTCCTGCTGTCTTAGAAACTTTGAGCCTGGAAGCAGCCTGCTGCTCAGCGTAGCTTCTGCCCACAGAACCGGGATTAAACCAGGATTTAATTTTAAATATATAGTCTCTTCATTTTTTCCAGAACTGTGGTTTCTCAGCTGACAGTCTCATCCGGAGAAATGTTTGGTGTTTCCTCAATTTCAGCTGGATATTTAGGTTAAGTACCTATTCAAGGGTACAACAGAACCAGCCCTCCTGGGATCACGATTTCTGCTCGGCGTCCTTAATCAGCGCGCTGCCTGCCGAGCCCCTGTAGCGAAGGCTAACCAGCCGGCTCCCTGCTTGAGTCAGACGTGGTGTGTGCCATCCATCCTGCCATTCCCCCTACTTGGGAGGACCTTCCAGGACTCTCTGGGTTCAGCGACGACTTCAAGCCCCAAGACGCCATCACATCCCATTTACATGAAGTATGACACCACATCAGAGCTGTCAGTGGCGCAGTGAGTCCTCGCCGTGGCAACGTGGCCTGGAGGAGAGCCCGCAGGGTCCTCGTGGGATGAGCGGCATTTCAGGGCTGCGTGGCAGACAGCAGGAAAACGTGACGTGCATGGAGGCAGCAATGCCAACCTCCTCCTCCCTCTGTCTCCATCTGCCCATCCCTCCACAAAAAGCAAACCCACTGACACGCTCGCCCTGCCACCAAAAGTGTCACACTTTAAGTAAAACAACGCAGGATTGGGAGACCTTGAGGATCCGTGGTCCTTTTCTGCAAGAAAGTCATGTGCCACATTCGTCGTTATTACGTTTAAATAACCTTTATATTATGTCTGATCAGCCAAGGTGATACAGCCAGACAGATACTTACATATACTAATGAGAAACAAGCAATTTGAGTTTCTTTTTTATTGTAGCCTTTTGAGAGAACACAAACATTCATTTAAAGGTCCAGGTCAGGGTACATTTCAGCCATGAACAGGTGCAATTATCATGTAAAGCACTTTGGGGCGACTCTGTTGTGAAAGGCGCTAGATAAAAATTAATTGAATTGAATTGAATTGAATTAACAGTCTGATATAAACCAGTTTTCATCCAATCCCCCTAATTCAGGAGTAGAGGATGCTGGTGATGCCCGGCTGGCAGAACACAGCAGCAGCAGGTTCCTGCAGTTGCTAGCAGACCCCAGCCTGCAGCCGGCCTCAGCCCTGCATGTAGAGTGCCTCGGTGTTTGCTGACCAGTCCTGTTTGTTGTCCAGCCGTAGCCCCAGGTACTTGTAGGTCCTGACCACTTCCATGTTGACCCCCTCAATAGGCACTGGTGAGAAAGCGGGCCTGGACCTTCTGAAATCCACCACCATCATTTTTGTGTCCAGGAGCCCTTTGTCCCCCAGGCTGTACAGCTGTGCAGCACGTCACAGATACGGAGGAGCGAATCGGGCTTTTAGGCATGAGGCTGCCTCTGTGTTCCCACTGTCATCTACAGAAATGTGAATACGCATCATGGATAGAAATCTTACTTATATATTTAAAATGTATTTTTTATATAAATTTTAATATTTTATAGAGTATGTGTATTTTATAGCGTATATATTTTATAGAGTATACAGTTTTACATATATAACTATATTCCAATTATTTCATGCTTATCACTATCCATGCACTCATAATGACTTTGACCCGAATAGCTTCTCCAAGGTCCTCACCATTGCACTGCGTCCACAGACGCAGCCTCTCTGTCTGCAATCCGTATCATTTATTCTGTTACTTTGTGCATTATCGTGTCTATCACTCTGTTTATGAGCTGCTGGATGCTTGAACTTCCTTCGGAATTAATAAAATATCTCATTTTCAACTGTAAACTTAGGAAAAGGTCGAATTTTCTTTGACGAGCTGTGAATAGGTAAACATTCATCAATGGTGCAGACTCCCACACGCAGTAGTCATTCCGGGTATTCCAGCAGCCATTCCCGCAGCAGCTTCCGCCGTTTGTATATCACCTTCTCTCCTCAAATCCCTCCACAGTGTGCTCGTCAATCTCACTGCAGTCTTTTTGGCTCATGACACCTCCACCGCACTAGAGGCCGCTGCCTTCCACTTTAGCACTAAAAAAACCAGCGACGACTAGTGTGTGTGCGGTACATTGAACTAGCATTGTGGAAGTCTGTTAAACTCCTTGATGTGCTAAACCTAGATATGATTAAATGACACCCAGAACTAGAGTCAAACCGAAAATATTCAGCTTTACTGATGTAGTGCATGCAAGGGCATTTCACCTTCTCAGCTATCAATGTAAAGAGTAAAACCACCAATAAAATATTCAGTGCAGACATTTTTTTATAATACAGATAAATTATTGACATTGTATGGGAATGTACTTGAGTGCATAGCATCACGAGTCTAAAGATATTTCAAAGCTCCTTTCATCTCCGTTTCAATTGTGCACAGGCTCTGAGCGAGGTCCCAGGGGGTGCGTGAATCAAAGGCGGATCGATTTTTTGAGGCATAACCCCCTTCTTCCGTCGCTGCCGCCCTGTGAATCGGAACAAACCCGTTTAGGGAAACGCACTTCTCTGCTGAATCTGGGTTGGTGTTTAGCACAGGAACCTTGAAATCAAACATTTAGAAGGATGAAAAACTTTTGGTAAAGACTTCGAATCCTCTGTCCGGCAGAGATACTCCTCTCTGGTTGTCACTGTTTGCTTCTCCCGAAAATCGACCCTGTCGTTCATCAGGTATGGAAAGATGGCAGGAGCCCAACAGTCTAGGAGAACACAAAACAGCCTGAGGCCGAACAGCCCACATCGGGGCCCCGTTGTAGTCAAGGGACGAAAGCTTAACCAATCTGATTAGTTGAAAAACTTTGGTTGTCGCCCTAATTGGTTAAGTGCCTGCAAGCCCCCTGCATGCCAGGGAACTCGGGATCGCGGCTTCCGGGGAAGCAAATCCGAGTGGCCTGGCTTGACGGCGTGACACTGACACGTGCTCCAGGGCACCTGCTGCGCTACTGGTGGAAACACACCGTCGGCTTGACAGAATCTAAACTTTTTGTTTTTGTGGTTTTGGGACACAACACTGGAAGGATCTCTGGGGTCAGCCTTGTCTAGCTCCCACTTGCTACATGCAACTGTCAGGGAAGATGTAGGCCCGTGAAGATAGTCCTGACTCCCTCTGTTTGCCTTTGCCCAGCACCGTTTGGCAGTTGCCTCGGGGTCTCTTTGGGGAACAGAAATATAGCACATTGACTAACCACCTCATGCCCTTTGCCCCCCTTGACAACCGAGCAGGTCGGTGCCTTTTCTGAATCCACAACTTGTCATATTTTTTAATCTTTGACAATTATGAGCTGGAGAAGCATCGTTTCCAATTGCTGTTGGCTACCCCACCCCAGCCCCCGTCTGGCGGAGATCCACATGCTCGGTCACACTCCCTCGCGCTGGGAGGCCGGCGTGCGCAGGCTAGCAATTTATGACATTTTCAATAAGCGTCCCTCCCCGAGAACAGGAAGTGGAAAAGTGCTGCAGAAATGATCATCATTACACACTTATCCCCGCGTGTCCGCAGCCCTCCACGTCAGCTGTCAAGCGCCGCAAATAAAGAGCTGACAGTCAATGTAGTTTCCAGCCGAGCGGTTTGGTGGAGACATCGCTGATGATCTCTGAAAGTTACAGCGTGGTTCCCTTCCCCCCACACTTTTTTTCGCATGGCGACAGCCTGATTTTGAGATAGGCGGGCCTGGAGTGTCAGTCATGAGAGCTTTCGGCTCCTGTCAGCCTGGGGAACATCTCGGCCCTCTAGACAGGCTGACCGCCAGGGACCCACCAGGTTTGTTCTCAAGGTCGTTCCCGCCCAGGCAGCTTATGTGCATATCACGCTGCCTCTCAGAGCCAAATGATATCCTTTAATAACCCACCCCCCCCCCGACTGCCCCCCTGCTCTAAAGTCGTCCGGAGGACTCGCCGTCACTGAGCCGGCCTCCTACGATAACATAAATGTGCCGCGTGAACGGCAGGGTGGTGGGGAAAGCTGCCCGGGTGGTCGGCACGGTGATCATAAGGCAAGACAACAAAGGAGGGCAGAAAAGAGAGGAGGCCTCGAGTCAACCGGGACTCAGGAAAGTGGAAGATATGGATGTGACTGAACTTGTGCTGAAACTTCATGGACTGTCTGGGCATGCAATGAGCACAGCTTGAGGTCTGGACGTGCTCAGCAGATGACTCAAGGTCTGGGCATGCTCAGAGGACGACTTGAGATCTGGGTATGTTCAGAAGACTCAAGGTCTGAGCATGTTCAGAGGACAACTCAAGATCTGGGCATGCTCAGAGGACAATTTGAAGTCAGGACATGTTCAGAGGACAACTCAAGGTCTGGATGTGTTCAGAGGAAAATTTGAGGTCTGGGCATGCTCAGTGCACGGCTTGAAGTCTGGACATGCTCAGGGGATGGCTTAAGGTGTGGACATGCTCAGTGCACAGTTGGAGGTCTAAGCATGCTCAGAGCACAGCTTGAGGTGTGGCCATGCTCAATGCACGTTTGGAGGTCTGGGCATGCTCAGTGCACGTTTGGAGGTCTGAGCATGCTCAGTGCACAGTTGGAGGTCTGGGCATGCTCAGTGCACGTTTGGAGGTCTGAGCATGCTCAGAGCACGGCTTGAGGTGTGGGCATGCTCAGTGCACGTTTGGAGGTCTGAGCATGCTCAATGCACGTTTGGAGGTCTAAGCATGCTCAGAGCACGGCTTGAGGTGTGGGCATGCTCAATGCACGTTTGGAGGTCTGGGCATGCTCAGAGGAAGTCAGCCTGGAGCATTCAGAACCTGGGTACAGGTGCAAATCCCCAGAGCCCTGCATTATACCTTTGAATAAGGCAATTATCCTGAATTACTTTAGTAAAACATCTAGCAGATAGATAAATCATTTAAAATAAAATTTTAAATAAAACTGTTTAATCAGCTATTATTATTATTTATGTTGTGTTTGTTTGTTTGTTTATTATGCAGATGGTAAAAGTTGACTGTGTGTGCAGGTTGTGTTCTACAGCTGGACTTATTGTTGAGTTGGTTTCTAGCTCTTGTCCTTATTCTTGTCAGTGTCCTGTCAGCTTTATCGGGCTGACATCCAACCAGCGGCCGAGAGAAATGTCAGCCGACTGGAGGACAGCAGCTCTTCACAAAACCTGGAGAGGCTTTCAGGACCGTGGAGATGAGAGAGTGTGCAATAAACGGCATCTGAAGATGCCACAAGGGTCCTTCAAACCTCATTGGAAAGGATAGGCACGGAAAACAGAAGCATCCTGAGATCACCTCTCCAGGGCCTTCAACCAACTCGGCGAATCCTGAGGTAATATTCTGCTGATCAATTATTCTTTATCTTCATTTCCAAGGTTGGAGATGATATAAATGTCAGGCACCAGCACCACATGTGGTCTCAGCTCTTCTGTGAGACGGGCTTCTTCTGAAATTCTAATTTGGAATGACCTCATGTAAGGATTCCATGACACGGCCCCAGAAGCCTCCTCTAATACCCTAAGATGCTGGGCTTCAGAGCGGCCCGCCTGATTCCGCCGTGGCGGCGCACGACCGGCAGTGGGACGCAGCAGGAATGCAAAGCCGAGAGTCAGGTCACACACAGCGCTGTTTTAGCCGCGTAATTCCCTTTAAAGTGATCGACAATCCGCTTAACAAGAAGGGAACGGAAAAACACAGGAAAAAAAACATGACAACTGTAATGAAAGGAGGCTTTTGATTTTTCCGTTTACGGCAGAGGAAGCGCGTACGGACTGTCTTCCTGTTTTGTCTGATATCATTAGTAATTTTATTTAAACTCAATCCAAACCTTTTCTCTTGTTTTGATGAAGCGCTTGTGAACAATGAGCAGAAGGTAACACATCATTTTCATTTATCCCTGTCATGTTGACTGCTGATCCCCATGTGGACCACGATCTCTCGCTGGCTTTTGTTGTTGCAGGGTGAACTGCCCCCAGCTCTCTGGGAATCCAGTATGTCCCCCCCCCCAAGCTCATGAACACTCTCTCCCTGCTCCCATCTGATTGGCTGGATGCGTGCTGGTCCTCAGTAACCCTCCAGTGAAAATTGTTCTCAACCAGTCTCACATGGTTAGATCATGTTGGTTAAACAAACATTATATTAATAACTTGACCATATGGACTGGCTTATAACATCTGCTGGAGCTCCAGGCAGAGGTCATTGTGCCATCAATCACACCTTATGCTCTCATCTTTCCATGGTGCCACGCTGTGGTGGACTGGAGCACCCTGCCTTTGATTTGATGCTGCACTGGGCCGTACCGGACCGTACCATTCCTGACCGGACGTCCCCGTGAATGTAATTCGCTGTATCCGTCAGTGGCACCAGTGAGGAGGTTCTTGGTGAGCGGCCTTAAATGGGGGAGTGATGGCTTGGCTTTCAACATAAAGCCAGCCATGAGATCCAGGGGACTGAAGTCCTGGCACCACACTAGCGTCAGGAGCAGCAAAAACAGCAGACACTCGCAGGACCTTCTGAGAAGGTCCGCCAGAGGAGGGAAGTCTCCAGGCGACCGGCACAGGACTGTGAGGAGGCTGTCCTGCGTGCCGCTATCTTCAGAGGTGACCTTCCTCCAAAGACTCTCTCTGCTGTTTCTTTCATGTTTCTCTCAGCTCTGATGGGCTGCTTTCAAGCCACATGCACAGTAGGATTCTTAAACCTTTATTTTTATGGGACGTGCGTTCAGACAGTCACGGTACTTAACATTCAGCTATCCTGCGTGCCGTATGCACAAGCTTTTCAAAATATTACATCTCAGTCTACTATCGAAATCCACGCCCAGACTTCAGACGAGCCTGGGTCACCCGTTCCCTCCCATTCAGGCCAAGAATAATAATAATGATAATAATGATAATAATAATAATAATAATAATAATAATAATGAGAAAAGTACTGTTATATCACACTAATTAAACAAGCTGACAGGCAGCTGCATATCCACACGGGGGGGTGTTTAAGTCGCCTTCAGCCCAGACGCAATGCGGTTCAGCTCAGCCCATTGATCGCAGAGGGAACCAGTTCGGGGAAAGGATTTTTGGGGCTGGGGTCACGCAGAGGTGGGCCAGGACGTGTCCTCTTGTGGGGGCTGCCTCTGCATTCCTCGCACGGACAGCATGGACCCCCCCCCCCCCCCACCACCACCATCCGAGCGCTCTGGCTTGAACCGCCTCCCGACTGCCTAAAGATAGAGTCTGAAATGAAAAGTTGGGATCCTATACATAACCCCGTCCCTGGCAGTCACCGGCAAAAAATGAGATTTCAATCTTACCAAGGTGACAGCGAGCTGGGGGGGCCCACGAGACCCTATTTCCCGTCTCTGGGGGGGGTTCCAGTGCCACTCCCCATCTGATAGCGCCATGCCTTCCCCGCGGCTGAAAATTGGCGCTCCCCCAATGGTGGTGGGGGGGGATCAGATCTTGCACAGCAGGGTGGAGGCGGGGGTCACCATGAGCTGCTGTGTGGCCAGCCAGATTAAGCTCCCTCCCCCATGCTAAGAAAAAAAAACCTTGAATAAACGTGCTCAGCTTGAATACTGGAATGAACGATAGGCACATAGTCACATAGCAAAGATGTTTTTATTCAAAATGTCTTGCAGAGCCTACAGACTTAAACCTTCCTCATGGAGCTGGATGTTTCACAGCAGAAGATCAGGATGTGGATCTGCCTCAAGGGTACAACAGCCGATACCTTCAGGCCCACAGGAGCAAACAAACCAGGCAGCAAACACTGGATGACCCAAATATTCTTCTCAAGGTCTCCAGGTTAGGCAGGGGGTGGATGGGCTTAAAATGTGGCTTCTAGAGCATAGGGGCAACCCTGTTTTAAATCCAGCTCATTCAGTAGAGCTCTGCTGTGGCACATGGCATAGAGATTTGCGTGATACGAGGGTCTAATGGCGGCAGTTAAAATTATAGCCAATATAAGACCCATAAATAAGGGAGAGGAAAAAAAACACACTGCAGATAGTCAACACCCTGTGCGCTCTTAGGCGCACACACTGTTCATGGGGTAATGGCTGTGTCCAGGAAGATGTAGGCTGAGGTCCAGCAAAAGGTCGCCACGCTATTACCACAGGTAGCCTACTGTCATCAGTGGTAGCCAAGGTACTGTCACCAGCAATAGCCTTGGTACTGTCACCAGCTGTAGCCGTGTTACTGTCACCAGCGGTAGCCCTGATACTGTCACCAGCATTAGCCGAGGTACTGTCACCAGCTGTAGCCGTGTTACTGTCACCAGCGGTAGCCCTGATACTGTCACCAGCATTAGCCGAGGTACTGTCACCAGCAGTAGCCAAGGTACTGTCACCAGCGGTAGCCTTGGTACTGTCATCAGCGGTAGCCGAGGTACTGTCACCAGCATTAGCTGTGGTACTGTCACCAGCGGTAGCCAAGGTACTGTCACCAGCAGTAGCAATGGTACTGTCACCAGTGGTAGCCGAGGTACTGTCACCAGCAGTAGCAATGGTACTGTCACCAGTGATAGCCGAGGTACTGTCACCAGCGGTAGCAATGGTACTGTCACCAGCGGTAGCAATGGTACTGTCATCAGCGGTAGCCAAGGTACTGTCACCAGCGGTAGCCCTGGTACTGTCACCAGCGGTAGCTCTGGTACTGTCACCAGCGGTAGCCGTGGTACTGTCACCAGCGGTAGCAATGGTACTGTCACCAGTGGTAGCCCTGGTACTGTCACCAGCAGTAGCAATGGTACTGTCACCAGTGGTAGCCGAGGTACTGTCACCAGCGGTAGCAATGGTACTGTCACCAGTGGTAGCCGTGGTACTGTCACCAGCGGTAGCTCTGGTACTGTCACCAGCAGTAGCCCTGGTACTGTCACCAGCATTAGCTGTGGTACTGTCACCAGCGGTAGCCCTGCAAGGCCTTAAGCATCAGGTGGAGCCACTCAGATTCTGCACAGAAACTGGCCTATCTCCTCAAACTGTAAAAAAGTCAGGGAAACTTATGTAATGAGGTGTTGGTTTGGGCCAAAGTGTCTTTCTTTGTCCTTTTTTAATACAGTTTAATGATCTGAACAAGTGCTTTACTCTCACAAGTCAGCAAACTGTATGTGTGTTTGTGTATCTGTGTGTGTGTGCCTGTCTGCGTGTGTCTGTATATGTATGTGCCTGTGTGTGTGTCTGTCTGTGTCTGTCAGTGTGTCTGTGTGCCTGTGTGTGTGTCTGTGTGTGTGTGTGTGTGTGTGTGTGTGTGTGTGTCTCAGCTCATCTCATTTTCAGGTTTGTTTCCTCTCTTTCATTGGGTCCTCCAAGTTTAGCAAACTGCAGGAAAAGTTAGACACACAGAGCAGCGCGGTGCCTCCTTCAGACGTCTGTCTGAAAGGACAGTGTGGGCCCCACCATCCCCACCCTCCCATCATACATGCCAGCAAGCAGAACTCGGAATTTCCGGAATGTGAATGTTTTACTAGCAGCTAGACAGGCCCCCGACACACACTGATGGCTGAGGGTTATGCGTAGGGTCTGGGGGTGGCGCGTGAGTCCTGCTCTCTGGTGGGTGTCAGTGTCTCTGCTTATGTCATTATCATGTCTATCAGGCTCTCTCACTCGCCTCCCCATTCACAGAGAAACACAGCCCTCGGCGGCGGCGTGTGACGTCACAGACCAGTGAGACAAAGGGAGGAAGCAGGGATCGGGGGGGGGACCTTCCCGTGCAGTTTCATTAGGAAAAGAGGGGTCTGGTGATGAGGTGAGCAGACCAAGGAACACATCAGCCTGAATTATCACACACTAAGAGCCATTGTGGCTCACTTTTGTTTTCCAAATTATGCGTCATGAGCGGCCTTAAATGGGCCTTAAATGGGCCTTAAATAGGCGAGTCCCTTATGTTGACCTAATTAGCTTCCTTATTTTCTTCCTTGCTTGCAGAGGCAAAAATGTTAATTAAGCATTATATTCTGAAATGAAGCCCATGGATGGGATAGTCACAGTCCTTCTGCACAGACAGTGAACCGTTTTTAATAGATTTCAAAAGCACCGGGAGAGGGAGTAATATCAGCCCTGGGGGGAATGTTTCTCAAACCTGTGTGAAATGATTATTTATCTCCACGGATGTTTGATGTGCCGCTGTGCGCCACGTTCCTGCTTCTGGAGCTACGTACCGCTCTGACTTTTCAGGTAGTCATTCATGTGCAGACGTAAGGCCACAGCCTGGAACAAAGGCGACAGCAGCCGTCCCCTGTTCCTTCCTTGTGCCTTTTCTCCTTATGCTCTGTACAAGATGCCCATTTCCACACCTCTCTAGGGGGCAGATGACCTTTCCAACCGCTCTGCCCATGATAGTACTGTGGATTGTGATATACCCAACAAGGAACAATGGACTAAACCACCACACAGCTGCCCCTCCCACAGAGGGGAGCGGACTGTACCACAGCTCTGCAGCCCCGCCCTGAAGCATAGAAGATTGGTATAGTATCACCCCCAAGGGGCAGTAAAATCACCCACTGCACTGCTGCCCCTACTGGGGGCAGCAGAATGACAGGCAAGACACATCTGTCTGGCTCCAAGCAGAGGCTGTCCGGGATGGGATAGATTTCCCAGTAAACAGTGGGCGGGGGGGGGGGTCCAAACCCCATGGCAAAACAGGCAGCGTGGTCAGGATGCACATGTAAAGCATTCCAGCAGAGTGCCGCTGTCAGCCAGCAGGTGGGGCCCTGACAGGAGGAAGCCACACCTCCCAGTCTGACAGGAAAGGGCATTATCCCCAGCAATTACAATTAATTATTGTTGAGTTTTTTTTAAATTTTATATAGATTATTAGTTTATTTTTTTATATTTTCAATTTTCATTTTGAAACATTTAGTTTAGTTTCAGTCTTCACTGTGGTTTATGAGATTTTATTTTAAATATGCATTTCTATTCAGTTTTTATATATTTTATCTTGAGTTTAAGTTGTAGACTGAAGGCTGCGTGTCTAACCTGGAGAATCTTACCGGAAGCGTCGGAGCTCATCAGCACTGATGTCCTCAGACATGTAAGCTAAGGTAATAACCAGCCATTATTAATGCTGATTCCAGGGTAAGTAATGATTACTTATAAACTAAACAGCATTTAAAAACAGTAGACGAAAGTATTTGATGTACAAAATGTATAGTTTTCGTTTAGTTGTAATTTGTTATTTTATTTTTGTATTTATTTCATCTTACATTTCTGTTATTTTCCTTATAGTCTGTGCTTCATTGGAGGGGAAACCTGGGATTGAGACAGGAGCTAACAGGGACACTGAGGGAGACTGGGCGGGGCTGAGGGGCGGAGCTGAGAGGGCAGGGCTGAGGGCGGGGCTAAAGCTGCTTAGATGCTATGAGCATCACTGCCCACACACCCCCAAATGCTCGCATCACCCAAACCCAGGCAGACACCCGCTGCAGATGGAGGCCACCAGAGCCAGAGAAGACATTTATCATGCAGCGGCACTCATTATCTCACCGACGTTTTATCAGGTGCAATTTATCCGCTAAACGATCGTGACAAGTTATGATTGTCCATGCCGTCGACACGGAAGTGAAAGGAGCACAGTCCCGGGGGGCCGGGAGGAATGGAGCCCTCATGTGGCAGGGGAGCAGGATGAACCCTGCTGATTTTTAACGGGGAACATTATAAATAAAGAGAATGTGTCCCATGTGTGGGGCGGAGGACTTTCATCCGGTGGGGGAGGACACAATACATTTCACTCTAGTTCCAAACAAATCGTTTGTGAGATTTGTTCAAACATCGATCGAAGGCACCCAGGGTTGCTGCTGGATGGGAGTGGGAGGGGTCAGGTGGTCTAGTTTAAATGCAGAGATGAGGCCACAGCGCCCCCTACAGTCCACTCATCTGACAGCAGTTCTTTCACGTCCCTCTTGCACTGTTAAAGCATACGGAGTCCACTGTGTATCTCTGTGCTGGAGAAACAGGACCTGTACAATCAGTGGGCTGCCCCGAGGCCCATCTGCACCATGGCACTGCGAGACGCCACTGGCACCATGGCTGGCTTGCCACAGCTTCCAGGTCGAACATCTGGAACGGGAGGGGCAGCAGTTAAGCAGGCGATCAGTTGCTTCTTTGTTTTATTTTCAGATGAATTTGGTTTGTGACGAGCCGCAGAGGAAGGCGCCGTGAGCCAGCGGCAGGGAGCAGGGCTGACAGCAAGCGCCCCTTCCCCACCAGCCCACGCAGTAGTGTTGGGACCGCCTCCGCAAGAAGGCGCCCTGAAAAAGGCACAGCGCTGGGTGGGGAGCTGAAGGGTGCCCATAACGAGCTCCATCTGGAATGGCAGCAAGCACAGCAGAATCAAGGAGCACGCGGGGGGGGGAATTCACGGGGGTGTTGGAGAAAAGGAGCAGCAAACCATAATGAGGGTGGGGCTCCACACACGGGACAAGGGCCCTGTGGGAGAGTCCCAGCCAATGGAAAGCGAAAGCCTGGGGGGGGGTGTCCTTCTGCTGGTACGATCCCGAGTTTCCCAACAAACACACAGAAACAACAGGCCCTCTGCTCCCAGAGTGAGGAAAAGAGGGGGTTCTGTTTGGGTCCAACGGTCACTGTCAAGGACACAGCTCCTGAATCTCAAGATCATCCCATCCAATAGAGGAAGGAAGAGGAGGTGATACGGCAGCGTCCTGGCTGCAGGGAAGGGGGGGGACACGGCGGCTTGGCCATTTCAGGGCCTCCTGCCAAGTTCAACCGTTCAGAACAAACCAGTCAGCAACCACACAGTCGGGAGCCGTTGTCTGACGTTCCGCAGAATCTCCCACTTCACATGGTACCAGCTGCATTGGAGGAGAAGCACTTTTGCTTGTTAAGCTACTAATTATCAAAAACCCCTAACCCTAACCCTAACCCTAAACCTAACCCTAACCCTAAACCTAAACCTAACCCCACATAAACGGGCTGCTTCTGGCCAGCAGCCGCCGGATGGCGTCATCACCTGCCATTTATTGTCTCGGTGGCTCCCTTAACGAGGACAATGCATGCGGGGAGCAGCACTCACCCGCACACATACTTGGGGCTTATAGTAAGAAGGCGTGTCTAAGACACCTTCACATGGGCCGGCCCACATGACCTCACCCCACCCCCCTCGGAAGGAGTAATGGTTCAGCTTGAAAAGGGCCAATTATTTCCAGCACAATGAGCAATAAAGCGCAAAGCTGAGGTAGGTTAGCAGGCCGTAGTGCCGGCTCTCTGCGATAGCTTCTACATTCCGGAAGGTTCTGTATCCGCTGCTAATGTGCCGCTACCAGGCCACGGTAACTGGGTACTGGGAAATCCGGCCAAAATCGACACCCCTCACAGCCGGCATCCACCGGAGCACCAGGGGCTGTCTGGTTGGAGTGAGAAGGGCATCTGGGAAAGCGTTCCCTCCAACGAGAGCTGGCGAGCATGCGGACTGGCTTCTGCCAAGATCCTCATTATATTCCGGCCAAGTAACGATGTTCCAGGTACAGCCCACTGGATCATTCCCGCTTCTTCAGGGGATTTCTGCTCACACGGTCCTGCCGTCGATGCTCCGGCCCGCAGGACAGATGTTCCTGAGCCGGGGCTAATGATACAAACTGCCTCCAGTTACCGTGGCGATGCTGACAGCGCCTTAAGCCCAGTGAGGCAGCATGTGAGACAGGGACGCAGGCTGTAGCTGGTGTGTAGGCACGCTCTGGGCTGTCCTCTCCTTCAGCCACATTACTGCATCCTCTTCCTGTGGCGGGTGAGCAGGCAGGCCCGGCCCGGCCTTACGGCGCCAGAGATCTAGGCAATGCAGCCTGGTGCGATGTGGTGTGGTGTGGCCAACCCCTCGCCTCCCTGTCGTGTCTGACGCCAGGTGCCACGCCACAGCGAGAAGCTGATAAAAACCAAACAACGGAAAACAGACTCAGAGGTTGGTAGCGGTTGGCGACTTCAGGCTGAGGGCACCGCCCCGGCAAGTGTGTAGCGATTACAGGGACATGCACAGGTCCAGCTGATGACAGCGTATTGCCACTGAGCCGTCTCTGCTGACGTCTGAGATACGTGTGTGAACGCGTGAGTGTTCCTTCATTGCGACACCTGCAGATTGCCATGGGAACCAAGGAGTCCGGTTCTCAGTATCTGTCTAATCACAAGTCGACCGTTCAGCATAAATCAAGCTTAATGGTTTATCCACAACCGGCAGCTGTGGGGGGGAGGGTGACCTTGTGGGAGCCGGGGCTGTGACAGGCATCCCACAGTCTCGCTGGGAAGACCTTGACTCTGAAGTTGGTTCGTATCTGTTGAACCTTTGAGCCTGGAGTTCACAGAGTTCAGTATAGAGCTGCCTTCAGTGGATGTTGCCTTGGACAAACACCAACTAATGTGATTTCACCCTGATGTCCTCCCCCCACCCCTGCCTGGCTGCTGCCGCATCTCTGTAACTGTCACCTCAGCACACATCCTCCTCAAATGAAGAACATCTAGGGAGGTGGATAAGAGACAGAACTACAAGCCAGACTAAACGATGTTTATTCATCTCTGCTGGAATATTTTGGGGACCAGCGCCCTCTACAGGACAAAACCTGACACTTCTCCAAATGGGGGCAGATGGGACTGAGGCAACCGATTTCCTTCCGAGGGGAGCGATCAAGGATCCTGCGTCCAGACCAGAACCTTCTGAATTTAAAGAAAATGTTTGTATCCCAGTGAAGGTGAGTTCCCTCATCGATGGCTGTGTTTAGTCGGGAGTGAAGCTCTTGAACGCAGAGGCCATATAAACCACATTTAGTTCTCTCAGTTCCTGCACAATAGCAGCAATTTTCTTCCCTGATGGGCATAAAGCTGCTTCCCAATCATCTCAATGACATTACTGCCATCATGGCCCCCAGGAGGGCGGCGCCCTTCAGCAGGGTTGCGACCGCTTGGTCTAGCGCTGGAGATCACTTTACATTCTCACAAACGCGTTCCGTCTTCAGGACCGCGGGTGTTCGGAACGGGTGGATTTGATAAGTAACAGCATCCAGGCCCCCCCCTGCCACTATCCAAGTGGTCCAGATCCTCTGCCCCATTTTGGTCGAGCCCTCAGATTGTCGCTTATGCTGGGGTGTGGAGAATGTGACGGTGCACATGGCAGGAAATGCGGGGGGCAAATGGCGTGCTCCATGGGAGTATGCGGCTGGCTGCAGCGGGGGTGCAGACGGGAGCCTCTGCGCTTTTGGTTTCCCTGGTAACCAGCAGCAGGCAGTCTAGAATCCCAGTGTCCCGTGGGCCTCTGTGGGCAGATCCTGAGCTGCGGAATGTGCCCGGCATCGTCTTTGTGCATGTTTCTGCCTCCTCTGAGGTCGTCATCCCGCCCAGCACACAGGCTGCCCAGAATGGGGGCCAGCTGACACACACGCTCAGGCTTGTCAGGCGATGCTGGACGCCTCCAATCCCATGGCGAAAGACACAAGCTCAGGGCCAAACACGCATCCTCATGTTCATGGCGGCCCCATCACACACTTCAGCTCATGTGCAAAAGCAGGTGTCACGCCTCACGGAGAGTCAAAGTGCCCCATCTGAAAAACACACTGCTGCCCCCGACACTTGTATGCTCCTATCCCTCCCCATCTCCATAGCGATGCCCACTGTCGCCATGATGCCTGCAGTGGCGTGGAGGTGGACAGTGCTGTTCCGCATACATGCAATAAGGGGGGGGACACCTTCACTTCCAGAAGGGAAATGCAACAAATATGGGGGCAAATAAAGCCCCTCCCCCGGTCCACACGGAGGCCTGCTGGTCATGGTGAGGGGGTTATTGCTGGGCAAAGCGGCAGGGTCCCGGGTCCAGGCCCCCAGCTGAGGTCAGTAGTAACAGCACCCTTTTCCCTGGGAACTCTGCATCCAGGCTGCATTTCAGTCCTGCTTATACACGGTGACTCCCCAGGCAGCATGAGGATCTGATTCTCCAGGATGAAACTCCCCACCCTCATTGGGCCGCGGTGGTCACTCAGATGTGGAGCAGGTGTCAGACGGTCAAAGCCCCTCGCACCCCCTGGCAAAGCATGCCAATGTACTGCAATATGGGGGAGCAACGCCGATACAGAAGGACAGACCGACAGCCTGACGCCTGAAAAATGATCTAGACCAAAGCAACTCCAAACATATCTAAGGTACATTCAGCCTTTCCTGTCAGCCCAGAGTTCTCCATCTTTTTAACTAGAGAACCTGAATTGCTAGTAATGGAGACAGTCTGAGGATCCTGCAAAGGTCAGCCCTCGGGTATTAAACACAACACAAGATGAGGGTACAATTCACAAAGAATTCAAGACCAGGAGGTTGCAGGTTTGAATCCCAAGGGGAGGACTGTGGTACTGTTCTTCAGTGAAATGTTTATCTTGAGAGTCTTCAGTCAATTATTCAGAAAAGCAAGCAAATCAAAAGGTATAAAGAAGGGCTGTTTGCAAATTTATCTTTTGTGTTTTGAGTCATCACCGCCGCATCCATCAGGCCTCAAAAGGATGGGTTCAAACTCCAGCCCAGATCGCCAGTGGGATATACAGGTTTGTACATGCCACTTAAGGATCCACTGCTGCTGTCTGGGGGAAGAGCTTCCCTCCAAATGGGCCTCTTACCTAAGCCAGCAGGACTGTTTTCTGGTTGGTAAGACGGTGATCCAAAGCACAGGTGTTTGTCAGCTTAAATGAGCCCGCTGATGTGCCAGGCTTCCTGGTGGGAATGCATCCTCCGAAACTCACAAATAGCTAGTTAGCCGGGTGGGGCTGGTCAGGCTCGGCTGTAACGACTGCTCGACCGTGCCCCGCGCAGCCGTCCGGGCTTGTGTAATGGGGGGGGGGGGGGCGCAAGGAGGTCTGTGTGCGGCTTAATGGGGGGTGTGTCGCCTCATTAGCCCCTGGTCTGGACCGCAGGGGCCCTCGCAGCAAGTTTAGAAGAGAAAATGTACTAGGTTACTAATGACCTATGACCTGGAAAGGAAGCCAGATAGGAGGAGGGGCCCCAGAAACAGCACCAGGAGGGAAAAACACTTTAACTTTCTCACATGAAGCATGATTCCCGTGTCAGAGCTGCTTCCGCTCCGAATTTCCCTGGGATACGAATGAAGCACAGCGGAAAGAGCCAGAATAAAGCGGAAATGAAACAGCTGCATTCTGCCGGCCGTTTCCCGGGGCGCGAAGGTCTGCCGCGAAACGCGTCTAAAAATACACGCCTTCCCACTGCAGGCTCACGCGGGCCGGAGTCCTACTGGCAGCAAATCGCAGTAAATGTGCCGGTCGGACGCTGCGCTGGTTCACAGCCCTGCAGGCGTGCCAAAATCCGCTCCTCTACACCGGCTGCGCTGTGGGAGGCAAATCCCCCCCCATCTCACACCCTGCCCCTAACGTCAGCCGCAGCGATCTGCTCCCAGTCATCCGCCAGCACTCTGGCCCCTCTCACCCCACGCAGGTAAATCTGCCGTTTCTGAAAAGATGCCTTTCTTGTTGCGGTTTAAAGAGTAGGAGGCATGGGTCTTGTTTTGTGTAACTCATGCAGATCCAGAGCCTGGAACGGGGGAGGAGAATACAGGGAAGGTGGCGCTGAGGTTGACTTACCTGGTAACAGTTTAGGGCTATTTTATGAAGCCCGTCGGCATCAGTGAGATCTGTGGCTGGTCGGGTTCATTTATATCTTCGGTGAATTTTCATGGAACCCACGTAGACCCCAGAGAGGATTGTAGAGCAGTGATTCTATGTCTGAATTTTGCTAACTTCTTAGACATTATCAACATTAACAGGCAAGAACTACGCAGTATAGGATCAGCTTAACTTTGTATAAAATGGTCTAACAAAGAACAGCATATACCTAAAATGAGCATAATAACACATACTTCGAGTAATTTATTTAATCGACATCTGTGTGAATTATATCTGGCACATATAAAACTATGATCACGTGCTTATGCGTCCTGTACGGACGCGGCTATCAGGCATTTTGCAGGAGATGATTTTAAACGGATGTGATACCTGTCCCTGCCGCTATGGGGCAGTGGAGTGGTTTGAAAGGAAGCGCGATACCGTGCTAGAAGGAGCGAATGGATCAGCTTGGTTAATTGATTTATCCATCCATACCTTCTAATACCAAAGTTAGGAATTATCTTTCGAGGAGTCAGTCAGACGTGGCGGTTTGCTGACAGATGTTTCGCTGTGCGCAGATACCTTTACACTAATGTAATTTCATGCACAAACAGGAAAGGCTGAGCACCCAAATAAAACGTACGTAGGCCTATAATAATGAAGGAGCCGTGCCAATTTAACGTGCCCCCAAATAAAGTCCCGTAACCGGCAGCAATGCCTAATTCCTGCGCCGACTTTGGCTCCGTAAATATATCAGCTGGCAGTACAAGCATATTACCACGTGTCGATCTTTCTGTATTATGTCCAAATCGGTTTACAGGTCGCTACAGATCTGAGACATTTATGGTTGTTATATATAAGCGGAGACTCGCCGGTTACTTACACAGCCCGCTGAAGCAGCCGCCTAGCAGCATTGATCATTTACCGCCACATCGTTTTATATGTTCCTTTCTACACTTTCCTGTCTCTTTCTGAAAACAATTACAGGGGCAATATTTCACTACCTATGGTGCCTGGGATAGGGTCCAGCCCCCCGCGACCCTCATCAAAATAAGCAGTTGGATGGATGAATGGATGGATATTTCACTAAATTTGAGTTGTTTTCGTTTTGTTCAGGTTACTTTCTCTGACATTTGAAAAATCACATGGAGTGTTGATTTAAATCCCCCCCGACCTACCGGAGTGATGTTTTTTATATGACTTTGGTTAACCGATGTGTAGACTGAGCCCCAGCATGGCTGAGCTCCTGATGGCAGGATATTGGTGAGCTAGCTCACCATTACTCTCTCGCTGCTTCCTTTGGGGCAGTGCAGAATGAAAACAGCAGGACGGGTCTCCCGGCTTTGCGGCCCGAGTGCAGAGCCGCGCCGGGCTGACGGGTCTCCCGGCTTTGCAGCCCTAGTGCGGAGCCGCGCCTGGCTGACGGGTCTCTCGGCTTTGCGGCCCTAGTGCGGAGCTCTCACTGACCCTCTGACCCCTAACAGAATTTCCCAACGCACACTGAGTCTGTGCCAAGTCGACCTTCTCTAATGAAAGGTCACTGCCTCTCTCTGTTGCCATAGTATGTCTGTGTCCCCTCCCCTTTGTCAGATCGCACAAGCCACAGGTTCCCCTCATTCAGCTGCCGTGGCCTGGGCCACGTCTCTTTCCTGTGGGGGATCTGTCCCCGTGCTTCCCACGCTGCCTCCTTCCCTTCGACTCCCCACTTTGACTTGCTCGTCCCGCCCTCCGTCCTCCACGCGATGCCTGAATTTCAAAGAGGCCATCCTGGTGCGCTCCTGGACACCTGACCTGCCCTTCCCCACGCCTGTGAGCCGCCTGCAGGGCTGAGGCCATTCTCCATGATGAGAAGCTGCCTGTCAGCACGGCTCAAAGACTCCCGTCCTCTCCATCCTCACCGCGGGCGTGATGGAGCACCACCCTGCCTGCCGTAACAAGTCCCTGGGTATGTTTCCAGCACTGTATGTTTATCTTTTTGAAGAGAGTAATGCTGTCATACAGGAAAGCATTTTTGTCTGCTCTAAAGCCGCACCAGTGGCCTGGGAGGAATATTATCCTGTGAATTATTGCCCCTACAGAAAACCTGCAGCCATTTTTAAAACACGTGTCACGAATGCGGGACCCCCTGAGCTGTCACGTGCATGTTTATCTCTGTTCCGTGTCTGCTGTGAACTCATGGGCCACCCCTCTCCAGGTCATGGCTCTGTCCGGCCTGCAGGCTGACACTGTGCCTTTATAAACAAACCGTGGTGTCAGACACACACATACACACATTGATCCAAAACAGGATGTCTCAGTAAATAGGATCTGACTGCCTGTGCACCTCCGGCACCTACAAATCCGAGTGTTTGTGCTGGTGGATGTCCTCTCTGATTACAGTTAGCTTGCAGTAAACTGGTAGAGTTTCCTGTAGTGTTGTGTGCGGTCCTGTTATGGTCTCTGCCTTTATACTGCTGTCCAGAAGGGCTGATTCTTCTTGTTTCCATTCCTGGAACATCACTAAATTATTCCAGGCAAAGGAATAACACGTGAAGTGTACAATTATACATGTATGGCACAGCAGTGTGGTTTATTCACAAGGCACTGTGACTTGTATTGTTACTGTAACAACCACATGCTCAGTCGCTGTCAACACTGCACCTCGCGTCATAGCGTACCCGGGTATGGCGTCCTCACCAGCCTGCTCAATGAGGAGCCTGAGTGCCCATGTGGGATATTAATGTGGATTTTTGGGGACATTAGTTGGTGTAGGAGTCAGGGTGTGCATGACCCAGTGGTAGCTGGGTGCCAGGTCGGCTCTGGTGGTTTGAACAACTGCCTGTACAGTTCATACGGGCAATGCTCTGCAGCTGTAAGGCTGCTCTCAGACGTACGGTATGACGGGACGTGGACCAGCAGCCAGTCTGGTAACACTTGAGGTTTCAGGCTGTTTTTCTCTGGCATCATAAACAGGCACGGAGAAGACCAGCACCATTAAAGCTCTCGAGCAGGGGTGGGGTGCAGAAGCGCTGTACACCGTGGCTACAGATGCTCCTCGGACCTTGGGAAGGGAGCAGGCCCGAACCCAGGGGGTGCCGTCGGTGAATGAAGCGTCAGAGGACCGCACCGCTTTCATTTCCCCTCAGGCTTGCAGTTAGCAATAAATAAATACAAATCAAATAAAATAACACAGTTAGGGCTGAAGTGGCATTTTCAACAGCCTACGGGAGCGTTTCATATCGGGGGGGACACAATTTAAGTAGAGGTCTGTTTATTGCGTGGATGGATTAAGCCAAATTAAATATTATGGGGACACACGCCACCCCCGGTTTCTACAGCCCCGGGCATTTTTCTCGGGTTCCCGCGAACATTATTTTTTCTCGTAAGATGTGATCGGTTGACACGCCGTTAAATACGCGCAGAACCCCGAGTGGCTGTTTCACAGCCCATCCGCCACGCGGAGGGACAGGCACCGTGCGCGCCGCCGGCCTTCGTCGGAGTATCTGGGCGTGAGCCTGCGGGATGGGGTGCGCGGTTTCTGCCGTGTCCTGCCGCTTTAAAGTGCTCCACGAAGCACCAGTTTAAATTAAACACGTTGCTTATATGTGATATTTACATTTAAGTATTTGATAGTGTTTTCAACTTTTTTTCCCAACAAAAACCATTACTATAATTCTACTTTATTACTACTCATTGTATTAGCATTAGGCCCATCTACACATTAACGGCTTATTGATGGAACGCTTTCCAGTGCGTGCATTAGGCGTTGTTTATTTAACAATTCACTGTAATCTTCACACATATTATTTGCTCCCACGGAATAATTATTCGGTTTTAATAATAAATGATTTTGCTTTTTAAAAAGCATAGCAGTAATATTTAGCCATACAAGCCGTCGGAGACTTCCCATGCTGAGAAGGAGGCGGCCGCCGCAACAAGTTGCGTTGTGCGCACGCGGCGGCCGCCGGCCGAAGGGTTAAGCGGAGGAATGCGGCGCTGAGGAATGCGCATGCAAATAGGGCTATGCTAATGGAATGCTAATGAGCCGCGGGCTGGGAACGGAGCCGCCTGTCCGGGCTGTTGGGAGCTAAGATGGTGGACTGGGCAAGGCGAAATATGGATCTGTACAGAGTTTGGTAGACAGAGCCGAAGATTTCGTGTCGCCCATTGTACTTATGGAGGAACTTTTAGAAGCCGATCATGCCTAGAAAGGGGAATGGACAGCTTCCGTTACCCGACGGGTGGGAAGAGGCGAGGGATTACGATGGCAAAGTGTTTTATATCGACCATAACACTAAGCAGACCAGCTGGATTGACCCAAGGGACAGGTAAGAGAGCCTGAACGGGAGGTGAAACCGTGCGGGAGCCGCTGTGAGCAGCCTCGGGAGGGACTCTGATCTGCGGGGCCGCGCGCGGCCGCCCGCTTTCGGCTCGGAAACAATGTAACGAGCGTCACGTTCCGCGGCTGCGGCTCGTGCGCGGCTCGCGGGGCCGCCGGGCTTCGGAGCGGGGGCCGGAGCGCGCGCAGCCCCCGAGTCCCTCGCGCCGACACAATGGGCCGATTGTTCCGGCCGCGGTTCCGTTTGCGGCCGGGGGCCGCGGCGTCTCCTGCCCCCCCCCGGTGATTCGCAGGTTACCAGCAAAACCCTGGTCTTGCTAGTTAGTCTTTTGTGCACTATGACTTTTTGGTAAACGTGGGCTGACCTGCTAACTAGTAGTGTAGTATCACACAGTGTTATGAAAATGCACAGTACCGAATGTAGTCGATAGTCAGTTGCAGGACATTGCCGGGAACTTTATTCGCGTTATTTCCCTGGTGGGGGGTCCAGGGCTCCCCGCGCGCCGCATGCCGCTAAGGAGCCAGGCGACGTCGGGTGCCGCCGCTGATTACAGTCCTGCGGACTCTACTAACTAGCGGTTCGGCGCCTCCGCAGGCCCCGCCGGCCCGTCCGGACCCAGTGGCGGTCGGCTTCGTCGTTTTCTCCCTCTTCTGTCCCCGAAGCGGAGCGGCGAAGTGCGCCGGAAAGGGTGGCCGCCTGCCCTCTGCCGCCTCGGCTGAAACGGCCGGAGAATGTCCGCTTTGGGCCGGAGCTCACCGGGGCCGCCGTCCCCGTAGCTTCGATTCGCTCAGCGGCCCGAATATGAAAGCCCCTCTGCGCGTAACCAGCTACACTTTCGCAGGATAAGAAAACTGGAAACACATGAACTAACTGGTTTGGATGTACTCATTCATTTTAAATCAAACCTGTTAATGTACAAATGCTGCACTTTATACTTGTGTAAAACTGCAAAAAAGCAGAGCAGGTGTCTGTCATATGGGGTAGGCTGGAAACATCTCAAACACTTATGGTATGACACCCTTGGCCCCAAAGGAGGTGAAGATCGTGCAGTGCATGGCACTGTCATGGTCACTCCCTGGACCTGTGTGGGTGTGGAGTGGCGCCCGCTTTGGGATGTGTGCCCTTTCCGGTGACCGTGGGGAGGTGGGCTGGCGGGTGGTGTATAGGAACGTGATTTCCCAGAGGGCTCAGTCACCTGAGAGTCCTGCACACTGGATGGGATGCTGAATTCGGTAAGCAGGACTGCTCTCCATTTCCAAGGGGACATTTTGGTCAGTTACCTTATTAACAGCTATAAGAGAGAGAAATTTTTCCTATAGGCTTCCAAACGTTCTTAAACTTACTAAAGAGTGCAGCTCGCTCAGGTCCGGCCATCAGGTCTGCTCCAGTGGAACGGTCCCTGATTCTCACAGGCTGGCCTACGGGCTTCAGTCGGCACTTCACAGGGCTCAGGGTCACGGCTCCCCTGGGCCGACCTAGTAGTCTTTCACCTGACGTGACGCCATCTTTTCGTTCAGGGATGACAGCCCAGCCTACCTGCTCTGACCCCCAAGTTCGTTTGGCTTCCAGCTGGTAGCAGGGAATTCTTGATGCTCCACAGCCTAACTGTAACTTATTAAATCTTCTGATGTATATGTTTTACACATCACCTATGAATGAGGCTCACACGAGTCATGTTGCTTTGTTGGTTTGGTATTGGCTAAAACAGTGTTACCCAGCCCAATCCTCAGGGACCCGCAGACAGTCCACATTTTTGCTCCCTACCGGGACTGTTGTGGACTGTCTGCATCTCCGGGGACCGGGCTGGGAAACACTGGGCTAAAATATTTTCTCTAGTCAAGGTCCCGGGTCTTGGTTTGGCCCCAGAAATAAAAACGCTTGGACTCTGTTGGACCTCCGTTGTGAACAGTAACGTACAGCTATGCGCAGATAGCTTAGGTTTGGTTTAAAATGTTTCTTTAATCAGGCAGTTGTTCATTAGCACTTGTGCTTTTTAAACTTTTAGCTGAAGATGTTTATTAGCCATCACATTGAACTTGGGGCCTCCTGGATCCTCCGGGGGTTGGCTTGTACCCCTCTGGAATAAGCAAAATGAGAGACTGAACAGTTTTGGAATTTGATTATTGGTGCTCTCGGTTCCTCTCGGGCTGTTCATGTGCCTGTGAAACATGAATTTAACATTAATATCGACACGGCGTGTCGTGCACACGCCAGGGCCACAATAGTCAGCTGGGTTGAGACCAATAAGTTAATTAAATCATTCTTACTCTGTCATAGGAAACAAACTTTAGCAAGCTCTGTAATTGTAATGATCATTCCTTTTCAAAATTAACTAGTGTATGTTAAAAAATCAGTCTGGAGTTTACAGCTGCCATTTCTGCGTGAGCCCTACATGCACCCTTGGGAGCCAATCGGAATCATTTTCATTCTGTATTTGACTCACTCATAGACAGTTTGACACATTTCTGAGAAATTTCATCAGAATGACTGAGGAGAAAAGTGAACAAGAAACGGTCAACAAAAAACATTAGTCTTCAGCTGTATGGAAATATTTTGGATTCCTTAGAGGTGATATTGAGCAAAGCTAAGTGATTATCTGCCCTACTCACCAACTAAGTTCTATTTTGCTGTAGTTAATTTTGGATAAATTTTGAGCTCCTTTATAGTTTTATAAATATGTGAGTGTTTTTTCTCACAAATATTTGAAATATTTTTGTGACAACAGCCCCCCCGGTATCTTGCGGATGTCAACCAAACATTTTAACCACAGTTTTGCTGTTGGACGGTTAGTTGTGGTGGTCTCCTGTCCAGACACAGCCCTTTGTGTCACTGGCAAGGTCTGTGGCAGTTGGAGTGTTGTAGGGGTGCCTACTGGGAGATTTTCATACTGGGGGAGCAGTGGAAAGGGGGGCCTGTAACAGGAACTGCCCGCTATCGGGGGCAAGGCCCGACTCGGCTATTGGCCAGATGCTGGAGTCCTCTCATAGACACACGGTCAAATGCCTGTCCAGATAGTCAGGATCAATGCAGTGAAGGCAGCTGGCCACTCTTTGGTTAAGGACACGGTCTTCTGAACTGAAGGTTGTTTGTTCGAGGCTGTGGACATGGTTTCGCTTTTGTCTTCTTAACCCTGTGTAAAATGGTAAGTAGATTTAGGTACCAGTGTCCAGTAACTGACACAATGATGACAGTGATTCAGGTTGAACATGGATGAAGACTCGTTATGGATAAATTTGCGACTATCACACAGTTGTTTACAAAAAAGTACTTCTAGGAAGTGAGTGAGCCTGATGGCTCCGATGGGCTTCTCCTGACAACCTGAAGCGGGAGGTGTGTGGTTTGACCAAGACAAAACAAGGATTTTCTTTGAAGGGGCGGTAAGAAGCAAGCGTCGGGTTCGTCTTGTTGGCCTGAGGGCTGCTTAGAAAAGGCCTTGAGGCTTCAGGTGAATGGGGGTGCAGACTGTGAGAACTTCACTACATTAGTTAGGAGCTTTTTTCCCAAAGGAACCTATATCCATCTATTGTTCGACTGAATCTGTCAGGAATGACACGAGGGTGAAGGTTGCGCCCTGATGAGAGGTTTCCTTAATCAGATCCGAGGCTGAGACCTTCTTGTTCTTCCCAACTTCGCTGATATTTCGGCCAGCATACTTGGCATGATCCCTCAGTCATAAGACTGCTTAAGCCCAGGAGCTGGGTTGGGAGTGTGTGGCTGCTGTCAGGTGCAGTCGGCACGAAGCTCGGTAGAACTGAGGGCTGGGTCCGTATGAACTTCAGTTTTCGGGTTTTCTGACGTGTGTAAAAGCCTAACAGCTGGGTCTGGATACCAAGGACCCAAGGGATGCTCCTGTCATGGCTCCTAGCTAAATAAGCTTTAAGAAGGTTGCTGCCCCTGGTGGCTGCATCCAGGAATTGCTGCTCGTTGAGACGGACTGAGGGTTCAGGGGTCCGACTATGACACTTCAGTCCCTACCCTAAGCTGCTATTCCTTCGCAGTTTGGCTTCCAATGACAGACAGGAACACTCTGAACCCATGATGTGGTTTATGTTGCTTTGGATGTTTGACATCATCACCACAATTTTTAGGTCTTTGTGACATTTGGGTAATTACATTTGTTTTCATAGCCCAGCTACATTTGTCAAGAGGTCTAAGCTGTTCAGTATCACAGTGCACCAAGATTTGTCTTCCCAGTGTCCCAATATTTTCAGGGTTGCGGGGCTGGTTCCCACCCCTGACTGGAGGGTGGAGTTTGCATGTTCTCATGTTCATGTGGGCTTTCTCTTGTTGTCCTCAAACATGTTTAGGAGAAGTAGCATCTGAAGCTCATCTATAGTGCGAGTGCCCATGATTCTGTCCTGGGTACATGTTATGGGAATCACATGGCTGAATCTCTCATCTCTCGTACCTGTAATGATAAATCATTATAGTCATTTTTAATTCTGCTATATTTGTGTTGAAGCAAGTCTCGTCAAGTCTCATGTTTCTTGGACTTGAACATGTGACCTTTTGGTTGTGAGGGTCGGGTCCTTAGCCACTGTGCCACCTGCCATTTTCAGTCGTATGTGTTCCCCAAGTGGGGACTCTCCCATGCAGAATTCCACCTCAAGTCCCCATGGCAACCGGGGCCTGCTCAATGAAGCAGACATGCCCGAGTCAGTGGAGGGAGACATTCTGCCAAGGGATCCCTCTCTCCCCCTCCCTCTCACTCTCTACACACACAGTCTGAGTTCTCGGTGCCCCAAATACCAGATTTTAAGCCCTGGGAGGCTGTGGCTGACAGTTTGCGTTGGGCCCGGTGCATTCTAGCGTGTCACTGCCAGGAGGCAGAGAAAGCGAAGATTTAATAGCCCTGGCTGAATGACCCAGTGCCTCGGCCAAACGTGTAGATTTGGGGGGGGGAATGGATACAGTTCCTGTCCAGGTTCCCTCACATTCTTTAACCTGGGCGGTTAAATGCCGCTTGATAGGTTTTAATGAGGGAGAATTTGTAGTTATTTTTTGTTTTTTCCTCCACTCCCCGTAAGAAGTGATGTAAATCATGTGGTCTGAAAGGGGCTGGTGTATCTGGGCGAAGCTGAATGAGCTAGGGAGCGAGTCAGGGAGGCGGGGGGGAGGCGAGGACAAAAACAAGGCCGGACAGTCGCCATGGAGACCTGCAAGCATGGCAGCCCCTGCAATGTGAGGCATGTGTGGCTGTGCTGTGCTGGGCTGGCGCTGGTGGAGGGGGGTCTCTCCCACCTGGCAACTGTAACCAGTAACAGTCACCCTCTTGGTTTGTTGGTGCGGGGTCTTTTGGATGACTTCCTTTGAACTCCTTCCCCCCTATTCCCTTGACATGGACTAGTCCCTTGTTCAGTGGGCTTGAGACCGGTCCACACAGTTGTCCATGGGGGTGGGTTTAAGCACGCAGCAGCATGTTTACTTTTGTGTCCAGTCTTCCAGCGTCCTGAGCTCTTCATGCAAATCCTCACTGCAGATTTCAGTGCTCCTGGTGGTTGCCTAGTTATGTGACGTGAGCCACAAAATCACCATGGCTACCAGGGGACACTGGAAAACAGTGCTACAGGACCGGTCCTAAATGGCGACCCCTGCCATCAATAGCTGAGGACCCCTTCAGGCCTTCAAGTCGCATCCATCTCGTATTGATGTTAGTCTTAAAGACTTGCTGTGGTATATTCTTGTTCTAATAAGGTTCCTTCGTTGGAGGAGGGGAAACGTTCCAGTGCTCAGTGAGGGGTTTGTAAAATGAACTGCATGTGCTCAGGACTTTGTTTGGAAACCTCCAGGTCCCTCTAGATACCGACACCAGGTTTACCTCCAGGCTCTATGGGCCTATGTCAGTTACCAGCCTCATTTCTCTGTTTCAGGTGTTTGTAGAACATTCAATGACTGTTTTTAATTTAGGCAAAGAGTATTTGATTGGTTGTGTATGTCCTTTGAATATAAGGGTGCTTTTCCACTGCACCAGGTACCGTACCAAAGGCGCGGTATTTCAACATGTTGATTATCCACTGGCATAGAATCTGGTACCAGCACTGAATGACATCACAAGGTGAGGCGGGGTATTTTGTATGGAATTTTACAAAATCGTACTGAAAAATGGCTATAGTTTATTATAGGGCTGGGCAATGTGCAACATTAATATCAAAATCACATGTTCTCACATCACAAGGACTGCGATCGTCCGCTGTGTCAAGATCAAGAGGCTTTTGGACATTATGGCATGTGGGGGGATGTTAAGTTTTGCTGAAATATTTTTATTTTGTCATAGGAAGCAAAACTTAGCAAGCTTTGCAGTTTTAATGACTGTTCCTTTTCAGGATTATCTACTGTATGTATCAGTCAGTTTAAAGTTTACCTCTGCTGCTTTTGCATGGGCTCTGCATGGGCTCGCCGAGACAGTCAGCAATTATTTTCATCCTTGCTGTTTAAATCAGTCCTAGGTGGGTTTGTGAGAACTATTTTGAATTATAGCAATATTTATTATAATAAAATGAGTACAATATTTGACTCTTTCTGACATGCAGCCCTAGTACATTATTATGTCACCCTGATCTTTTTCTGTCCTACCGACTGCAGTTCATGCTCTTCATTTGTCTACGCATACATTACTACTACTTTGTTGTTTTTACTTTGTTTATTGTCGTTTCTAGCTTTTTTCAAGCAGCCGGTGGTATTGTTTCAGAGCCAGGCTATTCGTATAACCAGTCGACAGAGAAAGCATTTCAAGTCCCACCTAAAAGTACAGAAGTACCAAAGAAGTATCCCAGCTGGCTTGGCACTTCTAGTGCTGGAACTTTTGGTGCTGGTTCTCGACCGGAAATCCATGGCAAACGGAAAGTACTGAAAGTACAGTGCCAGGTGCGGTGGAAAAGCAGCCAAAGAGCGAGACTGAAGAATACAGATGTGACTGCCCCCCCATGAGAGATGTGACTTATCTCTCCTTCCCATGTGCTCTGGGAGCAGTGGAGATGGGCCCTTTAGCCCACTGGTCTGGGCCCCGTCAATGAGCAAATAGCTTATCAGCCCGCGGGGCTCGTACTGGGCCCTTTGGTGCGGCCTGGTTCTGTTTAACGGCAGATAAGACCTGGATCTGTCCCGGTTCTCGCTTCTCGTGCCTTGTGCCGCTGTTTGTGACGATGACCCAAAGGAGCTGGGATGTTGTTCTGCTTTTATGGGTCTGGGCAATAGCCATGGCAGGACTTGCCTTTTCTGAGCTGAACGAGATTGTCCTGTGGTGGATATGCAGAAAGAGTAAGTGCTGGTATTTGCCCAGGCCTGGTCGTGCCTGTGGCGGCCGCGTCCCTGTGAGATGCTCAGGCAGATGTGGGGTGCAGTATCTGATCTGGTTTTTAAGCCGCTAGACTTGTTGTTGGTGTCACTGTGTGATTCCTACTATCCTGCTTGTCCGGGTGTCTTTACACCTCGGACGATAGGATCTGTGGTCTCCGCCAGCCAACCGCTGCTGGTCAAGTCCAGCCAGTAGTCTCCTCCCCCATGGAGTCCGAAGTCCACGCACTCCTTCATCACTATAGCGACGGCATCTATGAAGCCCGTCGTTTGAGCATTCCTGACATTCCCGCTGTCTAATCTTTAACATTTATGGTAGACGCCATTGCTCCCACCTCGCCTCACCTCGCTAACATTCACCTCCCAGATTTTCCTGTATTTACTCTCTCGTTTTTTGTGACTGAGCTCTTTAAAAGTCATAGATGAGAGAAATGCCATTTAGCAGTCAAACTCGCAGAGTGTTCAGTCACGCAGGGTTTGCTGGGTGGAGTTGGGGACCCTCTCTTGATAATGCCCATGTGGGGCATCAGGCATTAATCACATGTTCCACATGTATACATATTGTGTGACGTGTGCCGTCCGGGGCACAATGGTGCCGCCGCGTGTGCCATCCGGGGCGTGATGGTAGTGACACGGTGGGCTCACAAACCTTGATCTGCTGCGACCTCAAGAATTGCCCTGTGACCTGTTGACGGGTGTCACACCTTGGCCTCCTGCCTCTGATTCCACATGCCATCTTTTAATTACGCCCCTCCCCAATTAATACTCTTTTCCAATCTTTCTGTTGGCTTCTCAGTTTTCTTTTGTTTTTTGTACTCCTCCCCCCCCTCAGTAGAAGGATGTTCTTAATCTGCCCAATTCACACTAATAAGTCTGGCACCTCAGTGTCATCACAGCAGGAACAAATCAACACGACATAAAGGCTTAACAGACACTGAGATGGGCTTTCGGCTAAAAGAAAGCTCTTAGGTGTAAATCCCATATAAAAGAACCTCCTTGTGAACGAAGAGCTCCTATGAATGAATGTTCAGGTGTTGCTGAATGCTGGAGAGGTCATTCAAGTGAGCTGCCTCTTGGCTGGAGCGGAACCAAATTCTCAACCCAGGGGGAATGATGAACAGGAGTGTTGGGCTCTCACTGGGAAAACAACCAAATGGTTGCTGGCGATAGTTTATTTGCCAACTCTGGGGGTTTGCTGGCAGCTGGCAGTAGTTTGGCCGCCGGCTCGGGGGGTTTGCCGGCAGCTGGCAGTAGTTTGGCCGCCGGCTCGGGGG
>JAAGVU020000049.1:10930164-10969793 GCA_011763525.2 Mormyrus iriodes
CTGGTCTTGCCTGCGCAGCCGGCGTGGCGCGGCCTGGCTGCCGGGCTCGGGGTGGGGGGGGGGGGGGGGGGGGGGTGCAGGATTTGGGGGCTCAGTATGAGATTGCTGCTTCAGACTGTCCTGAATTTGGTAACTGGAAAAGTTTACGGTAGTTCAAGCTGATCAAGTGCTTTTGCTCTGCCCTCTGTCACCATATCCCAATGGTATAGTGGTTCCAAAATGTTTTCCAGGAACCTGGTTGTGTGTTTTGGGTGGGGTTCTGAAGGAGGTGTCTGTGTTGGCATGCAGAAGAGCAGTGGAGGGGTACCGGGAGAGAGGCGATTCTGAGGAATGTGCTGTGCCATAGCTGGATTAGGTCACGCAGAATTACTGACAGGTGTCACTCTTGCCTAGACATCATCGAGGAAGGTCGTTTGGAGGTGGGTAGGCGGGTATCACCTGTCTACTTCAGCCGGGCTTAGCCGTCCCGGCCACGGATTGACACCAGCGATATCGAGAGGACCTCGCCGCGGTACCACATTAGGTGTATTCCCTAAGCCCGCCGCTTTTGTTCTCACTGAAGACTGAGATCTGAGCTTAAGCGGAGGCCCAAAACAGCCACAGGTAAAGACAGCAATTGTGTGGATTCTGCAAGAGCAGAAATCCGGTTTGTCTTCATACCAGACGATCCCTGCATTGCTGGGATACTACAGGGACCTGGGGGTTGGGAATCACCTGTGGTTAACCCGCTTGTTGCCGGCATACTCAGAGAGCATCGGGGGGACAGGGTGAGTTCTTTGGTTTTGTTCTTCTCCACTCTTCAGGGTTCACTTCCGACTCTATCGAAAGCACAGGACGGCAGAATGTTGAGTGCCTGATCATAAGGGAAGGCTTTAATCCGATGGAAACATGTTTGTTCAGCGTGGGTTTTGTGTGACACCAGGACTTTTTTTCCCTTTATTTGAGTAGCATTAATGATTAACCTCCATGTTTGGTGCAGGTGATTGTTCTGAAATGCTCTGAATGCTGTTGACGTGAGTGTCGCAGACAGGTGGCGGCCACGGAGCGAGCCTGGGAGACAGTTCGGCTGTGGCCAATCAGATGAATGACCTGGTGCCCCCCCCTTCAATCCCCAGAGACCACCCAACTGGAGGACCCCCGCAAAGAATGGCGAAAAGAACAGGAGCGTATGCTGAAGGACTACCTGGCGGTGGCTCAGGACGCCCTCCGTGCCCAGAAGGAGCTATACCAAGTTAAGGAGCAGAGGCTGGCCCTGGCCCTGGATCAGTATGTGCGCCTCAATGACGCCTACAGGGAGAAGTCCAGTTCCCGCACCAGCTGTGAGTATGGCAGCAAGGTTTCCTGTAGGTGTGACTGACCCGGGTTCTGCAGAGCTGTGACCCAAGTCTCCCTCCCCGCAGTGTTCTCCGGCTCCTCTTCGAGCACCAAGTACGACCCGGACATCTTAAAAGCAGAAATATCAACCACGAAAGTGCGGGTGAGTCACCGTCCCCCCGCTGTCCACCACTGGGCCGTGTGAGCGGCCGCCATTTGCTTGCGCGGCCCAGGGGCGGCCGTGACGTGTGTCGCTCGCTTTTCCAGGTGAGCAACTTGAAGCGGGAGCTCCTGCAGATGAAGCAGGACCTCTTCTACAAGGAACAGGGCTTCGAGACCCTGCAGCAGTACGTACCTCACGAGTCCCGTGCTAGCACCTCAGGGCGCTCCGTGCTCGTTACGGCCAAAGGCAGGCAGCGGCATCTCAGTACCTGTGGTGTAGCGCTGGGGGTGCGGCCTATAGCGTCACGCCGCTGCTGTGCTGCATAAAGCCGTCTATTGAGGAGGAGCCTGCTGGGTTTTGAAGGCCCGTGTTGATCTGGGGAGTCTTTGGAGTTTATTTGTGACAATTCATTTACAGTCAAATCAGTCCCTCATGTGTTTTTCCCCCAAACACTTTGGTGTATTAATTTATATGATGTAGCCATTGGGATGCTCAGGTGACTGAGACTGCCTGTGGTTATCAAGGAGTTCTTATGGCCTGTCAATCGCCAATGCCCCCGCCCCCCAACACGCTCCCAGGACTTAGTCGTTAGCCAGTTAGCCGAGTATGAGAGATGCTGGTGAGATAGCCAGGGCTTCAGGCCCAAGAGTCCTGGTGTGAAGACATGGACTGAGCCATCGCTCACACAGGTACTCCAGGCCAGAAGCCGCTGAGGCTTAGCACCATAAGCTTTGGTCCAATCATGGAGACAGACAGTTATCTCAAAATTTTATTCTGTTTCATGTACAGTGCAACAGACTCCAGAAACACAGAGCTGTTTGCTGGGCTTCTAATTAACACGTCCCGTCAGAACCGTCTGTGTGTGTGTTCAATCTGTGTGTTCAGACTTGGGGTCTGTTTTACCTCTGCACTTTCAGTACATTTCAAGCTAAACCTGAACCTGGATTGGAATCCATGGGATTTTAATAGAAAGTGTTTTTTTTGTAGAATTGACCAAAAACTGGGCGGTGGCCAGAGTGGTTACCGTCTGAAGGAGGCCAAGGCCGTCGTGAGCGAGCTCAAGTCCATCCGGCGCGCCATCAGTACGGGGGAGAAGGAGAGGCTGGACCTCATGCAGGTACTCGTGTGTGCATCTATGGCAGGTCGACTACAGGAATGGCTGCAAGTTGTCTAATAGCCCACTGCAGGCCTTTGAGTAGCTTCTCCTGGGCGTTTGCAGAAGGAGGGCATGGGAGGTTAACATTCAGGCCATGAGAAGCTTCTGGAACTTTTTTTTTAGAAAGGTTTCATCAGACTTTGGCTAGTTCAGGGATGTTTTTTTCTGTTCTTAATCCTCGTTGTCGTTTGTTCTCTTGCGTACCTGTCTGGGCTTCTGTGGGATCCACCCAGTGCCTGGCCAAGCTGAAGGGTCGCTTCCATCCGGACCAGAGCGTCGGTCGCTCAGAACCAGACCTGCGGCACCCGCCCACCTCCCAAATGCTGTCCAGACGCACCCTGGATGTGGGGTCCCAGACTGATGTCTCTGGAGAGGTGAGGGGAGCGGTTATTTTTGGTGGGTTTTGCAGGGGATCTTATAATATAGCTAAGGAGCTTATCCAGCGAGATGGAGCCTGAGAATATACAAAAGCCAGAGACGAATGTGCCAACAGTCTCATTCAATACTCACCTGGTCTTTGACATAGAAACCCAAGGATCCTGAAAAGGGACAGAATGGATTCCGCCCCAGTGCTATTTTGTGGCAATTGATCGCATTGTCAGTCTGGCCTCCTGGGGCTCCCCCCCTCCGCTGTGTGAAAAATCACACATGCTCGTGAAAAGTGTGGCGAGCTAATCTGTCACCTCATGGTCTAAGGAGACACACAAGCCTGTGTGATTGAGGAAGAAAGTATAGGCCGTGCGTGTTCCCGGGAGCTGTGACCATACAGTCAGAATCGCAAACCTGTCACACCAATCACACACACTCCTGCACTGCAGTGAGAGTCATGCTTGCAGCTGAAGTTTTTTTCTAGGATTTTTTTAAACTGCAACATCCCCTGCATAATCAAACGTTTACGCTGAAAACATCATTTATTTAATGTGCTTCAAAAGCAAAGGCGTTAGACTGCTTGCTGTTAGCACTTTGTTCTGCCGTGAAAATTAAGGCCACCGGGCAAGCAGGTCAGTAGCTGGACTTAGTCTTAGTTATACGACTGTCGGCCATGTTTTCTGTCACTCTCCTGGGAAGAGTTTGACAGCAGTTTTGTAATTATGGATGGAGGTGATTTTTCTGGAATCGCTGAGATTTTTGTAGAATCAGGTCTTTCAGAAGTTTAATGGGACTTCAGCAAGTATTTGACAGATCTATGGCAAGTCTTTGGGAGCTGTGCGGTGGTTCTTTGGTTGGTCTTCGGGAGGTGTGTGACGGGTCTTCGGGAGGTGCGTGACGGGTCACCAGGCTAGGTGTTTGAAGGGTCTTTGACGGGTCTTCGGGAGGTGCGTGACGGGTCTTCGGGAGGTGCGTGACGGGTCTTCGGGAGGTGCGTGACGGGTCACCAGGATAGGTGTTTGAAGGGTCTTTGACGGGGCTTCGGGAGGTGCGTGACGGGTCTTCGGGAGGTGCGTGACGGGTCACCAGGATAGGTGTTTGAAGGGTCTTTGATGGGGCTTCGGGAGGTGTTTGGACCTTTGGTCAGTGTTCAGAGGGTGTTTGACGGATCTTTAGCAGGGCAACCTATGAAACACTTGTGCTTGGCGCTCACCGTGGTATGCTGTTAGGCCCTGGGTAAGCAGCTTAGTGTGGCAGGCTTTAGCACCAGGCTGCTCTTTCCTCGTGGGAATGCTAATTTGGGGTGGGGTGGGGGGGTTGGCAGTACTTCTAACAATGTCAAACCACTCATTTGAAGCATCATCATGTGATGTTTTTGTCCATGATAAGCTAAGCTTATTGCATGAAAAGGACAAGTGCCATGGAGACACTCAAGGAAATGTGGAGAGGATGCCAGAACGTTCGGATGACCCTTAGGTGATATCCGGGCACAGTCTGGCTTGAACTGCGTGTTGAGGGTGTGAAGTTCTGAGTCCTGGCTTCTTGCACTGTTTCTCTGAGCGAAACATGTCGATATCCTGGTGAGGCACTGCAGGTGGGTTGCAGGCTGAATGTCTGTGTCTCCTCCCGGGGCAGGCTGGGCTGCGCGGAGGTTCCACTCTGGCTGAAAAGGTGCGACTCAGTCTACAATATGAAGAAGCCAAGAGAAGGTACCTGTCTCCATTTAGCCTCTCCTCATCTTGCTTTCCTGTTCCTGCTCCCCCCCACCCTTCCAAAATTGACCCTCGGGCTGCCCAGTCGGGTGCCGTGAACTCCTTGCAGCTCCTGAGCCAGCTGTTGATTGAGCGTCATGCTGGTGGTGCCCCCCTGCCTGGGAGCTTTTTGAGAGCATCCTGTCTCTGTCCCTGACACCTGAGCAAGTCCGGTGATGCACAGCAGCCGCATGCCGGGCTGAAGGCGGCTCTTTTGATGCTCTCGCTCTCTCTCGCTCTCTCTCTCTCCCAGAATTTATCTTTTCCTCCTTTTCCACTGTGGCAGCTGACTCGGTGCCCCAAAATTGCCCCCCCCCAACCCAACCCCAAACTGACCCGTCCTCCCAGAACTGACCATTCTTCCAATGATCCACATGCACCTCTGGCACTTTGACTTTCATACTGGGACCTCTGTACCAAAAACATGTTTAGTTACTTCAAGCCAGGGAGGGAAATTAAATATTAGAGGGTCCTGGCTGAAGAAAAAAAAAAAGAAAGTCTTTGCCAGCTGAGGATTTGAGGGCTGATGTCTTGATGAACAGCCCCCTCTGCTGGTCAGTTGTGGTATTTGTTTTTGCCCATAAAATGTTTTGCCCTTTGGTTTTCATACCACAGATGTTAATTTTTTGGAGGTGAATACGTCAGTTGGTGCAGCTGCTCTGACCCCCCAAGTCACTATGCGCTAAGCACTTCCAGCTGGCGTGGTCAGCAGTGTCTTCATCGGGCACCGGGTTTCTGCTCGCGAGTCCGCACTCCGCCAGCAGCTGCAGTCAGTCGTGGCCGGCTGGATGTGGGGCGCTTCGGCAGAGCAGCCAGAAAGCTGCCTAGGCAGTGGGAGGGTGTGGCAAGGGGGCGTCTGGTCCAATTTCAGCTGGGAGTGACTGTGTGTGTGGGGTAGTGATGTGCTGTTAGATGGGTGATGTGGGAGTGACTGTGTGTGTGGGGTAGTGATGTGCTGTTAGATGGGTGATGTGGGAGTGACTGTGTGTGTGGGGTAGTGATGTGCTGTTAGATGGGTGATGTGGGAGTGACTGTGTGTGTGGGGTAGTGATGTGCTGTTAGATGGGTGATGTGGGAGTGACTGTGTGTGTGGGGTAGTCATGTGCTGTTAGATGGGTGATGGCCTGGAGCAGTGTTTCCCTACCCAGTCCACATTTTTGCTCTCTCCAATCTCCGTGCACGACAATTCCACGTCGAGCTGGGAAGGAGTAAAAATGTGGACTGTCTGCGGAACCCGAGGACCAGATTGGGAATCACCGGCCTGATGCCTCAGTTACGAGGGCCAATCCCACTGCTAACACGCAAACACACACAGGGTGCATAGCAAAGCCCTCCCCCCCACCATGTCACCATCCTTTGTCTTTGGTTTGTATACATCTCTGTTTGCACTGTGTCATTTCTGTGCGTCTGCGAGTCGGACCTGACCAGCCCCCCCCCCCGCCCCGCCCCGCCCCCCTCGTGTGTGCGTGTGCCGAGCAGCATGGCCAACGCCAAGATCGAGCTGGCCAAGCTGGATGCGGAGGCATGGCCAGGCGAGCTGGACGCGGAGCGTGAGCGCCTCCTGCTGCTCAACGAGAAGGAGGAGCTGCTAAAGGAACTGCAATTTGTCACTCCGCGGAGGCGCTCAGCGGGTGACCTGCGGCGCCTGGAGGCCGAGAGGCTCCGCCTGGAGGAGGAGCTTCTGTCGGCCCGGACCACCCCCAGCCAGGCGCTGGCCCAGAGGTGAGCCCCCCCTCCCCCCAAAAAGCTCTGGGGCCCGGCAAAGCTAATCGGATGAAGACAGATCGTTTGCCGCTTGCAATGCTGGCTTTCTGTTTAATGAGCATTCTGAGGAGTAATCACTGTAGGGTGTTCTCTAATTGCCCTAAATTTGCATGCTAATTGTTTAGTAATTATTGTGTCCAGCATGTGGTAGAACTTACCCATGACGTATGGGCGGGAGGGGGAGCCTTGTTGTCTTTGCTGGTGATTTGTAATTACATATAGTCGTGCTCGCACTGATTTCTACATATTAGCTAGACTGTAAGCCCTGATAATTATACCGTCAGTTTGCCTAATTAGTCACCATGTAACTGCCTTGCCGTGTGCCGAGGAGCTCCATTAGGAGGGGCCCGAGTCTAACAGGAAGTGATGCAGCTGCTCCAGCTGAATGCTGATTGGTGTTCTCCCATTGTTGTTGTGGCGATGGGGCAGGCTGAAAGTGCAGGAGAGGCGACGGGTCTTGGTGCAGAAGCTGGAGGAATCGACCCGGCTGGCCACAGCACTGCAGTCCCAGCTGAAAAGGTGGGCGTAGACCCAGGCGGAGTTATGGGATAATGCCACGCCCACCTTTATACTTACACGTGTGTGTGTGTGTGTGTGTGTGTGTGTGTGTGTGTGTGTGAGCGTTGCAGGAGCGTTGCAGTTTCTTGTGGGATAGCGGTCTGTTCAAGACCCCTCTGTTGCCTGGCTGGACGTCCTGTTTGTTTGGCAAACCAACACAGACAGAAGATATAAGTAAAAATTGAAAACCTTACTATGATTAAGCAGAGGGGCAGGTGTGTATCTGCTCATAAGAGAAATTGAATCCTGGACACAGCCAATGAAAGCCTGCTTCCTCAGAACGGAAGGACTGCTTAACGTCTGCCTGGGGCTGCGTCCCGGGGCTCCACGTACTGCATGATGTCGCTGTAAGCTCTGTCTCTCTCTGTCCCCGTCTGTGCCGTCCCTGCAGCCTTTCAGCCAGCACCTTGTCCGTGTCGTCGGGCAGCAGCCTGGGCTCGCTGGCCTCTAGCCGTGGCTCCCTCAATGCGTCCAGCCGCGGCTCGTTGAACTCGCTGAGCTCTGCCGAGCTGTACTACAGCCCCGTGGAGCCTCCACTGGACCTGGAGCTGCTGCTTTCGGAGTGCAGCGGCTCCTACGTGCCGCCTGGCGCAATCACCACTATCCACGAGCACGAGGTGATCCGGGCTGGCCGCGACTGCCCCGCTCCCCACCAGCCCTCCAAGTCTGTGGCCTCGCTGTCCTCTCGCTCCTCGCTGTCCTCGCTGTCACCCCCCGGGTCACCCCTGGTGCTGGACGCCGTCTTCTCCTCTGCACGGGACCTGCCCATCGACTTTGGAGAGTGTGAGGCAGTGGCGGGTGGCGAATTCACAAACCTGAGTTTCTGTGAGAGCCAGCCGCTACCGCAGATGGAGAGTGTGGACAGGGAGTCGGGAGACGCTCCACGTCGGGGGACACTGGCAACACTCCAGGAGGGAATGGCAGGTGGGGAGGGGGGGCATCTGATCGGTGGATCGGTGGATGGGTGGGGGGTGCACCTGGCTGGTGGGATGGTGCTGGGGTTGGGGGCACATCCCTCCATATTGAGCCCTATTCTCTGCTCCTTTCTGCTCCATTTGTCATCAGGCGTACTAAGGATCTACTAAAGATTAACTGCTGACTGCAGAGAGGCTCAAGACTGAGAGCCCAAACAGCCGCTGTCTTCCTTCGCTGTCTGAGCAGCAATTGACATGCTTGAACCCCTGTTATTCCATACCGGTCTGCCCTTTGCTGGCTATTTTACAAATAACAGCAGAACTGAGCTAGTAACTGCACCAGTTAACAGCCTGCTAATGACTTACGGAGGAGGACTGGCCCTCGTGACTGTTTGGGCCCAGTTTACAGCGGGAAGGTTCTCCGGGAGTCATCTGACCTTCTCTCCCCACCCCACCTCCCAGACATGGACCTGCAGAACCCCTTGCTGGAGGAGCAGCCTGCCTGCGTGTCGGCTGCCATCTCTGACGAGTCTGTGGCGGGTGACAGTGGCGTGTATGAGGCATCGGTCAAACGGTAAGTCGCTTAGCCACCCCGCCGCGCTCCTCCCGTCCCGCTGGGTATGGGAACGGAGTGGTCTGATGGTTTTGCATCGTGATCGATCTCAAAGACGTCCATGATCTACTTGCGAATTTCTTCCTGCGACATTAAACATTGATGGGCAGTAATAACATAGATCCGTGCTACGGTCACAGACCAACAGAAAGACTTCCTAATAGGGACTCTGTCACGTGTGATGTATTTGAACCATTTGATGTGAGCCATCGGCATGGCGAATCAGGAGCTGGTACCAAAAATGGACTCAACGTCAGTAGTGTGGCAGAGGTTAGGCTATGCACAGTCAGATATTTCACAAAGCAAAGTTATTTGTAAACTAAAGTAAAGGTCAGCACTTCCAAAGGTAATACGACAAATCTATTCAACCACCTTAAACGGAAGCATCCGGTAAAACTTGAATATTTAAAATAAAGTTTAACTCAGGATTCAATGACCATTTTGAGGACGGTGTCTTTAATGTAAAATTGTGCTTTAAATGGTGCTTATAGATAAGTTGTCAGGTTTCCTTCACAGTATATTTCAAAATTGGGAAGACGGACCGAAGTTCAGATTGTTTGTTTATTGTGATTGTGTGTTGAAAAGATTGCAGTATGATTTTTTGGGACAATCACCCACCCCTGAGAGGGAGACTAGTGATACCCGTCTTGTGAGACCACTGTCGTTTGCCACTGTACTGGTTGAACTTTTGTTGACAGGTCCAATGAGGTGGAAGACTCCACCTACACTGAGGATGAACCAGCCCATATGGAGGCGGTGCAACTCCAACTGGGGCTCAGGTAAGGCCCGCCATTTAAATCTCTTGCCCTGCCTCTATCGCCTTTGCTAACTGCTCACCCAACCCGCGTAATCTTCCCATTCAGCCCTGTTCTTTTCGTGGCCCTGCCCCTTTCTCACCCACCTGAGGTCAGAGAGGCTGTTTAAAATGGCGGTCCCTAAAAGGCGCTGTTACACCATGCCCCGGCAGTACACTTGCTGTCCTCTCTCATGATATGAGTTTGATCTGCCTCAGGCTGACCTGCACTCATCACACAGCAAAAAACAGATCACCGACACGCGCAGTATCGCTTTCCCTGCGTGTCCCATGGAGGCCAGCCGCACATGGACAGTGTCATGCCCTCCTTAATGACCAATTTCCTAAAGCAGAGCTGATAGTCATCCTCCACTTGATTTCTCTGCACCGACTGGGTATTGGCTCTCACGCCCTCACCCGAAGACCTTGTAACTGTCTCCTGTGATGCGTTCTGTCCTCTTCCATAGGTATGACGCCGCAAACTCCGGGCTGGTCGTCGTCGTCATGCAGCTGCAGTATCAGGGTGCTGTGCTGGTTCCTCCCGGTACCAAAGTGTGAGTATGGGGACCTCTCTTGGCAACTGGGGGCGCCTCACAGCTTGGATTTTATCAGGAGTGTGCTTGTGGATTTCATCGTTTCAGGAGTGTTGGTGTCTAATTGTTAAATTTCTGGGTCGTGCTCAGGGAGTGTACTCATCATTACCCCATGGGTGTGACCCAAAATGAGCTGGACCAGTGAAGTACCACCACTTAGGCGCCATGCAAGGGTCTTATCGGTCGAGTTGCTCATGCCAGTCTTTTGGTGGGAGAGTCCATTCTTCAGGGCGGGGGAGTTGTTAGACCGCCGGAGGTTTTGGCCTTCGGTACCTGTCATGCTCGCGGCGGAGGAGAGTGCGCAAAAGCTACCGCTGGTTTTTCTTCTTTGAAATTTTACTCTCTGTCTCACCTATTGAGTTTCTTTCCCGGCTGAAATGGAAATTAGAATCTGAGTTAAACTGCGAAGACGCACGTTAGATTGACCAGCAGGGAGGGTGCTTTGAATTCCACGTGCTGAAGCGTGTTCCGAAAATAAGATGAAACCTGACGGGAGACGACCGTGTCAGCCGGTATCCAAAGCCTGTCAGCGCTGCGTGTCGCCAGAGGAGTCGGCATGGGCCGCGGCGTGCAGAAGATGGTGTAATCCGGGCTAATGATCATGCAATGAGTAAGGATGTAGTGGCAGCCCCCGGAGCAGCAGGTGGCGCTCTGATTAAACTGCTGCCAAGTAGCTCCTAACTGAAATCCTGCAGTGGGCCGTGTTCTTGTGCCATTAAGCGGGAGCATTTCAGTGGAGCTTCTGTGGTAATATAAAGCTGTGTGATATTGTGCGCCTAATAGTGACTGGCAGTGGTGGCCGGGCCCTCGTCCCCGTGTGAAGCGTACTTCATACTTCACTTTTCTGCGTGCGGTTTTTTGTGCTTTTGGCCGGCGGATGTGTTCATGCTACATTTGGTTGCAGACGCTGATGGCCAGTGCCGGCATTAAGCGGTAATACTCCACCGGACCAGCAGAGGGCAGATGTATTGCAACAAACAGATACATGCCGGGTAGTGAAACTTTTATGAACCGATTTGTCAAGGCTTGGGCAGTATTACCGTAATAAGACATACCACGGTATTTTGAAATCCTTACAACAAAATTAGCCGGGACCCCAGCACCCACCCGCTTGTTGAGTTATAGTGCTGCCTTTTAAAATACTGTCTACCTTGGTACCATTTCTGGACAGTATGAAAGCTTAAACATGTGGGTACCTGTGAGCCGCCTCATACAGCTACTCATCTTAAGTACGACAACAATTCTTCCTGCTTTGTCGTTGACCGCTGGAAATACCTAATCAGTTACCCTGCACATGCGCAGTCGATGTACACGGACGCAGGCTTTCTGCTAGACATAATAATCTGGGCTACACGCAGACCGTCCACAGCCCGCCCCGATGATGAAATTTATGTCACGCCCCCCTCGTCCGCAACCGAAAATGCACGCAGAAAAGTGAAGTGTGAACTGGCCTTGAGCATGTTGAGTTTCAGGTGTCCTACATAGAGGGGTTGTAAATCACAGGGGGCGAAACTGGAATCCCAGAGCACCATGAAGGACGGCAGAGATTAATGTGCCGTGTGGCAGATTTCCTGACTAAGCTGTACGCGCGTGGAGTTGGCTTCTGGGGACACCTGTGCAACTCCTCTCCTGTGACGGGGCCCTGAGGCATCCGTGTGCTGCACCATTTTGTTGTGTGGGAGACGGCGCCGTAATGGGGAACCTGATGGGAACCGGAGACAAATTCCAACTGGACTCATAAGGAAGGCTGTTCTCACTCTGTCAGATGGTTTAGTTGCATGTGTGACTCTCCGTGCGAGTCAGCGCTCTGTCACGCCCCCTTCTGGCAGGTATCTGCGGCTTGTCCTGCTCCCCTCCTCCAGCGACACCTGCTGCTTGTTCCGTACTCGGGTTCTGGGCCTGGCGGAGGGTATGGCCTTCAACGACGTCTTCCGGGCGTCCGGCGTCTTGGATGCACTTTGGAGCAAGACTCTGAGGCTAGATCTGTGCCGCGTGGGGCAGTCTCGACAAGAGGAGTGCCTGGTGAGTGCCGGTGGGCATCACCCCGCCCACCCCCCCCCCTTTGCCTTATTGCCCGTGGGGATGCCTGCCGATGACGCTCTAGCTTTGCGGCTAACGGGTCTCGCTGTCGCAGGCCGGGGTGCTCGTCAGCCTGGCGGACCTGCAGCTCTCCGGGGACCTGTCCACTCACTGGTACGAGTTGCGCGCCCACAGAAGGAGCACAGAGCTACGGGAGGACAGACCCATCCCCTGTGAGGGGGGGCAGCACACCTGCCAGGGTGCCGTGGACCTGGTAGGTTCCTGACAGCATCTCCTTCCATCCAGGACCAGAGGGGGTGCTGCAGTTGTCTGTCGCTTATTTTCCAGTCCACACAGACCTGAACAGGTCAGCTTTGCATCTCAAAGTATGAGGTCATACTGACCCGGCTGTGTGTGCACACATTCCTTCCCCCCTTTCCAGGATGCGGTGTCGGCCCTCCTAGAGAGGACCTCCACACAGCTGCAGGCAGTGGAGCAGGAGCTGGCCCAGGAGGAGAGGGAGAGCCAGCTGGGGGTGGGGGAGGAATGGTACAGTTCCCGCCCCCATCATCTATCATGCCGTTCCCTTGCTGTCGCAGCCCCGCCCCCTGTCACATGTCAGTGTCCCCTCGCTGTCACAGCCCCGCACCCATCACATGTCACGTCATCCCCTGTCACAGCCCCGCCCCCGTCATATCAGTGTCCCCTTGCTGTCACAGCCCCGCCCCCTGCCACATGTCTGTCCCCTCGCTCACAGCCCCGTCCTCTGTCACATGTCATGACATCCCCTCTGTCACAGCCCCGCCCCATCACATCAGTGTCCCCTTGCTGTCACAGCCCCGCCCTCTGTCAAATGTCACGGCATCCCCTCGCTGTCACAGCCCTGCCCCCTGCCACATGTCTGTCCCCTCACTGTCACAGCCCCACCCTGTCACGGCACCCCTCGCTTTCACAGCCCTGCCCCTGTCAGCAGACTTGCCCAGCTCCTCCTGCTTGTTGTCTAACATTATGGTCCCATCTGCACTTCCAGGTTGGAGCTGCTGGGAGGAAAGGGGCAGGGGGAGGTCAAAGGAGAGGAGGCGCAGGAGGAGGCAGAGGAGGAGGAGGCGGAAGCTCTATTGGGAGATGCCTGTGGTGACACGGAGGTCTACGTGAGCGGTGACCGACTCTGTAAGGAGGAGGACGAGGCTGCGGGGAAAGAGGCGAACAGGAGCCAGGACAGCGCCCCCCCGGCTGCTGGAGCTCCAGTGCTGGTGCGTGGTGCCCCTCTGCCTGGCCGGCAGCTGGTGGATTGAAGAACACATGTTGCTCGTTTCTGCTGTGCTGCTCTGGGAGCTTCCAGGGTGAAATCATTTTGCCTAGGGAGGGGGGATGTGACTCTATTAAAGTCCCACTTTGTAGCCAATAAAAATGGTGAAATAAATTTCATTAGGAAAAAAACAAGGTAATTCCTCGGTTGGCGGCCTTCGCGACGGGCCTAGTGGGGGCAGCTGCTCAGGTTCCTCTCTCCCTCCCAGGTGGACAAGGAAACAAACACAGAAGAGGCGGGGGCAGCGGTGCGGCCCAAGGAGCGTGGGGGGGCGGGGCCTGGGCCGAGGCAGAGGGCCTTTGCAAGGAGCAGCTCAGTGATGCGCTCCCACACCTTCTCCCCCGGGGAGCACCACCAGTACATCTGCAGGGTCAGTGGCCTCCCAGTGACCCTGGCTGTCACCCGTCCCTGGAAGTGCTGTCACAGGACGGCAGATGTTTTTTTTCACAGCTGTGTAATATGTCTCTCCCTCCCGTTATCCTTTCCAGCTGAGCCGGAGCGACAGTGACAGTTCCACACTGTCCCGGAAGTCTCCTTTCATCCGGAATGCTTCTGAGAGACGCAGCCTGAGAGTCAGACAGGTATGGCCAGCTCCCTTACGGTACAACAGCTGCACCCCTCAAGGGGACTTCATTTTGGACTCATGGTAGAGTCTCCCGCCAGCGGCACCGTCAATGGACCCCGACAGTGAGTCGGGTCACATCTATGTCGCTTCTCATTGCGTGATTTGTTGTCCCCCTCGTCCACAGACCATCCGACAGCCCACGCTGCGAGGGCCGGTGGCGGACCGCCCGGCACGGACCTCCCTGGACCTGGAGCTGGACCTCCAGGCTGTGCGGACCCGTCAGAGCCACCTGGAGGAGGAGCTGCGGCGGCTGCGTGAGCTGAAGACGCGGCTAGAAGCTTTGAAGGCGCGCGGGGAGACAGAACTGCCCTCCGCCATGCTGGAGGATGAGCGATTCCACAAGCTGCTCCAGCAGGCCGAGAAGCAGGCCAGTGCACGTCCTGGTCACGCCCACTCTGACCACACCCCTTTCCAGTTACTGCTACTGTCTAACCATGTTTCCTGGTTGCCGCCTCCCACTTCCTGGTGGTGTTTTTGACTCCTCCTCTGATCCATCTCCTCCCTTGACCGCCCCTTAGGCGGAGCAGTCAAAGGAGGAACAGAAACAGGGCTTGAAGGCTGAGAAGCTTCTGAGGAGGGCCTCCAAGGACGTGTGCCGTCTGCGGGAGCAGAGCCAGAAGGTGCCCCTGCAGGTGCAGTCGTTCAGGTGAGTGCGTCTGGTTCGTTTCCAGGCGAGCTATTTGGGGGCCAGATTACACAGGCATAGCCCCCCCCCCCATCCTCCCACCCACCCAAAAATCTACCTTTTCAGAGATCAATAATTACCTAACAGCTACAATACTGCAAAGGCCAGATGTCCCAGCATGCTGTCTCTTTTAAGTTCACTAGAAATGTACCAGGTCATGTAACTGCTCACCTCTGGGCAGGACTTGACAGATTGGTTAAATGGTTCCTACAGTGAAGACCCGGCATGCGGCATCACCATAGTAACAGCGGTATCCTGGCATTTGGTCTCATCTCCCCCTTCGCCACGGGCATCAGTCTGGAATGTCCAGGTCGTGTTCCAGTTCCACGCGTTTTTGTGCCACAGCGCCGCTGTAAGTCGGCCACTGGCGCGGCTTTGGTGCGGCCACCAGGGGGTGGATTGGCGGGCACCGCAGGGCAGCACAGTGAATTATGGGCGCTGGATGGCCCCCCCTCGTGGCATGTGAGAGCCTCTCCCCCTCCCGCCCACACAGTGAAAATGGACATGCTTTTAGGCCTGACCGTCCCACTTACAGGGGTGTCTCACCTCTGTTTACCCATGTGACAAGTTAAGCCCTGTTCCTGCACGCCCTGTTCCTGCGCGCCCTGTTCCTGCGCGCCCTGTTCCTGCGCGCCCTGTTCCTGCGCGCCCTGTTCCTGCACGCCCTGTTCCTGCACGCCCTGTTCCTGCACGCCCTGTTCCTGCACGTTGTTCCGCTCAGATTAACGGCTATTCACTTGGAGTCCAGTAGGCCCAAATGTGAGGTTCCCGGCTCCTGTCTCACAATGAGGAAGCCCCCCCCCCATGCTCCTGTCAGTTACAATGGTCTGCTTATGTATCCCCCCTACTTTACAGTTATTTTTAGTATCATTTGTGCTTTGTGAACGTTTCTCAGGATGTTTCATTTTCTCTGGATAAATTTGTCTGGGCGGGGGGAGTTAATTGTTGTGGAGATGTTACATGTGACATTATAACTGGTGCCCCTCCCTAACTGTGCACCGCCCCCCACAGGGAGAAGATGGCCTACTTCACGAGATCTAAGATACTCATACCATCACTACCTGCAGATGATGTATGATCCTGTTTATAGAAAATATCATCAAAGTATTTTGTCCACCTTTATAGCAGAGTATTTTTAATAGTGTAGTCCCTTCAATTAAAACAAGCAAAAAAAATCCAGTAGTTTTACACCATAGATGTATTTATACAAGTTGTAATTGATACTATCATGTAAAAAGGCTTTCTTTTTCGAAGAGAGAACCAAAGTAGAGGATTTTTGGTACATGTCTGTGCTAATGACTTGTCTGTACAGTTTGTGTAAACATGGCATGATGTATTTTGTAAAGTTGAGTCGCTCGGAAAACTGAGACAGCTGCAACCTGCACCATCGCTCTGTGTCGCCCCGTGGTGTCCGACACGAGGACTGCAGCGTGGGTGAGAGTGTCAGTGTTAAGTCTGGGATCGCCCCGTGGTGTCCGACACGAGGACTGCAGCGTGGGTGAGAGTGTCAGTGTTAAGTCTGGGATGTGAATGTGGGAGTGGCAAGGCTGCCTTGCCTTCTGGTCGAATCCTGAAGCCCACCCCCCCAATCTCCTTTTAATCAAAACGGAAGACATGCTTTGTGAATGTATACCATGCTCCCTTGGTCTTTTTGTTGCTGCACTGATCTCTACGTCCTGTTTTTAATTTTTTTGTAACGTTGCACATTTTACAGAAGCCTCTCCACTTGGTCAGTATTCTGTCTGCTAGAGTAATGCCACATTAGCAAAAATCCTATTAGCTAATATCATAAGTCATTTCCTGTCCTGTGCCTGTTGACGGTTCCCTGTTCTTTTCATAAAGGGTGCAAAAGCTCGTGTAGCTGTGTGGTTAGGGGGCCGCAGATGGTTCTGCGTGGCGGTTTTTCTTTTTTTCCCCCCTAATAACCAACTGGGGCCACGAAGCAGGCGGGACTGTTTGAATTCCAGCTCCTGCCCAGACTTTCCGCATGAAGGATGTCCAGAGAAGGGAAGAAATCCTGCAAATTAGTGCCACGTTGTCAACGCTGAGATATTTATTTTTACACTGCAAATGTGTATTGGGACATAAACGTTTTTTGATTGTTTGAGAGACCTTTTCCCCTCCTTTGAGGTATTCGTCTGAGCAGCAGGCCTGATTTCATTGGCTTGCTATGATCATGTATCGCTGTAATCCCCTTTTTTCAGGTCTGTTTTTTTTCAGTTTGTCGTTTCAGCCGGAATAACCCAGCCCCCTTTTTGGTTGCTGGGCTGAAAGCTGAAGAACTGCAAGGACTTGATTTTTCCCTCCTTTGTTTCAAAGAAATAATCGATGATGAGAACAGAAGATGGTGACTGTCTTAGTGACACGAGGTGCTCGCACTGCGTGTACTTGCAGGCCCCGGTGACTATCAAAGTCCTTCTGCGTCCATGCTGTGCCGGTCCTGCTTGGCCAACTTGTCCACAGCGCCCCCTGATGCCATTCGCAAGAATCATTTGAGCTTCATATAAGGAATAATTAAGAGCAAAGTGTTTTTGGCGGGGGAGGGGAAGAGTGTTTGGTGGTATCTGTTCTCTCTTATCCTTTCCCCCTTATTTATTTGGCATATTTATGTGTAGTTATGTACAGCTGACTTCCGGAGCTTTTTTTAAATTAACGTTCATGTTTAATGTGTTTTCTGTGGTGGACCCGATGTGAGACCAGATCAGTCCATTTTCGACGCCGCTGGGATCGCCGCTGCTGTCTCTGTGCAGCTCATGTCTGAATGGGTCCGTGGTGTTTCTTAAACAGCCCAGCGTTTTCTCCTTCAACTGTGACTGCTCGTTTGCTCAGATGGTGCATAAAGGTGACAGGTTCCATAAACGTTGTTTAAACGTTAGATCTTAATAGTAAGACGCCTGTCGGAGTCTTTTCTGCCAATGTGTCCCCGTCGCCCCCGTCTGAATCCTTTTTCGATTCTAGCTTCGACTGTGCTTTCAAATCGGTATTTAAATCCAAACTAAATCGCCATCGGAAACGGTGGGGGAAAATGGCAGGCTTGGCCCCATGACGACCATTTTATTTAATCTTTGTGGAAGAAATAGGCATGGACCTTATTTTGATTCTGAATAAAACACACTACTCTCTGTGAAAAATGTCCTTCCCTTTGTGTGAATTATTGATGAACGTTGCAGACAGATCTTCCTGATAGCGTGATGGTGCCTCGGAATATAAACATGAGGCAAGCTGTACAAACTAGTATCAGTGTGGGATCAGCTGCATCAGTGTTTGACCACAAATCTTTTGACCTTCAAACAAAAGCACAAAAATAAAACGCATTCAGCTCTTTAAATATTGTGTTCCGTTCTTTCTGCTCAGTACATGATGTATAATATTTTCCCTGTGTGTATTTTACTTCTTCCGTTCTAAATTCTAGAATCTATAGAATCAACCTCATTTTGAAAACTTACTGGGGTAACTTCGACCCCAAAAATAACACAGGAGTTAATGACTTTGGGGGGAAAAAAAGCAGACTGTGTGTGAAAAATGGAAGCCCGAAATCTAAGTTAAAGCATCTCTTGATAGTTTACCTGCTGCTTTTAATGTGTGTGTTCCCGTTTGGCCTGTGCGATGCCGAAAGGGAACCGTGTGTTTCCTTCCAGTGCTCGGCAGCCTTAGAGGAACCGCTGGCTATTATCATGCAGGGAACTAGTCAAATGCACCGAAAACACTTTGGCTTGGGGGAAATAAAACCGTGGCCTTTTGATTAATGCCTCGCTGTTCTCTAACCCCAGAATAAATGTGGGAGTGACTGGGCTGTGCGACAGGCCGGCAGGATTAGTGCATTTGTTTAGGAGAGGAGTGTGATGATTTATGAATGCCAGTACGCAGTCAGTTAACCTGTGTGCCCCTATCCCTTGTTCCAGTCACTGGGCAAAACGGAACAAACTGCAGAAAAGAAACCCTGAAAGTCGCCGCTAGTTTTAATATATATATATTAAATAAATAAATAAATAAATAATCCGTCGCGCGGATCACAGCCTCTCATGTGCGCCATGCTGGGTTTATATCACATAGAAATTGCCACCATTAGAATCGGCTTCCCCAACTGAACTGCCAGGAGCCTGTATTGTTTCAGAATCACCCAGCAGCATGAAGGCCCCAGCAGGCAGTGCCCCCTGCTGTCTGACTGAGTCAATTGCGCCTGTAATTGACAGGAAAATGTGGATCCTGCTAGGAAGTCGCTGTGAAGCGGGGTGGAATTGTCAGTGTCCCATACAAGCAGGCTAACAAAGTGTGATGGGAAAAAGAACATTAATTCAAAGTTAGTTGTCATGTAGCCTCATCCATTGAGGCACTTGTTTTGAAATGTGTTTTGATTCCAAAGGCTTTTGTAATGGGTTTGGAACGTGGCCAGGCCGAGGGTCCATAATTCACACACTTTGTTCAAAGCTGCCTCGGCCCTGCTTCACAACTTGTAAATCAGTTACTTCAACTGGCAAGCCAGCAGGACAGATTTCTCAGTGTGCATGCTGCTCTTTCTGCTTCTAATTACAGTCTCCTCGAGGTTGTCTGCGCCTCTCAGGTGATCCTCTGAACAAAATCCCCGAAACCGCAGTGATACGGCATGATTGCAGTGCATGAGTCCTCCTGTTATCAGGGCCGGCCATTTTCAAACACAGCATATACCCGTGCTGTGCAATAAGCTCGTGTGAATTCCCCAGCAAATTTAAAGTGGAGCATTAACATCATGACCGTGATCATGACCGACAATCTCCACGCGTTAAGGCTGCCCTGCTGTTTCTCTGCCCACTTTCCATCACGTTTGATTTCACCGACTCCTGTCGTAGGTGAGAACCAGACACACTGCTGTCCCAGCTATGCTCTGGACAGTAACGGTCCAAATGAGCCAGGAGATGACGTCTGCTTTTTGGAGAAACCTACGGGACCAGAACCACCTCCTGTGGATCGTGCAGGGCACCACTTTCACGAGTTAACCCCAAATTGGTCTTGACTGCACTGTGTCTCCTCCATTTATCCCCCACCAACTTTGGGAAGCCTTGATTTGGACCCTCAGGGCATCTGTTCCCCATCCCAAACCGGGCTTCACCACAGGCTTTTCTCCTCCTGAGGAGAGAGAGGAATAAAAACAAGCGCTGACGTGATAAATATCCGCGCAGCAGGGTCTCGCTTTTATTCCGGCTGTAGGTGACCCACTGTTCAAATCCATAGGCTGATACTGGCATGGTTTTGTTGCTGGGTTGAATCTTTTTATCCTTCGTGTTACAGTTTTCCCTGCAGTCCTGTAAGAATGAGAGATGGATGGACCATGCACTTTTATACATGTATACAGGGGCAGACTAACGGCCCCTGGCCGAGGACGTGGACTCGACAGCTTAAGTTGGCTATTCAGCGATCCTAATAACCTCAACGTTCACGGGATTGCATATTAGTACACGACACTGCATGTAAACAGGGTGTACAAAGGTAACGTCTTGTAACTAATATTGATATCCTACTCCCAAATCATCACCGCCTCTTGATTTCTTATTTGTGAGAGGACTTTATCTCAGCCAAAATCACAGCAAGATATAAACAATGCTGCACGGAATTATTTGCAAATATATCCCATCTGGTGCGTTGTAAACAGAAACCTAATTCAATTGTTTCCAGCGGCGTCTCGGCTCTTGAATAATAAAAGCACTAGGCTCCCACTTCAGATGCTGCTTAACTTTGTTTAAGGCGCCCAAATGGAGGCGATAGCAGTTTCAATATGCTGCGGTAGCGGAGCTTCGAGATGGCGCCGTCAAATGCCATCAGCAGCAGACGGAGGCAAGGCGAGATGCGCGGCCTCCGGCGGCGCGCCGCCGAGGGCAGCCGGCGGGGTCGCCATGGAGACGCGCCACGCCGCCGAGGGAAGCCGGCGGGGTCGCCATGGAGACGCGCCGCGCCGCCTTCGCTCTCCGCCAGCACATTTATTAATGCGTTTTAACTCCAAAGTGGAAAATATGAAAAACGAAGGTGATTGGCCAAGAATCGGTAAGAAACAAAGGAGGCACCGCATTATTCCCAAATAAAACTGCATCCAACCAACAACTAGGCTATTCACTTATTCACTCTTCTTCCCAAATCATTACACGTCGAGATTTCAAAAAATATAATTTAGAAATGTTTCCTCTAAATGGGGCATCTGTGCTGAAATGGGCCTAAATTCATACCAGGCAATCAGGCTGGCAGATGCTCCGGGAGGACGCGGGGTATCGCGACTTTGCAGGGGGCTGCGGCGGCGACCAGGTGGGGGTTTCACTGCTTGATAAGGTGTCCGTTTGGTGGCTCTACCATTTCTTTTAAAATGATAGTCTATTATGGCGCAAGTCCAGCACGAAAATAGGTGACTCGAATTTCTGTTCTTATTGAACCCATAAACCCATTTCAGGCTCCTTGAAGCGTAGGAAAAGTGAGTCTCGCAAGAAAACTCCAGACTAAAATTGTATTTTTTCGGTATGGCATAATGCTGAAGTCCATTTTCATACAATCATTTATGATTTACTTTAATTCCAGGTGAACTGCAGATTTCCCGGACTCCTCGCCAGAATTTTGCACACTATTTTACAGTATAAATGTGAAACATCTGGATTTATTTCAGGGAGAGTTTATTCATGTCACGGTGCTATTAAGCCATCCCATTAAAGTGATGCATAAACCACGTCATGTTTCTTTTGGCGGCCGTTTTTACCTCAGCAGGTCTATTTAGTGCTAAACAAACCCACAATAGTGGTGTTATTCTGCCATCTACTGGTACGAAAGTTTATTTCCATCGAGATACTCCACCATGCTCCAGAGAATCAAGGTCGGAGGTACCGTGGGCAGCTTCCTGCCTCCGCAGAGAGGGGTTTGAGTCTCTGTGGGGTTTGTATGCTCTCCCCGTGACATCGTGGCTGTTTTTCGGTTTCCCCCACAATCCACAAACATGCTAATACAAATAAAAGAAACCAAATTGTGCGAGTGCCCTGTGATTTTTTGGCGCCTTATACTGGCTTATTCCCTCGGCCTTCCTTCGGATTGGGAGAATCTAACAGAAAATAATCTCGACTGCAATTTTAAAGCAGAGTTATTTAAAAATGTATGCGTAAAAGCAATTGCTACACAAATACGTCCCGGTAGTTATTTATGGGGAAAGCACAATGTGAGCTACTTCAGCTGGTGTGCGGCCAAGCCAATGCGCGCGTCCCCATGCGCGCGTCCTCAGGTGCTCGTCTTGACTCACCCTCCACTCAGAGGGAATAACCACAGAAAGAGGATAAAATTATAACATCCTGGTCTTTTCAAAGGGGCAACGTAAGTTCATTATAAACAGCACAGTAAGCCTACTGATTCTTACTTATGCAATGTATAGGTAACGACTGAGTGGAGCTGTTAATTATTGTTTAAGCGTGAACATTATATTGTTGCACGGCATACGCAGGTTGTTATCGACCGAAATCCTTCCCCAGATCCCGCTCCTTTGATGTTTATGGATTTTTCTATATCGATTATATAAGTATGGAAGTATATATTGGACTTTATTATTTGTAACCCACAGAAGACAATCTACAAATATAATATATATCATATATATAATATAATGGTTGCACAGGACAATTATACAAAATAAGAAGATAGAAATGACTTATTTTAATGTTAATTGGCAATGTATAGATTAAAGTTAACAACAGATTAACTCGAGCAATGGTAATTAAATTCCATCCCTGAAATGTGTGCTTGAGTTATTTTCCCTTAATGTACATTACATTGGCATTGAGCCTTTAAAGGATCTAACTGGGCTTTTTAAACAGTGGATGGCTATTCTGAAAAACCTGATCGTCTCCGACTAACAATTTTCCCACGATGCTTTTGTTAAACGCAGTAATATAAAATGCTGCCGACGCCATTTAGTAAGAGTTTGAAATTACGATCGGTAAGATTTTTTCTGCTGGGACACCGCCTTTTGGTAATTTGCATAATTTATTCATCCGAGAAATCCGAAACACTGTTACTCCTTCTGGCTTTCCTAATCGAGATTTCCTAATCGATTTAGAGGGCGTGACTTAATTACATTGTAACTGCATCGTCGTGGACCCCATTGGCCTTTACTGCAACATAAGATGAGAAACGGTTACTATATCTGTCCCCACCATGAATCTGTCCTCCGTCACGCCTGTGGGCTTTATATAGGCTCTGGGCGACGATACCTACGTAGGCATTCTGAAGACCTGCTCACTAGGCTACATGCGGAGGACCCGCTTCCTCACCCACGCCTAGGGGAAAGTCCCCGGACCCGCGGCAGAGAGTGCCAGGCGTGCGCGCCGCTTAAGGCCCGCGCGTCGCCGCTTACAGGGCTGAGACGCTCCTCCGGAGCCGAGCCCGGTGGCTGCGGAGCCGCCTTGTCAATGCGATAGTAACGCAGGTAATGCTGTTCATCAACAGAACGGGGCTCATTCCCGGAATGCCGCTTTTGCAAGGTATATTCACGTGCATATATTCGGCTCCATTTTATCCAACTATTGACCACATTTATTATTAAATAAAACTCTAATGTTGGGGGTGCTAAGGGAGGAGAATACGAGTGCATTGCGCCTTTAAGAGTTACGTCACGCACGTTAACTTTGACCCTTGGGGCTCAGGTCGGCCCAAAACCCCGGGAAACGCGAACATGAGCCGTGTGACCTTATAAGGAAAACATCCGTGCATGCGCACTAGGGACTTTTTTTGTTTGAAGCAGTCGCAGTCGTTGTTGGGGATTGGGGCTTCATAGACGGTAGGAGGGCGAGTCAGCTTGTTGGGGATCCGAATGACGAGATACCAGACTTCCCAAGTGCTTGTGTTGTAAAAATTCCCGGTTCTTCTCTTGCATATGAGGCTGGGCTGTTTAATGCACCGGGATCACGATGTTGGGACACTATCCAAACGTGGAAAAGACACAGCTGCTCAGCTATGTGGAGGATTACCTTGAGTGTGTGGAGTCCCTGCCATTGGACATTCAAAGGAATGTTTCAATCTTGCGAGAGATCGACTCAAAGTATCAAGGTACGTGAACAGATCAGCGGCCCCTTCCGCCTACGACGGGGGCTGGACACGGTAACCGGCTGCGGCCGAACTTATTCCAGGCGTATATGTGTTTTACCGCGGCGTCGCGGTGTATCTGTCAGTGTTGGGGCGGAATGAGTTGGTTGTTTAATGCCACTGGTTATGAATGCAATATTAAGTCTCTGTATCCCCGGGTGTAAACACGTCTTCAACGTGCATGTAAAGTATTCATTAGCAGTTTTCTGAAGTCAGGATACGCGTAAACGATTAGTCGTTTTGGCGATTGATTAAAAATTCGCCGAGATCCTCTGAATTACAACCGGGTGGTCGCCTCGTTTTTCTGCTGTATCTCGGTGACGTTTTTTAAGTATATCATGGAAAGGAATTCTTAATTCACCCTGTATAATGTAGCCTGGTAAGTCCTTTCTGTTGGTCCATTTTAAGCTGAGGCAGGTCTTTGTCTGAAACACCGTTTTGTCGAAACTTCCCTTCCTTGTCGTGTTGAACATGCCAAGTGTGATTTTAGGCGCAGAGAAAATGGGTGTAGCAGTGTCGTTTTTGTCTGGCCTTGGCTCTTTCACCGCTAAGGAGAAAACGGTGCGTGTGGGACAAAAAGTGCGCAGTAAAAGTTGTCAAATTGGCCGAGGGACAGGTTAATGCCTTCAGCGGGCTGCACTACGGCCACTCTGAAAACACCCGATGTCCCATCTACACATGGATTTTATTCGCCTTAACGCAGCGACGCAAGATGCCTAAATATAAATGCAGTTTCGGGCCGGAAGTGGTCGTGTCGTCTCTTCCGGGGCGGGATCCCGGAAGTGGTCGTGTCGTCTATTCCGGGGCGGGATCCCGGAAGTGTTGTGGCAGCGTGGACTCGGTTGACACATTAGACTCCTGCTCCGATAGGCTTTCTTGGTATGTTGGGGTTCTGTTGGATGTGCGCGTATGGTGCACTTACTGTGCGGTGTCTTCTGCCGTCAATGCTCTTTATCGCACTGTAGTTCTCCTAACCACATCCGCTCATGCGATTGCCTCTCCACCTTCAAGAAATGCTTCAACACCCACCTGTTCCAGGAATACTTCTACTAGTCTGTACCATTCAATGTTCTCCGAATGTCCGTAATGTTATCTTTTCTGCTTATTTGAATAGTAGATGTATTAGGTTCTTGCGTTTTTGGAAGATGTGTGGCTCTTGCTGCAGTACTGTTTAAACTTGTTATATCTAGCCGAGTCTTTAACAGCTGTATACAGTGATCCCTCGTCTATTGCGGGGGTTGCGTTCCAGAACCCGCGAAAGGTGAAAATCCTCGAAGTAAAAAACATATGTTTATATGGTTATTTTTGTATATTTTAAGCCCTTATAAACCCTTTATATTCTAGATATTAGGTAAGATTCGTTTTGTATGTAATTATGTATGTAAACACACTGTTTATATACTACGCACAAATATACGTATTGTATATCATTGAAGAGTTGTATTTAATACTTGAAACGTAGTTGTAAGCGCATTGTAATAATACATATTTTAACAAAAATAATTTTACAATATACAGTAATGCACTCGTTTTACTTAGTCACCCAGTTATATTAGATATAATATGATTATTCCTTTAATATGAGTATCATATTTCTAAAATACGAACACTGCAGTCATGTGCAATTTGCATTCTGGTAATGTTTACATTCTCAGCTGATTTCGGTCGGTGAAATCAACAGGGCAAACTAACTGAGGAAGCATGTACCAGAAATAAAAAGACCCATTGTCCGCAGAAATCCGCGAACGAGCGAAAAATCCGTGAAATATATTTAGATATGCTTGCATGTAAAATATGCAATACAGTGAGGCCGCGAATGTCAAAGTGCAATATAGCGAGGGATCACTGTATTTGTAATGTGCTGGTTGCCTCAGCTTGTACGTCATTTTGGATAAAAGTCTCTGCTAGATTTAAATTTAATGTAGTTTAAGGTTGATTTTAGCTGGAGTTTTAAAACTGGAACGAAAAACAACCTTGTGGGGTTTGTCCTTCTCCTGAATTTTTTAAAATAGTGTTAATTTCAGCCGTAATTCCCATTAATGTTTCACGTTACTCTTTCTCGCCCCTGGTATCGTCGTGTAGAGGTGCTGAAAGAGTTGGATGATGTGTATGAGAAGTACAAGAAGGAGTCGGATGGGGGCCAAAGGCGTCGCCTGCAGAACCAGCTGCAGCGTGCCCTCATCTGCAGCCAGGAGCTGGGCGACGAGAAGATACACGTGGTGACGCAGATGATGGAGCTGGTGGAGAACCGGGCACGCCAGATGGACTCTCACGTGCACTGCTTTCCAGAGCCGGCGGAGGTGGAGCGTGCCAGTGAGCGGCTCCGGCAGGAGGTGGCAGCCCCCGAGCGATCGTCAGCACGGCGGCCCCGGCGCCAGCGGCACAGCGAGAGCCGCGACTCCTGCCATGCAGCCAACGGCGTAGACGAGTCCGGCAAGGAGCCGTCTCCCCCTCCGCCACCGCCTCCGCCACCACCCCCTGCCCGAGAGAAGCGGTCCAAGTCAGCTAAGAAGAAGAAGCGTTCTCGTGCCAAGCAGGAGCGCGAAGCCTCTCCGGCGGAGTATGCCATCGACCCCAATGAGCCCACCTACTGCCTGTGCGACCAGGTCTCCTACGGGGAGATGATTGGCTGCGACAATGAACAGTGCCCCATCGAGTGGTTCCACTTCTCCTGTGTTGGACTCACCTACAAGCCAAAAGGGAAATGGTATTGCCCAAAGTGTCGGGGGGACAGTGAAAAAACGATGGAGAAGAGCCTCGAGAAGCCCAGGAAAGAACGAAGGTCCAGGTAGTGATTCCTGCTGCCATGTTTCTGTTTGGTTTTTTTATGTGTCCAGCTGTTCTGTGGCTTTTGAAACAGTCTTATGGGCATGATACACATCTGAAATACTGTGTGGACTGTCTCTGCAACTTGATGGAGGATGTGACTGTGAATGTCTCTCTGGCTGCACTCAACCTAAAGACTGTAAATTTCGTGTATTGAAGAAGCACTAAAGTAGTCATGTCCATTGAAACAGAACTTGGTCAGACTACCTTTTTCGCCTTCGGGAAACCCATAGGTGACTTTAGAAATGCTGCCTAACACTATATTGTTTTGTCAGATGTAAACAAATCACAAATGTCTCTGGATGACATGTTTGGGGTCTCCATAACTACAGTGTGAAAGCAGAAGTCAAAGGCACAGGGTCAAATGTCTGTCAATCCATCTCATTGGATGCCCTTTTCTTATGAGTGTTGTAAGAAGTGAAACTTTTCCCTCTTCATTGCCGTCTTGAGTGGAATGTGTAACACTTATTTGGTTGCATTGGCATATTGGAAGGATTATGTATGTCATTTCTCTAATCATGTTGAAGATGGAAAATGCTCTTGTTGACTGGGCTGTTTGTCTTCTGCGATGCAGCTGCCAGACAATTTCAGCTTTGTTTACTGTCCCAAACTTTGGGCTGTTCAGCCCCCAGCTACATTCTGTGTTCCGGGGGCAGTTTGCATGTTCTCCCTGCGCAGTCAGGACGTGCAGGTAGGCTAACTGGCATGTCTACATTGCCCATACTGTGTGATTGTTCATATATATATGTGCCCTGTGATGGGTGGGCATCCTGCCCAGAGTGTTCTGTGACCCTGACTGGGATGAGCAGACGCATAGATGGGACCCCCACAAGCCGGATCTGGACAATGGTAACATTGTGTCCCTGATGCCTCCAGTTCATTTCGTATGTGGATGGAAATACACCTGTAATAAGAAATGTTTTATTCTGTCTTTTATAAACATTAAAAGTTAAATCTGCATCCCCAACAAATGTTAGTCTTTTTGTCACTGCATCAGCTGCACCTGTGTGGACACCTGGGTGTAGCAAGACGGAGACCTCACTTCCCCTCACAGGGTGCAAGGTTTTCTGTGGGAGGTAGGTAGTCTGCTGGCAGGGTGGACAGGGAGAACGGGCTTCATTTACGTACACACACTATAAACTGACGACAACCTACATTTAATGTCATAAAGGTGCATGCTTTCCCAGAGGTTATTGGTGATCCACGAGATGTTCGCAGCCCCAGGTGTGCCACAGCCACGATAATTAACTGGCCTCTTTGAACTTGTGTACATGTCTGGTGTTCAGCGAAAGGAGGAACAGGACTTACTCTAAGCTGACAAAAGGGCATTTCAGTAGCTTTTCTGTAATTTATTTTTATGCAAGATTTACTTCGGTTAATTATTTCTGCACTCAAGTCATATCAAAGGCCTAGCTTTTTTCCTTTCTTGAAAAAGTGGTCTGATTTTTCTTGATTAGATATTTATAACTAACTGATCTCCTGGAAGTAGCCCCCTTACCCCCCACTCAATTTTACAAATTCATGGGGCCCTGTCAAGTGCTGGGCCCTCTGAATGTGGCACGGTATCCGTGACCCTCCGCTGCCCCTGGTTGCGGGGGTCGGGAGCACCTCCCAAGAGCACCAGGCACACAGTGACCCAGGATGGGGTGCCGATCCATCGGTGAGAAAACATATTTGTTTTTACTTACACTATTGAAGGATTGTTAAATTATTCTGCCGTTTCTGAATTTATGAGGTTATTTTATTAGACATAACAGGTATTCTAGATAAGTAATTTAGGCAAATTTGTCAAAACGTAATCATTTTCTTTTCACCGGAAAAGAATAATGCACGTAGATCATGTCGTTTTGAAAGAGGCGAATGATAATTTTGTGTTCGTCAAAACGAATGTTAATATATTTTCATGTACTTCTCATGTAAAATGTGGAGATAAAGATTGGGTGGAAAATTCGAAAAAATATAGAAAAACGGTTTTGTTCAGTGCCTTATACTGCTATGATTAAAATATTCTGATGTAGAGGGTCGATTTATAATTAGAAATTCCGTTTTCGTTACTTTGATTTTGCAGTCCAGGATGCGCGCTTGGAAGACGGATGATTAATGACGATTGGCGTCCCCGCCGTCTTTCGTGCGCGCGCTTATGATGCCCTCTTCCCGGACCTCCCTATTGATATGCTGATTGACGGGCCCCGCGTGCGCATGCGCATGACGCCTACTTCCGGGACCGCCCTATCGATGTGCTGATTGGTGGACCCCGTGTGCCCGTACGCATGACGCCCACTTCCGGGACCTCTCTTCAGATGTGCTGATTGGCGGGACCCGTAACTGCCGCAGTCTGATTCGCTCAGAGCACTGTCAATCGTTCCTTGTGCTTTTCTGTTTCCCGGAACTTACTTGGGAGGGTAAATAGCACAACTAACTATTCATAAGCAAAGTCATTCGTTGATGTACGTAAAGTCGGTGGCTGCGGGGGACTTATTTTGGGCAGTTCCTTCGGTATGTGCGCAGTTTCTTTTTCAATAAGGTTGCCGTTTTAGAAATGATGTACGGTCGTTAGGTCTGTGCATCGACACGCTTTGGTGGTCTTGGCCGATGTTGTTTTAAAGAGACTGCGCCCCAGAAAACACATTTACCGATTTTCTTTATCAGTGTTTTAATACGTGTGTCTCTAAAGGCTGAAATACGCACTTTGACCTAAACGTAACTGTCAGTGACAGCCAGACGATTTTCATACTGAACGTTTCAAAGCAGTAATTATTAAACAGCGGTATTAAATGGCGTGCGTTTCCTTTCCTCTCACAGGCCGGGTTAATTATTATGCATCTATGTTTAAAAGCCCATGCATCAAAGAAAGATGCTGTTTTTTTTTTTTGGTTTTTTTTAGAGCGGTTGTGTAGCCGAGAAGAGGATGACCCCAACACAGTGGGACCTACCGCCGGAGCTATGCTGCCGGCCCATGGCCTTCGTGGCCCTAACGGGACTGGACGTGGTCTACAACGCCGTTCACAGAGCTATCTGGGATGCCTTCTGTGCCAACAGGAGGGCTGACAGGGTGCCCATTTCCTTCAAAGTCCTTCCAGGGGACCATGAGTACCCGAAATGTAGGACCAAGGTGTGATGCTTTTTTCTCACCCTGATGTCTTTCCTTATGTTATGCGTCGTGTGGATCTGGGTGTGTGCTCTCCTCATTACAGAGAACCTCCTATGAGTGGTACATCCCTAAAGGCATCCTGAAGACCGGCTGGATGAACAAGCACTTGAACCTGGTCCCAGCACTGGTGGTGCTGTTTTACGAGCTCGACTGGGACGAGGCTCAGTGGAAGGAGAAGCAGCTGGAGTGTGCTACCAAGGTGGAGATCGTCAGGTAACCCTCCGTCTTCTGCAGCCACGGCCTGGCGAGGCAGTCTGTTCCTGCTGCTTGGGCTCACTCTCCTGCCACAGATAGATGTTTGTAGGCTTGAACTGAACCGGTTGTTTCTACAGGACAAGTCTACAAGGACGGAACACAAAGGTCGCAGTGGTGTTAATTCAGAAGAAAACTCCTCTTCCCCCAGGCAGGTGTTGATGCACGAAGTCTTTTGTCTGCTCTACACAAGTCTGCGGTCTTTGGTTTAAATTGCATACAATACGGGTGTCTGAACGCTTGGTATGTTTTTACCTGTCTGTATGGCATATATACCTTTGTGTACCTTCTGTGCGTGTGCCTTAAGGAGAAGACGTCACGGCCTCGGAGCGGGCAGCTGCTCTTTGTAACGCCTGTGACCTTTCGGGCAAGTTTCTCTTTGTTCTCCCCCACACTGACCACCTTGTGGGCTACATTATCAGGTTAGTGTGACCCCCACTTGACCTCTGGCACCAGCGTGTCCACAGGTTGCCGCAATGACTGACAGCTCTTGTGCGAACCCTCACCGCAGGCTGGAGAATGCTTTCTATGAGCATGCTCAGACTTACTACCACACTGAGATACGGAGGGTGAAGTCTCATAAGGAGTTCCTCAACAAAACCACCCATCAGGTGGGGGCTAGATTGGCATTTCTCTGTGCTGTGGGGCCAGGGCCAAACCTGCGAGGCCTGGGTTTCTCACCTCGTCTTTGGGGGCGACTCTTTCCTGTTGCAGTTGCTGTTTGTAAGACACCAGTTCAAGATCGCTTTCTTCAGTGAGCTGAAGCAGGACACGCAAAATGCACTGAAGTAAGACCTCCAGTAACTGCACTCTCCAGTGCTTTAATAAGTGTACATATGCGTGTTTTCGTTTCCGTGTCTCCATTTAAGGGCCTCTGTTTGTGTATCACACACTCAGAGTAGAACTAATTGAAATTCTGTTGCATGCTTTTGCTGTGCACTATTTATACCCAAACTAAGTGAAGCCTGACCCAGGTTTTCAGTCAAGCTCGTGCTTAAGGAGAGTGCCGCCTAGCCGCGTCGAGCCGCTCTGTCCGTGTGACGTAGGTACTACAAGATGGCTTATGCCCTCGTGCATGAGCTGCGAGCCCATGAGTCCAACATCCTGGAGATCAAGACACTGGCTGGATTCATCAACTACAAGGTGACCAGAGTTCGTGGCTAAACTTACAACTTTTTAGCATATAACTGAAAGGATGTAACTTGTCAGCTATGAACAATGAATAACTATTAAACACTGAATGATTTAACTGTAATTAAGGGAAATGCCCCCTTGTCTTCTCCGGGAAGGTTAGGGATGATGGTGGTTTGATGTTGAAGGTCCTTCTCTTCCAGATCTGCCGGCTCTGCTTCCAACACAACACGCCCCTGGATGCCATTGCTCAGTTCAGGAAACACATCGACCTGTGCAAGAAAAAGATCGGCAGTGCTGAGCTAGCATTCGAACACGCGGCCTGGATGTCCAAGCAGTAAGGGCGGCTCGGAAAAGCACTGCCGTCTGACAGGGCTTCCTGTTCCCAGTCATGTGGCAACATTTCTAACCAATAGCGACAAATGTATAAACATAAAAGTGCTCCTGATTGGCCTGGCATGACCCGTGTTCCGCACACATGTAGTCACATGCTTACCGGGCTGTCCCACCCACAGGTTCCAGTCCTTCGGCGACCTCTTTGACGAGGCCATCAAGCTGGGTCTGACTGCTATCCAGACTCAGAACCCAGGCTTCTACTACCAGCAGGCGGCGCACTACGCCCAGGAGCGCAAGCGGCAGGCGATGCAGCTCTGTGGCAGCCCGGAGGTGGGCTGGCGGGGGCAGGGAGGTCTGTGGCAGCCCGGAGGTGGGCTGGCAGTGGCAGGGAGGTCTGTGGCAGCCCGGAGGTGGGCTGGCAGTGGCAGGGAGCTCTGTGGCAGACCGGAGGTGGGCTGGCAGTGGCAGGGAGCTCTGTGGCAGCCCGGAGGTGGGCTGGCGGGGGCGGGGAGGTCTGAGCCCAGCTGGAGATCGTATTGTAATGGTTGGCAGAACTCATGTGGTTAGGCCGTTATTCAGTCCTACTTGATTATTAATGAGTTACTGTGCTATATAGGGTTTGGGGGGGGCGGGGTCCCAGAGAATAGGGCTGGGCAATATCACATCGACCTAATATCACGCATGCAAAGATACGCCAACTTGATACAGATTACTAACTTTTGGGTGTCATAAAACGCATCTCATTAATATTTCAGCAGTATTTCTAATCTGTTTAACAAATTTTTGGCGTCAGTAAACATACATATAGTACAGAAAAGCCAGCGTCCGGCCAAATGTTTCGCCAGTCATCTGAAGTCCTGGCGATTATTGCACATACGCCATATAATCTCGATGTGATATCGGCCGGCCCTTCCGGAGAATCCCTGTCTGGCTGCTCCTCGCCGTAGCCGTTTTGTTTCCTCCACAGTTGAGTATGGGATGCCCCCCCCCAGACCCCCTGGACACACCCACTGCCGTCCTCGACTTCTACGGACAGCGGGCCTGGAGGCAGGGACACCAGAGTGAGTGTTTGTCAAGCCCCGCCTCTACCTGTGGGCTCGCACGTGTACACACCCACACCCTATCAGCAGCCAGATATCACGACACACGGCACCTCTCAGCCCTGTCATTCAAGTTTCACTGTAATTGGTCTGAAGATGACCTCACTCCTTGCCACGGGGCCCCCCGGCTACTTGCTTTGTGTGTGCCAGAGAGGTGACTGTCTACTCTCTGCTGAACCCATCTCATGCTACTGGCACGTGTTCCATAGAGACCTGACTGTAACTGAACACCGCTGAACACTTTTCTCCGCTGTGTCCAGGTATTGACCCTCCAGACCCGGAGAAGGAGCGAAAAGGCATTCTGGGTCTTCAGGGGAAAGAGAGGGAGGTGCCCCATTCGGTAAGTGCCTGACCTCCTCTTTACGTCACCAGGGGGCGTAGTAGTCAAGGAGAGAGCGTACTGGAGCTGAAATGGTTCAAATGCACTGTGTAAATAAACAGATGTCTGGCACTGACAGAGGAATCACGTGAATGTTTAGCAGCCACAGGAATGGTAGGAAGGGTCTGGCTTTCGCGTTTCACCCGCGTTTCACCTACGTGGTTCCAGGAGCTCATCATCGCCCTGCTCAGCAATGCCGTGGCTCAGTTCAAGAAGTACAAGTGTCCACGCATGAAGGGCCACCTGAGTGAGTGTGTGTCGCACGCATGCGGACGGCCCCGCTTACATCGCCGCTCGCACACTGCCCAGAGACCGTCTCATAGCCCTGTTCTCACCCCGAATCTGCGCCTCTCCCACAGTGGTGCAGATGGGGGAGGAGTACTACCACACCAAGGACCACACCAAGGCCCTGAAGTGAGCTGGTCTTCCCTGAACTTCGGCACGATGATCTGCATGGTGTCTCACCCATCTAGCAGAAGCGTACGCCCGCTTACTGGCGTGCGATGAGTGAGCTGACCTTGCTGTAGTTCTTTCGGTTTCTCATTGTCTGTCTCCGTGCACGCCGAGGCTGCTGGACTACGTGATGTGTGACTACCGGACGGAGCGTTGGTGGAGCCTACTGACCTCCATCCTCAGCACCGCCCTCCGCTGCTCCTACCTCATGGCCCAGGTGAAGGATTACGTGGCGTATGCCATGGAGCTGGTGGGCAGAGGTATGCCACTTCCTTGATCCCTGTGTGACATTTTACTTCCCGGTCGCAGCAGATTTTGATACAACCTTGATGTTCTTGAGTTGGCATCTTTCAGTAGATGAGGACTTGATGTCTTTCATCTGTGTCCATTCAGCTTCCACTCTGACAAAGGACCAGAAATCAAGGATTGAGAAGAACCTGTTCAAGGTGTTGGTGGTGAGTGGCTGTTCCTTGTGGAAAAATTTGCTAAATGCCACCCTACTCTGGACAGAGGTGACCAGTGAGCCAAGGGCGTCCTGAAACTGCTGCGGAGTGGCATCCGCCGTTTGCTTCTTGTTAATGAGGATGATGAGGGGCCTTGCTGACTCCCTCCAGAAAGAGGTGCCGGAGGCCGAACCGGACTGTGACCCCGCTGCGGTCCGAGCAGCCCAGGCTCTGTGGAGCGAGCGGGCCACCCAGGCTGCTGCCGATGAGGTCATCGTGGAGGCACAGGACTGCGTGCCCTTTGGTGAGTGCCCCTCAGTGACTGGCCTGGGCTCCGCCTCCTCAGTGGGGTCACATGCAGGGTCATGTGGGTGTCTCCTGATGGTTTTGCCCCTCCCTTTCTCACAGTGCAGTGCAAGGCCAGGTTTCTCCATCCCAGCTTCCACCTAGACGTCCCCGTGCAGTTGCACGTCTTCCTGTGGGCCGACTGCCCCCACCCCGTCCGCTTCTCCAAACTATGCGTCAGCTTCAGTAACCAGGTGGGTCCCGACCCCACCCCCCTACTGATCTTATTCAATAACAGTCCATGAAATTAAATGAGAGAATCATGAGAGGAGGCTGCTGGGCGACGCACACCATGTGGACTCTGTCTTGGTCTCAGGACTACAACCAGTACTGCTGTGTGTCTGAGGGCTCCTCAGAGTCGCACGGTCTGTCTCTGCTGCCGGGACAGACGCACACGTTCGCCTTCAGGTTCGTGGCCCGCGCTGAGGATGTGGGCAAGAAGGTAGAGGTGAGCGGATGTCGGTCACGGCACATGATGCGCGAGATGTCCGGGGCACCCGTACTGCTCATCTTTGAAAGCATCGGTGTGTTCACCATGGTCAGATCACAGGCGTGGACCTCATCCTGGGCCGGGAAAGCCAGCGCTGCGTCTTCCTAAACTGGCGGGGGGGTGGGGGCGACACAGCCTCGGCCCACGAGGCTCTGCAGGCCTCTCGATCCTTCAAGCGACGCGGCCGTGTGCCAGATCAGCAGGTGGACTGGGACACGGTGACCATCCAGGCCAGCACCATGTGAGTCACCTCAGCGCGGAGAATCTCATTCGCTGTGCCGGCCGCACGGCCCTGGCTGGGAAGCTCGCTGCCCACACCATTACCCTGTGCCCCCCAGGATCATTTCCCGTGTGCCCAGGATCTCTGTGCAGCTGTGCCACTCGCCCCCAGCCCTGAGCAACGAGATGTACTGCATGACCGTCACCATCCAGTCGCTGGAGGATACGGTGGCCCAAGACGTAAAGCTCACGGCTGGGCTCAAACCAGGTCACCACCAATCAGTACCTTATAGTCCAAACGTTCAGTGTGTGCATGCAGCCATGCATGCAAATACAACATTACAGTCCATTTTGTGACATACAGTCCTGTAGGAAATCTGTACAGGCATGTGTGACATGACATCAGTTAACGCTACATGGATTTCTCATCCGTTCGTCCTCCAGGTCAGGATGCCAACCTCACCCAGACGACCCACGTCACCCTGGACGGCTCCGAGGCGTGTGACGACTCTCACCCTGCTCTGTTGCCGGACATCGCTGTCGGCGACCTGCAGCCGCAGGAAAAGGTCACCTGATGCGATCCAGAGGCACCCCTGGGTCTTAATGCCTGTGTTTTACAAAACCTCACATCTGCAACCGATTTCTGCAGGTGGAGAAGCCGCTATACATCCGCTGTTCGACCACAGGACCCAGAATCTTCCTGGTCCACGTTGCCTATACCATGAATGCCTGTATAGAGGGAAAAGACATCATCTGCAAGTGTCACAAAGTGAGTCTGAGCACTGGCTGTCTGTGTGGGAGGCACCTTGACTTACAGAACAAATCAGTTCCATTGTGTCTGTGTGCCGCCCTGGAGCCTGAGAGTGGGAGGCACCTCAAGCTCCAGATCAAACCAAAATCAGACGAATGTTTGTACAGCTCTGTGTCTGTGTGCCGCCTGTGTGCCGCCTGTGTGCGTAAGAGGAGGAGGCGCATCGAGGCCGGAACAAAACACAGTTGACGTTCGTGTACGTCTTTGCATCTGTGTGCCACCCGTGAGGGTGACATTGGAAGTTCCAGATTAAACCAAAACAAAGCGAATGTTTGTAAAACATTCTTTGTCTGTGTGGCCCATGTCGCTGCGAGTGGGAGACTCAGCGAGTCGAGTTCCAGAGCAAAGCAAAACAAAGCGAATGTTTGTGTACATTATTCTGTGTCTGTGTCCCGTTCGTGGGAGTGGGAGGCGCCTCGAGTCCCAGATGGAACCAAAATGACACCCGTTTTTCTCACATGCTTGTGTAAGTGTGATGGGGATGTGGCAGGACTCTTATACTTTTGCTTCCCTTTGACCCAAGGATGAAACTGTTACCATAGAAACCGTCATTCCATTTGAAGTGGCCGTGAAGTTTGTGTCTACAAAGGTCAGTATCAGCGTCTGGCTGTCGCAGCACTTTGTTGATGGCCGTCGTCCTGAATCCTGATCGAAATGTGACCTTGTGACTGCGGGTGGCGCCCCTGCACAGTTCGAGCACCTGGACCGCGTGTTCGTGGACGTGCCCTTCCTGCTTATGACCGACATCCTCAGCAGCTGTCCCTGGCCCCTGCACCTGCTGAGCAGCCGGCTGCAGCTGGCCCCCTCTATGGCTGCCGTGGACCAGCCCCAGTGCCAGGTGGAGCACGGTAGGCGGCGGCTCGGCTGGTAGCTGAGGGGTTATGGGGATGTTTCTGTTTATAGGGTTGCTTCTAATATGATGGCGGGGCTTCTGTTAAGGCCTGGCTTCTGATTGGTGCATGTGAATTCCAGCGAGAGTGCGTGTTTTCTGATGGCCAGTGAGTCGGGCTTCTCTTGGGAAGCCTCTTACTGGGCGGTGCTTCTCGTCCCATCTCCCAGTGGTCCTCCAGACAGGCGAGTCGGCCAGCGAGTGCTTCTGCCTGACGTGCCCCCCGGCGCCCCACGGGGGCAGCGCCGCGGCATCTGGGCAGTACGTCATATCCTGGAGAAGGTCGGTGTGTCCTTCACAGGGAGCTGCGTGTCTCTCTTTACAGTCTCAAACGGCAGCCCTGTATTTTCCTCACTTGCTGTAAATTCCCCCAGGGAGTCTGCAAACGTCCCGGTCGTCAGCTCAGTGATAACCCTTCCGCACGTTGCCCTGGAGACCATCCCTCTGTACGTTCATGCAGGTAGGGCCCGCGTGATTCTGCTTTGGAATCGCCCGCTTGGCTGCTGTCACTGGCCACTGAGCCAGACGCCGCTCACGCTCTTATTGGGCCTTTAGTGGTGTGACTGACTCCCCAGGGTGGGATTTACAGGCAAGTGATTTGCTGGCTAGTAGTTTGACAGCAGTGTGACTCAAACCTGTTTAAGCAAAGGTGGGTCCTTAGCGAGTGGAGCAGTTTTAGGCTCTGTGTGTCTTTGTCTGCATCTGTGTAGATCTCCCGTCATTTGGACGCGTGCGGGAGTCTCTTCCAGTCCGGTACCACATCCAGAACCGCACGGGGCTCGTGCAGGAGGTGGAGCTGTCGGTGGAACCCAGCGACGCTTTCATGTTCTCTGGCCTTAAGCAGGTGAGACGTCTCTCGGTGCCCTCAGCCATGCTCCTTCTCCAGCATCGTATCTCGCTCGGCGTGGGCGTGGCCGCCGGCTCCCCCAGCCAATCATGTCTGTCCCTGTAGGGCCGGAGAGGTTACCAGTCACTTCACCCCCACATTTATGGTACAAAATTCTTATTTTGACAACATGTGGCCTTGTCTGGTTTCTCCTTGTGCGGACACCCCTGCCCTAAAATCTGTAGCTGTTTGAAGTGAAAACATCCCCCCCTTCTGGCCCATCGCGCCCCCCTGCTCTGCCGCCCCCTTCAGGTGCGCTTGCGGATCCTCCCAGGGGAGGAGCAGGAGATGCTGTATAACTTCTACCCGCTGACGGCGGGCTACCAGAGCCTCCCGCTGCTCAGCGTGCAGCTGCTGCGGCTCCCGCTGCTCAGCGCCCAGCTGCTGCGGCGCTTCCTGCCGTCCCGCATCTTTGTCAAGGTAGCCCCGCCCCTTCCCGAAAGCAAAGCAAAAAGTGCCGAGAGATGTGCCCTAACTGTCAGGGAGGGGGACAAGCACGGGCCCCAGCATGCTCCTCAGGGCTTGGTGCTGGACTCGTGTAAGATTAATGCTCAAGATTGAAAGCTTCAGAACTTTGTCATGCATGCAGAACACAACGTGTGCACCTTAAAGCCCGAGATGCTCTGCAGTAAATACTCACTTGTTGCTCATGCCCCCGTCCCCACTTCCTGTTGCAGCCGCAGGGACGACATGGCGACGACGCCTCCATCGCGGCCGCGTAGAGCGCAGGACACGCTGGCTGCCCCCAAGCTGGCCGGCGTCCCTGTGGTTACCAGTGATTTGCAATCTGTTAGACTCACTGCTGAAGGCGAGGTGACCTTTACCAATGTGGGTTCTGGACAGCGTAACTCACAAGTGAATGATGTCTGTGTGTGTGCGTGCGTGTGTGTGTTTGTTAGACGTACATTAAAGCATTATTCTTGAGACATCGTTGTGACTGGCTCCATGGCTCTGCCAGTGTTCTGAAATCATATGCATGTTTGAGTAACCTTTTTTTAAAAAGTTGAAGAAATGATTTTATCAATATAATGTTAACATATAAAATAGCTGCTTAAGTACAGATGTATGTAAAATATATCAAATAAATAGTTATACAAGGCCATCTGATATATAAGGCCAGTGTGATTTTTTAAAAAAAAAATTATTAATGAAGTGTATAATGACAAGTGTTTGTCACACAAGGGAAAAGCCTTTTAATTAGCTTTAACTTAGTCATTTATAACTTAGTTGTGAGGGTCTGCTTGAGACGCCAGTTAGTCATGAAGTGGGAGACGGGCAGTTTGCGTTGGTCCCACTGAGCGCGGTGCTCAGTGCCAGGAGGGAATGTTCACATCCCTGACGGTTTTGTTTTACAGACACACCCCACAGGATTCAGCCTGAACATTCAGGATTTCATGTGAAAACTGTAAAGCTGCAGTGACTTTATAAACGATAGTGGAAGGAAAACCTTTAAAATATTAAGACCTAATTCAAAAAAGCGCAAGTGACCTTATGTGTATATTAAGTTGTGAACCATGTAAAATAAAAATCCAATAACCGGAGACAGTCCAGCCATTAATATCAACAAAGAGAACTTAAACACAAGTCCTTTATTTTCACTTAACCGTGAAAAACAGAATACACAAATAAAGCCTATTTGTCGTTGCGATGTACTACGTAATGGTCCGCCGCCGGGGCCCTCCCAGCTCGGCGCCCCGGGCCGCCGATCCCGCCCCGTCGTCTGTCCTGCTGTCCGTTCAGAATTTCGGTTTATGAATCCTTTGGTTTTCAAAGGTATGAGTTTGGCGATAAACGGCGTTCCGTGCTTATCGGCTCTGTCCTCCTAAATACGGGCTCCAGGGGCGCCAGTGACGCCCATGTGGGAGACTCCACCCGCCATGGTCTTTAAAAGTGACTCCAAGACCAAGTCCTCGTCAGATCTTCCAGGATGAAGGGGCTCTGAGGCGGCTTGACCACGAGGATGATGATAATGATGGTTGTGGTGATGAAGATGGTGCGCGTCTTGGGATTTTACAGGACTTCACAGCGAGGCTGCGCCCGCACCATCCTGCGCTCAGTGTTATAACCGCAGCTCCTGGACGGGTGTTTTACAGTTACTTTTTAAACAAAGAAATGGAAAACTACGAAGAAATGACTGCGTTTTTAGGGGAGTGGGGGCCCTTCCAGAAGTGCGTCTTCTTTCTGCTGAGCCTAACCTTCATCCCTCAGGGTTAC
>JAAGVU020000049.1:10986389-11018916 GCA_011763525.2 Mormyrus iriodes
GGCGGTGGTGCTGGTTCTGGCCATGCTGGGTAAAGGGGGCATCACTGCAGCCTACTGCTTCATCTACATGTACTCCATGGAGATATTCCCCACCCTGCTACGCGGCACAGGTGTTGGTGTCATCTCCACCGCCGGACACACTGCCAGCATCCTGTCCCCGTACGTCGCCCATATCGGTACGTCTCGTGTCATTTTTTACTTTCGAATGATTCGATCCCGGCTCATCTCCATCCTGACCAGGGCTTACGGCAGCTGTATTGCAGCCTCGTTTATATGTGTAGTTTGAGCTTTTTCCAGACCCAAACAGATTATCCTTCCATTAGGGCATTGCACAGTGTTTTGTGGTTTATTCTGAAATCTTTAAATTTGTCCATTATGAATGTTCTCCTCCCAGTCAGAAGCTAATAAACCAAATTCACCAGTGATGCTGGCCAGATCCAATCAAGGATCGTTCCATTTTTTGTCCTTAGGAGATTACAACAAGGCTGCTCCCTACGTCCTGATGGGGGGCATCACCGTCTTTGTGGGCTTCCTGAGTCTGCTGCTTCCAGAAACCAAAGACAAGGAGCTTCCAGAGCTCATCAGCCAAGTCAAACCCATCATGTGGTGCGACTCAGAAAGTCACCTGTCCTGTTTACATGAGCAGATATCATTAAGGCATGATTATGAGCTTTTCTGAATGGACCTGCCTAATGAGTATACAGTGATGTATGTTATCCATGGAAACCTGTGACATGTGTGATGCAGTCTTCATCTGATGGTGGCCCCTGTGTGTGTCCTCCCCAGCAAATGTGTGTCAGAGGACTCAGACACCTCCTGGACAGAGATCCCCACCGTGGAGACTGGAGGTGCCAAGACAGGCCGAGGTGACAGCAAGTCACATGATTAAATACCACATGTCATCCCAGGCGACATCATTCCGGCTGCTGCTGTATACAATTAATATTGTTCCGATGGACTGGAGTCCAGCTCTTATTTGTTTGGGTCCAAGCATAGAACCGGTTCTACTGGTTTTGGTTCTAGTCTGTTCTGTATTTCCTGTTACCATTATATATTATATTCCTGAATTTACAACGTCACCAGGGGGAATTCCGATGGACATTATCGAAAAAATGCTATTTTTACCACAGTTCTGGTATTTAAAAATGTACCTTACAAGGTTTTTTTCTCAGTCAAAACATTTTGCCACAGACACCTATCCATGCACGAACAAGATGCCGATTCCTAAACAGCACTGCCGGAAGAGCACGCCTGGCTCAAGCCATATCTCTGCACGTGGCCATGCGACAGCCACACCTGCCGGACTGAGTGACCCTCAGGTGACAGCAGGACATCCCGGAACTCAGTGTGATGTGCGCTGGCCTGGCCTTCCCCCTGAAGTCCTGTTGCTCATCATCCTCTTACCCACTGCAGATGGTGAATAAACACTTCAGTCAGAGCTTTTCGTCATGCAATGGTGGGGGGGGGGGGGGGTTCTGTGAAATTGCAAATCACCAGCAGAGGGAGCTATCTGTTTAAAAAAAAAAACTCACACTCGGATCCAGAGCAGGGCTTCAGGGTGGCAGGGATGTGGCTACAGACATACATGTTACATACAAACTCATCTCTTTCCCATTGTGTTTAGAGAATAAGTTTTCCTGACTGGCACGTAACCACCACATTGTGACAAGTTAAAGTTTTTAGCCCCCTCTGGGTTAATCTGCATGGGGACCAACAAGTTGAGCAGGATGTAATTGTGAAATTGTGAGCCAAAGGCTGAGTTAAATGCCATGTAGATTCATCAGCTGATCAGAGATGTTTCCAGCCTAAATTCATTTGATGGATAATTCTTTTGTTTAAGTGGAAAAATACTTCTACCATGCCAACAAAATTATAATGCCTATATTAAACATGATCAGCCCAGTGACAAAGGATCATGTCAAGTGGACTTTATTGTCATGCCAGCCATACACAAATGTACAGTGGTACGAGACGTCATTCCCATCCAGACAACGATGCAACATAAGATACATCGGGGACTGTTTGTGTACGATTACAGGGGTAAGGTGCAGATTAAGGACACGAGTGCAAACACAGGGGTTGGATGCAGACCACACATAGTGCAAAGGACATGGCAGGAGGGCAGACACACAGTATATACATAAATAGAGCTTCTGTACATGACCGTGCAGTAGTGTGAGATGCGTGACGTGGATGATGCTACGGCTTTGTGTGTGACCTTTCTGACTGACCCCTAACCCCACCATGTCACTGACAAAATACCTGCTTCTGTGTTGTTCTGCTTGCACATCACCTGGGGCTCTTAGAGTGTCACGTTTGATGTCTGGGGCCTTCTTTGAGAAGCATCTGTCCTGCATTTGAATCCTTCATTCCACGCAATGACAGGTTCAAAGGTCACAGTCACAGCTCAGCCGAGATTCACAGTGACGACATTTTCCTCACTAATGACAAGGGGGCGGGGTCAGTCTGGCAGACACACAGACTCTGGGGTGCCTGTGCAGCAGGTCCAGCGAGCCACCCTGTCGACATGCCGCAGGCTCACCTGTGACCCCAGATTTTTCCCTGTCCCCGGAGGCTTGTGCGTGCACATGTTGTCTGTCAGCATCACTGGCTCCCCCCCTTGCCGTTGGGCTGTGACCTCGAGGCGGGTGAGGTTGCGTGGGAGGCCGGCACCTTCTCGGTGACCCACTGATCTCAGCCCCGCAGGAATGCTGGGAGTCTGGGACAGCAGCCAGCAGGGGCAGGGCAGCGGAGCGGAAGGTGTCTCACCTAATAATCCGAGCCGCATTCCATCCCCTCTCCCGTTTCCTATTACAGTGTCTTACACTTGGCTGCCGTCCTTCCCGTTGATAGGGGGTTTGGGGACACTCAGCCGGGGCACAGTGCACCGCCTTGCAGGCTGACAGCTCCTTAACACACGCAGCTGTGTTTCTGCAGCATCTGCCCCCCCACCCCCCCGAACACAGGTGACTAGTGGCAGGAAATTAATTTTTTGGATCCACATTCCAGTTCCACAGAACTGTCACTGACGGACACACAAGGCTCCACACTTTTGTATCATTCATTAAAAACAAGGCAGAGAGCCAGTGAGAATCTATCAGACATCCAAGCCGAGGCGGACAGACACCTCAGGAGAGTAAATCACACCCAGCCCTTTGCAGAATGCTTTCAATAGCAGCCAAACGGGTGCGACACCTCTCGTTTTCAGAAACACCAGGATATCCATTACGCAGACCGATCGCAGTGAGGTGGCCCGGACTCTGGAATTTGGTCCTGAGGATTCTGGTAGATTTTTAATGGGGGTTCATGCAGCCAAGTGGTCTCAAGGGTAAACGTAGCACTGACACCCCACTGAACATGGCAACAGAAGCCCTTTGTTACTCCTTCAGATGCCTTAAGTGGGGTGGCCTGGAACTGACCAAAAAGAGGAGGACCTCACACCCGACAATAAAAACAGGAGGGCAGCATCAAAACAAACACAAGCATGCGCTTTTATATGTGCTGCTAGGGAGTGTGGGATACGTCGGAGAAGGCAGGGCGGGAACATGAATGTTATCTAACAGTCCTGTACAATCTATTGCAAAATTCCAGTAGGGGTCCTGGACTGGAGAAGGTCGCTGGCCAGGACTTTCCACTTGAATGCTCCACCCCCAAAGGTTGGAGTTCAGACTTTCAAGGCAAGTCATAATTTCTTTTGCTTACTAAAAAAATTTATATACTGATTTATTGAAGAACAGCTTGTCACTATGTGTGCCACACACCATACACTGCTGCTTTACCGAATAAATGCATATTTAAAAAATGGAGCATTGTAAGTATGGCCATAAAATACTGGGGGGGGGGGGGGGTTGTAACCCCTCCAATAATTAAAACCGGCCAACGCATGCCCCAGGACCCCCCTAAATGGGTGGAGACCTTAACCCCCTCACTGTTCAACCTAACCGCAGTTAAAAGTTATGTGATTTTTATTTGCTGAACGATCACGGTCTTTATTTTTGGGGAGCCGCGCGCGGGTCGGGTGGTGGCGCCCTCGCGCTCCTTCGGCCTCCTTAAAGTCCCCCGCGGAGGTTCGGCCCGGTTCGGCGGTTCTTTGCGGCTCCTGGTCGCAGCGTGTCTGAGTTCGGCTGGGTTGGTTCCAGGGTCCTCCCAACTCAGCGCTTACCCGGGTCCCTCTTCCCCTACAAACTTTTTTTCCTCCAAAGCGATTCGGGGATGAAGCGGGAGCCGGCGCTCCCCTCAGGGACGGCCCGACCGGGTTTACCGAGGTCCGTACCGGGACGGTGGCAGAAGGTTTAGCTCGTAATAATTTACTCCGTCTGTCCGCGTTTTACTGTGACACAGGAAAAATAACTTTAAATTATACAGCAGTAATAGTGATATAACGGAAGACAGGCGCGTGACAGCTCTCGTTTTCAGCATAAATGTTTATTTTGTCGGAAACGGCAGAACCCCCTGCGCGCGCCGCCCGACGTCCTTAACGCCTCGCGGCTCCTCGCGAGTCCCCGCGCCGGCTCACCTGCCGCGATCCGGGCGGCGCGCGCTCGCCATGTTTTCCCGCGGCCTCCTCCTGTAGGCGGAGTCGTGAGGAACATCTGGCGGCTCCTTCGCGTAGCACGGCGGCTGGCCGGCAGTCTCCCCTCCGCCTCGGGCTGCCTCCTGCGGTGACCGCCGACCCGCTCGGCACCTAAACGGGCGGCCGAGAGAGCCGCGTCCGTGGGGGACGCCTCCGTTTCGGGAAGGAGGTGTAATGCTCTAGCCGCGGCTGGAGGACGGATCGATGAAGTCATTGCGGACCGACGGAGCCGAACCAGGACTCTTCTCAAAGCAAATCGATACATTTCACCGGACGACGCCGTGAAGTGGGTTAGAAGCACAAGGTCCGGACGGGCAGGCGCCCCGGTGATTTCTGGACATCTGTCTCTGTCCGGCTCTGCCGGATTATGCCTTTGCGCTCAGCCGCGTCTGAAGACATTTCTCCGTGTCGGCGATAGACGGAGCTTGCTTCCGTTCATTTTCCCTAATTCGGCAACGCGTCTGATTTATTATGCAGATAGGATCCGGTGGACTGACGCCGAATGATCACTGTCGGTGTTAATTGCCCGCCGGGCCGTCGGGACCATGCGATCGAGCCGGGAATGTGAGACGGGTCGCGGCTAAGAGATGGATGAGTTTCTGCAGATCGCCCCCCACTCCCTGGCCATAGTGCTGTGTCGGGTAGGCGACGATGAGGGGTCCCCCACCGTCACCGATCAGCTGCAACACCACCACACGGGCTACGAGATCTTCGCGGACTTCAAAGCGGAGAACATGCAGCACTTCTGGAATAAGAAAGTGACGGACGCTATTTCAGAGACCTTCTTCCTGGGCTGGATCGACGAGCATGTGCTGCTCATCCAGGGCAAGGAGGACCACCTGGAGGTGCTGAGGGAGGGCTGGATGCGGAGATCTCTCAAGCCACCTCGGGGTTTTGAGATCAAGTGCCTGGGTAAGTGAACATGCTGTTCCCACTGGAGGCTGTGAGCCTGCATGATGAGAGCCATGCAGGAACTTGGTTGGCGAACATCTCCGAGTTGCACCTTAACTTTATTGTTGGATTAGTTGTGATGTGATCTCCAAAGACCTGAGTGCTGCCTCTGGTCATCCTATTGTTTATGTTAACTTATCATTATCTTGTCCCAGCTCCCAATGTGTGAGTCTGTTGGTGTCACGATGCTAATCGCTTGATCTGCCTGCCCTCCTGTATTTGATGTGGTGGCCCAGCTTCCTGCGAGAGGGCTTTTACACCATCATTGAGTGTGTTATCCCTCTCGTGAGCTTCTCCTTGAGACTGGAGGTTCCTCAGAGGTGGTTGTAATTTTCAGGTGCATGCCTTGAAGTTGGCCCAGTACTGTTGTAAACATTTCTTCAAGGTTCTGCCTGGCCTGCTCCTCTGCTGGTCAGTCTGCTTGGTGTTAAGGGTGAATGGCATAAGGCAAACATAAAGGATTTAGGGCCATCTTTAACATTTAATCAGTAGCACTTACACCAAAGTTAACTGCTTGACAGCTGTATGCCTGATGGCTTTGGATAAACATGTCCGCAGAAAGGTCAGTGTGATTCGGTACACCATTATAACAGGTACTTTTGTATCCAGAGGTCCTGCTAACTCCTGAAAATATGGGAGAAAGCTTGTATTGTAGCAGGCATGTCAAACTCAGGCCAGTGTCATCCAGAATTAAGTGTCAGTATTCTCACTCATATGAGCCCCCCGATACAGAGCGTTTCGATTACATTTTCTTCCATCCCTTTCATTCGCCCTAATCCCTGTGATCTTGGCATATGTTTTGTGTGAATCCTCGCAGGGCTAACTTTTCTCGCTTTGCTGTCTTAGGGATATTATTTTGTGATTTGTTCCTACACATATCGGACTCTCTGCTTTTTCGGCTCTTTCCTCCCAGTGTCCTTGCCTCCAATACCTATAATAGTGGGGATAGTAATTGCTAAAACAGTTGCTTAGATCACGTTTACCCAAAAGAAGTTATTTCTGTGTTTACAGCCAGATGTGTTAGTTGAAGACATAATCCAGCGACATGCCATTTGCCCGGCCATGAGGTCATTGCCCCCTTCGTTTTGGACACTGTCCTGTGTAGCCCTGACACACCAATGAGGTGTCTGACGGCAGGCTGGCAGCACATTCTCCTTGGAGACGCTCACCAGCTCTCCCGCAGGTCCAGGCCAGTGTACGTGTGCTTGAGTACCTTCTCTTTCAAGGGCTGCACAGCCCTGAAGTTGTGGTTACTCGGTTTGGAACGCTTTAGGAGTCTCGGTCACTTATGCCTATCCGTGCTGCAATATCCCATACTGCTTCACGTCTGATAAGCGCAGCTCTCTCTTGAATACCTTCCTGTGTTTGTGGTTCCTGAGTATCCTTGAACAGTGTTTGGATACCCCATACCCCCCCCCCCCCCCGGGTTCAGTGGCAATGCTCTCTGTGCCTCTTGTTCTGAACAAGTGAAGCAGGAATTGGAATTCCTCAGAATTGCAGCCAGAAAGGATGGATGGCGGTGTTTGATCGGAGGTGAGTTCTTTGGAATTAGAGAGTGCGGTGGGGAGGGGTGAAAACACCCCAGGGGCCTTTTCTGGCAATCCACCAGCCGTCTGCTTACTCAGGGATGAGTAAACACGGAATAGTCAGAGCTCATGGGCTCCAGTGCTGAAAAGTCTGCTCTCTGCTAAAAAAGAAAAACACCCAACTTCTCAAGCCCTCTTATCACAAAGTTCTGTCCATTGCGTGGAGAGGGTGTCTGCCTACAAAGACGTCCAGTCTGTGTGGATATTAATGTATCAGCAGTTCCAGTGTTGAGGCTCTCAATGGTGGACTGATAAGGCCTATAATGTTTGACCGGCAGATAGGGGGAGTGCATGTGCACACTCGCAGGGCTTCTTTCATGTGAACCTGGATGTCAGAGGTGCTGGCCATGCCCATGTACTGGATGGGCGATTGGGTTAATATCTTACTACAGCATACAAACTCTGCCTGCTGCATTTGAGGGTAGTTCACATGACTCAAACTGTGGGCTTGGCGCTACACTCCTTTAATAAAGTGACTTCACTGCTCAACCGTGGGATCAGGTTGTTAGATTACTGTTGTTTTTCATTTAATTTTGCATATATACTGTCTACTGACATCAGGGGAGGAATTAAACTGCAGGTATAATTTATGCCTTTAATATAACAATGTGAGAGATCTCTTAGGGCTCCCCCTCATGCTTTGTTACCGTCCTCCGTGGGCAAAAAAAACAAGCTATTTTGATATCCCAGGCCACCTGTAGGTGGCGTCGATTGTACAACATAATGTGTGTTTGTTTAGCTCTGTCTCTGTGTTTTTTGGGGTTTGTGTGTTTTGATTTAGTTATTGTTTTCATGACCCCGCTATACCCAGGCTTAGAGCCAAGCCTTTATAGTGGTTATAGTATTAGTCCTGTTCCATTCATCGTACCTGAAGCATGCCCCGGTGTTTTGAGGTGTGGGTGGCCGGGAGATGCCTGACTGATGGATGAATATAAGTTGTGCTGGGAAAGCGCAAGTCAGGGTTGTCAGGCTGGGCTTTGTTTGGTTGGGGGGGGGGCATGGGTTGTGGGGGTATTGGCACCCAGATCAAGGACACATGTCCCCCCTTTAAAATTCTCTGGATGTTTTAAATTCTTAGGGCTGTAGTTATTGGGCCTGTTATGAGAACTTGCAGAGGCTGTACCTTTAACTGGGAATAATTCCTCACTCTCTAACAGAAACCTGAAACAATCCACGTCCTTCCTTATAATCTCCCTTTGCCTTTCTCAGTAATAAGCAGTCCCCCCAGCCACCCCCTAACTTATGTGCTTGTCCTCTCTTAGTTGCCAAGGTAACCTGGCTTAACAGGAAGCGCTGCTCTCTCACCTTTGGCCGGATCGAACTGTAAAGCCGTGTGGGCTACTGGTGGGTTTTAACTGCTGTGCTGGTTAATGATCCCAGAGAGCTTAACAGTCCTCAGATAGACCTGAGATGGGTGACTTCAGCTTAATCTGACTGTCCCTTAGTGGAAAGGGTAGCGGTCATGAGGAAGCGATGTGAAGATGTGCCGGAATCTTCTGCCCCAGACCTGAAATGGCTGCATTTCAGTGAACGGTGACCCCAGTTGTGGAATTATTCCTGTCCGGGCGTGTCATAAGGCGCCAGTCTTGGTCCGACACGGCTGTGGCCTGCATACCGGCAGCTTAGCAAAGGCCCAGAGGAAGGCTGGAGGCAAGGACAGCGGAAGCACAGCCTGTCAGGAAGGAGACCCCACCCGCCCCTTTCTACTCAATGGCAGGAAACGGGTGAAGGAAGGGCCGGATTGGAGGGAAAGCTTTGATTGTTTTGTTAGAGAGCCTTTTTTGTATTTCACCAGAGGGTGTCCTGATGCCTGTATCTCAGGGGCTGGAAGTGTGGACGTTGTTCAGGCAGCCTAATCTGATTTAATTAGACAGCTTTCTGCTGCATTTATTAGTCTGGTTAAGAGGAGCACTAAAACTTTGGTTAGTGAGTCTGCAGATGGTTCTGTTAGTCCTTCTGTGTCCCTCTTGATGGTATCATGAATGGGTGAGCAGAGAGCAGCATCCTTTTTTAGAGGTGAACACTATACAAGTGAACCCGAAGTGCCTTCAATGCTAAGCCCCGCCTACCCAAGAGTCAGCGTGACTTATTTCTGAACTCATCAGACTCTTGTTTCATTTCTGTATGTTAAGTTTGTGTCTGCTGAGGGCCTGTTACTTGACGCTCTTTTGTATATTACTGTGGATTGGGTTTTTCGTGATGTCAGTGTCATGGGGCAAGGCCCCGCCTAGCAGAATTATCTGAGGGTCAGGGACCAGGAAAGACTGCTATGCCCCTAGTTCCAATTCAGCTGTGAATGAGGACCCTGTCCATGCAGGCCCAGACAGTCTCCCCCTCCAGCACTGTTAGATAAGGGTGTAAAAAGTATCTGCCGGCACCCAAAACCAGCATCTGCTTGTCCGACAGAGCAGTTAAACTGTGTTGAAAGGTGTAGGTTGTCGAGCAACCTACGTCTGCTGGTCTGGGGTCTTGCTCTCCCCGTACATCACCTCAGCTCTTTAGCTGGGCTGCCTGGACTGGTGGATAATGGTCATCACCATTTCCAGTGACACATATGTGATTTGTAGTACTGTGTCTTGCATATACTGGGCTGGCGGTGTCTTGTTTTCCTGTGTTTTACTGGGTATTTGAAATCTATGCATAGCCTGGTTACATTTTATAAATATTCAGAGTGAATTAGGAAGGAAGCATTGGAACTCTTCAATATCATATATCATAAAAGTTAATACTATCCATCTGACGGTTTTGGTTGGCATGGAAGCTCTCTGTGTGTCTGGTTGCCTGGTGTTACCTGAAAAGCACCCAGGCCTAGTCCCATCCAAACCCCTGCCTCAAGAACTTTCCGAGTGTTCCTGTTTCCTTATTCCCGCTGCCTCTTCGTCAGGCTGGTGTGGCTGAAGTCACTGGTGGCTGGGAGTACTGTTCCTTCTAGCTCTGTTTTATCTTGTTTTACGAGGCAGGAATGCAGACTGCCTGGTTCGGCCGTACCATGAGATGAATAGGGACCTTCGTCAGTCCCAACTGCGATCTCTGAACTTAAGAAGCACGTAGCTGCTGATGACTGCTGTGAGGGCCACCGTGCCGTCACTGTTAGCGAATGTGGCTTAACTTGACCGCTTGTTATGTTATCTGTGCGTCTTGGGTGCTATTTTGTTCCATCGTAGCAAGTCGCCTCTATGGAGGTAGAGCTGGAGCCATCATGTTGTTGGTATTGCTTGTCCTGTGGCCTGTAATGACAGCCTGAAGAGGGAGGTGGGGTCTTATTGCACCTCCCTCAGCTGATCCTTCCTGTAAGATGTCCCTGTCAAAAAGTTTGATGTTTCGCTCAGCCGAAGCAAATTATTATGGGAAATATTACTACTTGAGGATTGAAAGGAAAAACTGAATTAATCTTGACACAGTAGCCTTCCTGTCTGTATCATGTTTATTGGCTGGTGTTTCTCGGGTGCATTAACGATTTCCTGTATTGCCGTGTAAACAAGGGGCAGGGGGACTGGCAAGCTGCTGGCACCGCTGACACTGAAATCCACTGTGCTCCTATTGTCTACTTGTTTTTCTTGTTGGGGGGCCAACTCAAAAGTTTTAAGAAGTCCCCATGCCAATGGGGCAACAGAACTGCTGTTTCCACAGCAACAACCTGCCAGTTAATAAGTATACTCTCCCTTTTAAGTCGTGGTGCCATGAATGACCGTTTATGTGCTTTTGGTTAAGAATGTCCACCAGACCCTGTATACCATGTCTTGCCCTTTGGTCTGTGGAGGGATGCGATGGACTGTGTTCTTGGTCAAGCCAAACGGCTCGGAAGTAAAAGCACATACAAAGAGTCGAGCCTCGCAGCAGATTCTGCCTGGGCGGTGCTTGGGAATGAGTTTGTCGGTTTCTTGCACTTCACTGTTTCCGTGCCCTTTGTGACCCACTTTATTGCCTCTGCTGGTCAACTTTGGTACTAAACTTCCCTCAAATAGGTGAACTCAGTGATGAGATGGGTCTTGTTTTGGAAATCTGTTTCTTCTTGCCAGTTTTGTTTTTTTGTCATTTTTATAGTAAATATCCAGGTCCTGTTCTCTCAGACCGACATCTGATTGGTTTGCTTTTTGGAGGCAGAGGTCTTCCACTGAGAAGAAGAAGCTGCTTCATTGCTGCCCTCTAGCTGTAGTAGGCTGAACTGCGTGAGGCCTGAAGAACACTGGGCTTCGTTTCAGCTTGGACTGTGTTTCCTTCATTTAAAGGGGAGCCCGACCCTATAACTCGCTCCGCTGACAGGTACACAGCAGGGAGTGCCATGTGTATAGTGCACTTGGGCCTTGGTGGGGTTTGGTTGTTAGGTGGACTCACTGTCACGGCGGTATGGTGGGAGCGCTCTTCTGTGCGTTATGGGAATGCCCCCTGTTGCATAGCTGAGGGGAGGCTAGCGGAGCTGAGCATGGCGCTGTAAATGGAGTGATGTCACAGGCGGGGCGGCTGACCTGAAGTTACGTTTTTTGTTTGTGTGTGGTGGAGCAGGTTTGTCTGTGGTGGAGCAGGTGGAGCAGGTTTGTCTGTGATGGAGCAGGTGGAGCAGGTTTGTTTGTGGTGGAGCAGGTGGACCAGGTTTGTTTGTGGTGCAGCAGGTTTGTCTTTGGTGGAGCAGGTTTGTCTGTGGTGGAATACGTGCTGGAGCTGCAGGGAGTCCACCAGCCTCCTGCATCCGTATGGCCTGGCCCAGTTTAGGAGAGCTATGGTGGCATGGTCTTACTGGGTTAGAAACACATACTCCCATGAAAAGAGGTCATGTTCCTCAGTACTGCTGTGAAGATGCTTCTTCTGCCTTCTAAGACATTTTCCCAGTGTTGGGCGCTGGGGGTGGGTGACCTGAGCAACTGTAGCAACTGTAGTTGTGACAACCATCATGAGACCGACTGGGCCCATTCAAAACAGGCTTTATTTTGATTCTTCCAGTGCGACGCGGTATCTGCAAGACCCCTGTCTGGTGTGCTCCTCGCCTGTCGTCATGGCAACAGGCTGGGCTCTGTGAGTGTGCATGCGCGTGCACGTGTGGCGCAGGGATAAAATGGCTGTCGAGTTGTGTGAATGAACACGGGGGGCTCTGGCTCCTCCCCTCCAAGTCCGGGCGTTCGTGGTCGTGCAACACAGAGCCGACGCTCTGCTGTGGCTCCTAGCGATTATCCACTCAGGGGGTGGAGTCAGTATGCGGGGGGTGGGGGGCTGGTGGGTGGGTTATGAATCCCTTTGTTGCCGTTGCCCTCACACTGGCCTGTTCGACTTGGGGTATGTGGTTTTTGTTGGGGGTGCGGTGTGTGGTAACATAGCAGAGCAGGAGCTGCTGAGGAGCAGTGACTCATAACGGGTGACAGGCGTCAAAGGGTTCCCTTTGTGAGCCGCCCTCGGCACCAACGTCTGTTTGGTGTCAGGTAAAAATAGCCAATGACGTCATAACTGAACGCATGCATTCAGTCCCCTTCCCTCCAGATCCACCTGCTGCCACTAGAGGTCAGAGTTGAGGAGAGTCCTGGGTATTTACATAACTAGGTAAATTCTGATTTTTGGAGGATTCTGGGTAGTATGGAGACTCACCTGATGAAATGGTTACTCTCATGGCCATGTGTTTATATATGCTTGACACCTTCTCCGTGGTATGAAAACTGCTCATTCCGATCATAAGTGGCAGGAATAAATGGAGTTAAATCTGTATGGCTGGGAACTTTTGCGTTCTGCAGGAAGCCTCGTTTTACTTTGGATGTCTGAAATGGTGGGTGACTTGCACACTGATCCTGTTCCTTGCCTGTGTCGGTGACGCTGGGTGGTGTCAAAGGGACCATGATGTGTTTGATGCTTACAGCGTTGCGATTCGGACCACCTCCCATGGTTGAGGGTGTGTGGCTCATTACTGTTGTCAGAGCCAGACTTCTTTGGTGTAAGTACAGAAATCAGATTAATCGTTCTGGCATGTGCACACAGCCCTTGTGAAAGATGGAGTGTGTAAACTCTGTAAACTGACTAATCACAGTGCCAAGGCCCCTGCACAAGTGTGACTTTTTACATAATGTGTTTGACTCTATACCCCTTTCTGTTTGTCTGATTAATTTTATGTAGGCATTGTGATTTTTTAGAAAATAAATACCAAAGCATTTTTTCACAGGTCTTTGAGTAAGAAATTAGTGTGTTCAACTAGTAAATGAGAATTTTTGTTCTGTTCCTTTTTGTGTATTTGTCATTTTTATTTGTCGGCCTGTAGGTGGCAGTCCTGTGCTACTGGGCCGCTCAGTTCTATGATGGGCAGCAGGTCCCTCCAGATACATTTTTCTCTTGCCTTTTAGAGTGATGCACTGCCATCTGTACCAATGGGTGCCACCAGTGTACCATATGTGTGGCTGGGGTCAAAGGTTAAGGTGTAATCCCACTGAGCCCAGACCAAGTGTTTAAAAATGTTATGTGAACTGTAGATTGTTTCTAACTGTGGTACTTTTAAGTTATTAAGATTACCTGAGAGTTGTGGCGGGGGCAAACTTTCTGAACGTCACAGTGGTTTTCCCATAACTTCTGGCATATGAGGGTCACTCACTGTACGTGAGACCGACTGACACAGAGAAGAGAAGAATGGCATGACAGTGTGCCTCCGTAAGGCACTTGTCTTAAATTTCCCTCCTAAAATTCCCACTTTCCTTTGTCGCCATGCAGTCTATAGGCCAAATGTAGGTGCAGCAGTGTACTGAGCATTTATAAAGGGTTTTCCTCTGACAGTGGCCATTTTAATAGTCTTATCAAGACTTAATGACAACTGTTGAACAACTCTTATACCCCCCAACTATAATCAGACCTCCTTCTCCCAGTTCCTAAATACCCTCTCCCCCCACCATTATGTAAACCTCCGGATCAAACGCTTGCTGATGACACTGTCCTTCTGGCTCTGTGCTGTGGATGCGGGCTTCAGAAACCTGGTCCACACTAGCAATCCCTTCTTCAGGTGCCCTGTCCCAGGGAAGAGGTGTCAGTGACCCCCCCCTCCCCTGAGCCCTCTAGCCCCTGTGTAATTGGCTGAACCCAGTGTCAAAGGAGACAGACGTGTGAGATTCCATTGCCGTCTCACCTGTGGAACTTTGGCATTCTAGGTCCCAGGCAACCCAAACAAGCCTGTCACCTGACCCATGTGCAGGCAAGCCAGCTTCTGGGAAGCGGTGATCAGTCAGCAGGTCCTGCCGATATTTACACCCACCCACCCACCATCATCACGTATATTGGAGTACAACATGGCCTTGAACGCTCAAACACGCCGTTTGCCCATTTCTGCGTGCTGGCTCATCCCTCCTAATGAGAATGGTCCCCTGACTCGCGATATGGTGCCGTGACCCGAATGTCTGATACAGGATACTGTGGATCCTATATACAGTACGTGCAGTTTCTGGGATCTGGGATGGAAGCGGAATCGGGGCCTCCGCGCCGCCCTGGCTGTCTGGTGCACGTCCGCTTTCCCAGGGACATAATTACACTCGGCTTGCAGAAATTCCTTGCGGTAGGAAAGCTTTGTCATTTGTCTTTCTGCTGATTGAAGTGATGGGGGTTTACTGAGGCGTGGGCACTGTTGTTGTACTCGTGAAGGGGGGGCACTTCACCTCAATAGATACCAGCCTCCAGTAAACCGATATGTAAAAATGAAATACGTAAGTTGTGGTTAGGGCAAAGAAATGTGTAATATGATTACCCTTGGAGTTCTCCAGGCAGCAGTCCTGGGGGTGGGGGTGGGGGGTCAGTGTTATTACAGGTGGTGTCTCCGTACTACCCTGGCTGGGGCCAAAAGGAAATCCTGCTGGCTGTGGAGTCTGTGGTTTATGGGTAGGGCCACCAGCCTCATGTGCAGAGCAGAGGCAGAGTGTGAGCTCATTTGGGAGCCCCGAGAGGGGTGGAGCTGAGGGCATGCATGCGTTGCAATTTCACCATGATTTAGAACACGTTTTGTATTGGCTGCTGGATGTGAGGTGCCCTGGAGGACCAGAGAGTTTTTTTAATAAGATGTAAATCTTCAATTTCTCCCTGGTATAGTTTATAGTTTCCGGGGGTAGATTCTGGTCTTTGGGCTGTGAATTTGTGTGGGAGGGTTTGGGGGGAAGGAGATAATCAACCTGACCGGTCTAGTTCTGAGCTTCAAAATGAATCCAGAGGCGTATCTGCGGTTGATGACTTCTATGAAGATACCACACAGGAAGTCAGAAGGTGTTTGTGGTATTCATGTTGTTCCCTCCCCAAAGAGTGAAACCCAACCCATGAGCCGGTTAGTCCTGAAGTTAATCATCAGCGTCTGTGTCTGTGAGGCTGTTTGGGGCCCCCTCACCCCACGCTCCGCTTCACGTTGCACATAGTAGGCACCTCACTCCATCTGTCCCGAGTGGCTCGGGTCTGCTGGTCCATTTCCTTTTAGCATTTCGGTTGGGTTAGGCCACAAGTTGGGCTCTGACCCTCATTGAGAATAACCGCTCCTTAGGTTCCCACGGGAATGCATGGGGGGGGGATGTTAAGGGGAGTGAGGCAGCCTTGCGATCTGATCCCAGAGAGGCCTGCTCCACCCCCTCTGCCTGTGTTCTCGTTGCTGTGGAGATTGGGGTGAGGGTTATCCCCTTGCAGCTGTTTCTCACACTGACCCTGGAGGGGGCTGGAAAGGGGGAGGGTCAGTGAAGAAGGCGGCTGAGTAGCAGAGCCTGTGTGTGTTGGCAAGGGAAATAAGAACCCTTTAAGTAGGGGTGGGGGGGGTTGGCAGGCAGGATGACTGCTTTTTAAAAGTGCAGTTTTTGTATGTAAATGTATCTGCAGCTTCTCATTGGCCGGGCAGGCAGCCCAGGGGCGGAGCCTGGCCCTGGGGCTGTTTTGTGTTAGAACGCGATCCCGGCATGTTCACACGGCTAACGCTGCTCTGCTAGCCAGGAACGGGGGAGGCGGCCTTGCTGCCTGACAGACATGGGGCCGTCACTTGCCGCTGTTGCTCCTCCTCCTCCTGCAAGGGAGGGGGAGTAAGAGAGAGCGCGCGCGAGCGAGAGAGAGAGCGCGAGCGAGGGAGCGAGAAGCAACATGAGCCTCAGAAGCAGCACGCCCGTCTTCAGCAGCGCTGGACTCTGCAGGAAGGAGCGTCCTCCAGGATCTCCATAACGGTGCTCTTTTGTTGTCATTCCGGCTGTTTTTGTTTGTGTTCTTTGCCTCCTTCCTGCTCTGCGTCTCCTGGCGACGCTCCGTGCCTTTCTCTCCGTCTTTCTCACGCACGCAGTCGCGCGCGGCCCCGTCCACGCTCACGCACACACCCTTCTGCGCGGAGCGGCGAGGAGGAGGAGGCGGCGGCGGAGGACCGGGTCGCTGGAGATCATCGTGTGGGGAACGCGCCGTTTACCGCTGTCTGCACCTGGCTTGGATTAACACACGTCGAGACAAGGATTTATTCCTGTTTTTTTTCCCTTTTTGGAGGAGGGGGTTATTCTCCCTCCTTTTTGTTCCCTTCATCTCCTCCTTTCTCACCCTCCTGGTGTATGGACGACGGAGGCGGGTCCCTGATTGCAGAAGGATAGCGGCGAGCCCACCCCCCATCTGACCACCCCTCTCCCCTTGCGACCTGTGCTGACCCGGTTCCAGGTCAGTGCGCAGGCCTGTGGATTGCCCCCCCCGCCCCCCTTTGGCCCTTTGTGTTTCCAGCTGCCATTCAGCTTGGTGCACAGCCCCACTCCCCCCACCGTCAGTAGCATCAGGCTATTGTTGGAGTCCTTGGGTCTTTGGCTCTGCCCCTCTCCCTCTGAGGCCCTTGGCCCCCTTTTGCTTCGTCCTTTCCTGCCCCCCCCCCCCCCCCAATCCTCCACCAAACCTTCTTTTCCCAGTCAGAGAGCTGCCCCCCCCCCCAAACCATCTTTAGCACCTCACGTGTGAGTCTGGGAGCGATAACGCTGATTGAGGACGTGAGGCTGATGCATTGTGGGATGCGTGCGGCAGTGGATCGGCCGCTGAGTAGGAAGCGGGACCTTCTCCGTGGCGGCCAGCGGGAGCCGCGGTTGTGATCGTGAGTGTGTGTGTGTGCGTGCTTGTGCGACACGGCGACAGAGCGGGTTCCGTTCCTCTCCGTCATGTCCCCAGCGTGACCCCCCTCCCGACCAGGCCCCTCCCGGGCCCCATCGACGTTCGGGGGGCCGACTGGCGCCATGAAGAAGACCCGCAGCACTGTGCTGCGCCGGGCCTGGCCCAGCTCCGACTTCTCCGACCGGACCTCGGAGCGCACGCGCTCGCGCAGCGAGAAGGACTACCGCGTGCACAGGCAGCACCCCGCGCCCTTCTCCTCACAGTCGCCTCGGGGATTCGTGACGCCAGGTCAGTGTGGTTCTGTCTGGTTGTGGGATGGAGGGGGGGCTTGTTTGTTTTTGTGTGTCAGCTGGCCATCGCCCTCCTCTCACTCTTGCCGTGTGCTAGCGGGTTACAAATGGTTGTAGCACCCGGCTTCTGAAGCAGTGATGGGCTGTGATGAGCACAGAGACCATGGAGCAGGGCCTCCTTTACCTCTTACCATTAGTTGCCAGAGCCACACGACACTGGCATGGGGGTCTCAGCTGCTCGATGCTAATATGTGAGGAAGGAGTTGCCCCGATTTGAGAGCTAGCCTCCACTGACTCTCTCTCCCACTCTCCCGAGTCTCAGTCTCAGTTGGTAGGGAGAGCTGAGGCCCGAGGACGTGGACCGGACCCGCCGGGGAGGGGGGTTGGTTGCTGTGGGGGTTCCCTGCGGCAGCGTTGCGGTCCTGTGCTGTTGCCTCCTTTTCTGATGAGCGCGTCTCTGCGGGGGACAGCTCCATGTCCGCTGCAATGTAGACAGAGCAGATCGAGCTGTGGTCTCGGACCCAGGGATTGGTTGAGGGCCAGAAGCCTCCCTGCTCGTGGCTTTTCCCTGAAATTTGAGAAAAAAGACGTAAATGGCAAAAAACAATGAATTTAGGTATGCAATAAATGTGTGTGATGCTGGGATTGCCCAGGTGCCATGGAGAAACGGGGCATATGTTGCAGTGGAGCATGAGTTACAGTTTACTTTCAACTCTCAGACCATGTATTTACGCACAGGGGGGCCAGACAGTAAATATGGCCTGGTGTCCGTTTGTGCTGTGAGACACTGAGGTCTTCAGGATGTGTAATATTTGTCCCTCGAATAGGCTGATGATTCTGTAAATGTTGCACAGTTAATGTGGTGTTAATGGCAGTCTCTGCTGTATAGATCTGTGACGATGAAGACTGACCCTGACTACCATTTAAATCTCTGTGGTGATACAGACTACCACTGACAGCTGTATGGCTCTATATCGTGATTCAGACTGGCACTGTCTGTTGTGAAGATCTTTGTGATGATGCAGACTGCCAGTTACTGCTGTATACATCTCTCTGGTGATGCAGACTGACTGAGGTACAGATCTCTGTAGTGATGCAGACTGACCATGACTGCCGTATAGATCTCTGGTGATACAGACTGCTGCTGACTGCCTTATGGATCTCTGTTGTGGTGCAGACTGGCATTAACTGCTGTATAGATATTTTTGGTAATGCAGACTGCCACTGACTGCCATATAGATTTGTGGTGGTACAGATTGGCCACTGACTGCCGTATAGATCTATATGGTGATGTAGACTGCCATGGAGTTCTCTCTGGTAATGCACTGTCACTGACTACTGTTTAGATATCTGTGGTGATGCAGACTAACCCTGACTCTCATAGATCTCTGTGCTGATGCAGACTAACCCTGACTCTCATAGATCTCTGTGCTGATGCAGACTAACCCTGACTCTCATAGATCTCTGTGGTGATGCAGACTGCCACTGACTGTCGTATAGATCTCTGGTGATGCAGACTGACTGAGGTATAGATCTCTGGGGATACAAACTGCCATAGACTGAGGTGTAGATCTTTGTGGTGATAGACTGCCACTGCCTGCTGTATAGATCTCTGTAGTGAATCATACTGACTGAGGTATAGATCTCTGTGGTAATGCAGATTGTGAGGTAGAGTTCTTTGGTGATGCAGACTGTCACTGACTTGTACAGATCTCTGTGGTGATGTAGGCTGCCTCTGACTATGGTATAGATCTTTGTGGTGATGTAGACTGCCTCTGACTGAGGTATACATCTCTGTGGTGATGCCTCTGACTGAAGTATGGATCTGTGATGTTGATATTGCGTGGGTCTCCCTTGTGATTAGTGATCTAGTTCGAGACACTTCTCTGTGGTGTTGCTCAGCCTGAATGGAAGCCTGATGGAGTGTGTGAGGATGCGTTCACTGAGCGCACAGGCATGCTGGGACTGGATCCCTTTTGCGTGCATATTTGTCCCCATGGGAGATATTTGGGGCTGTAAATATCTGATTTTTGTCAGATGACTTGTCTGGTGAATGTGCTGCTTCATCCTGACAATATCCATGACAAAGGGAAGCAGCATTATGATTTACAGCACCAGGGGGACAGCATTCACCCTCTGTGGCCTTCTGGGAGCCCTTCTCTCAGTGGTGGAGTTCTTACCTGGCATGGTTTTGGTTTTTCTGCATTTGTGGTGTCTTTGGCCACCTTGAGGGCTTGTGAGAGCTTGTCCCTGACGTCTGTGGGTGCTTCATTTTTATGAATGAGTGGAGAATCATGGGGAGACACCTTCACTGGTGGGCAGCAGATGGGCTGTGGGAAGGGTACTGGAGGCCATGCAGGCCGTAGCCACTTTCCATTGATGTGAGATCAAAACTGAAAACTCAGTTGGTCAGAAACATACAAAGAGGGCCTCCTAGGGCACTGTCTGAACATTTGAGGGGTGCCACACCAGCCAGGATACTCACTGGAAGGGTGTGGAGGTAGCAGACCAAGGTCACAGGCTAGTCCTTCTTGAGGAATTGAAGTATGTTGAGAAGCTAGGACGTGTTCTCATCTACTCGTGTCATCTCAGGCTGAGGCTCCCAACGGTGGCTCTTTATTTTCCCTGCTCTCGTGTGGTCCTTCCCATTTCAGCACATCTCCTCGATTCAGCTGGGCCCCTGGCCCATTAACGTCAGCTCAGGTCTCCCAAACTTATCAGGTGTTCCACTTCCCCTCAATGAGTGGGACGTTTTTTTTTTCTCATCCCAGCTTTTAGCTGACGTTTGTTCTGTGTACTGTCACGCAGGTGGCTGCTCCCTGGGACCCACCATTTTGGAGATGAACAAATAGCTGCTTCTCCGTGACCTCTGCGTGTTTCAGCAATGCTGATTGGTGTATGACTAAGGGTTACGAGTGGCGGCTTATACATGTCCTGTAGTCTTGCCATTGTACTGTTCACAAGCCTAACCCCTCCCCCCCTTTGGTTCACGGCTTCGGAACAAATAGCTGTGTGCAATCAGAGAGGCCAATAGGGAATTAGTCATGAATCATTGTCAGTAGCACGGGTTAACTACTACTTTTATGCTCTGGGATGTTCCAGGCGAGAGGAAAGGGTGTATCTGATGATGGTTTGATGCTTATGGTTGGATTGTCTCCAGGACGAGTTGGTAGTTTCCACAGCTGACCGAGAGCTGTAAGAAGGGCAGTCTGTTTGGGGTGACTCTGCAGATCACAGGACCATTTCAGCCCCTTCTACTCCACAGACACCAAATCACGTGCATTAAAGCAAATTACTTACAGGCTGAGATGGTTATCCTTTTACTTCTTAGTCAGGCGGACTTTGAGCCATGAGCGGTCGGACTCTGGCCAGGAGACCGTGTTCAGGTGGTTCTGCCTTCTGACATGTGTGCAGGTTGTGTGGAGTCTGCCCGTCACTGTGTGGGGATGTCGTGGGTCTCCATTCACGGGCGCAGTGAGTATCTCCGCGCTCTCACACGCACACGGTCACAGTCCCACTGGCCCCTGTGCCCATGACACCAGCTAAAAATAAGAGGCTGTATTTTGGGCATCCCAGAAGGTGAGATCAGCAGCCCTGCTCTGACATGCACAGCTGATTGCTGAGAGAATGCAGCTGCTGTGTCCCCCTTAGCGCGTCCCGGTGCAGCCCTGCTTCAGACTGCCCTGTCCGTCAGCACGCTGAGCCGTGCTGGCCTACTTTTGTGTACACTGCCCTACATGGTGCTGGTGCTATGCTGATTGTCATGGTCTGAGCCTTCTGGCGTTGTCATGTGTTAGATATTCAGGTTCTATTGCTAAGCTATGTAGCCAGCTGCATGGTCAAGCTTGGCCAAACTACATATAGCATCACTAAGTTACATGCTACATTTTTATGGCGCCACTGAACAACACCCTACATCTAGACAGCATTACTAAGCTACATGGTACATATGGATGGTATTACTAAGCTACATGCTAGACAATTTTAGGGACGGGAGACCAATTTGATCCTGCTTTGCCAAACTGCCGTATCCGCCTCCTTTTGTGATATGACCAGACGTGTGACCCCAATGTTGGACTGTACATGCAGGATACCTTCAGTAAACCGTCACTCCATATAAATATGCGGTCTGTTTCCAGCCCAAAATGGCCCTCGTCTTACACTTCTGAGGCAGGCTGCTAGTGAATGTTCATGTGGTGCTGCTGCCCCGAGGTTTGAGTGACTCTGGGATGGTGGAGAGTGCACAGAGTGTCAGTGGCTCCTCAGGCTTTTTTGGTAATAGACATCTCATACTTGTTTTTGAGAAACTTGAGCGCTTTATTTTGTCAGAGTGCATCTATTGGAAAAAGGGCATACTGTGTTTTTTCCCCTCAAGACAGATTGTTTCTCTTTTTTTAGAAATGATTTTGAGTGAAAAATGAGAGGACTTCTGAGCTTATGTTTAGGGCTTCAGGGGGGTTCCTCATTAATTCTTTAAATGCTTTGTGGATTCTGGGGTCCCGGGAAAGTTTAGGAGGTTGTTTCCCAGCCAGCTGGGACCCTCTGGGTGACACATGCTGTCAATGTCCAGTTTAATGCCCGTTAGCCATTTACACTCATGTGTCGATGGCTAACTGGCATTAGACGGCAATTCGAACAGACAGGCAAAGCCCTCAGTAGCATGGGTATTCCCGTCGCCCACAACATCGAGCTAGCTGTTTGCTGTGCATGTGACCTTACACCCCGAGGCGTGTCAGATGTCTCCAGTGCCGTGTGGTTCTTCATTGCCCCACCCACCCCCTCCGTGGCCCTGCTGACACAAAGTGGGTAGACATGGGGGCTGTGTTTACTTTTCTGGGATCCTAGTAAAAAGAGATCATATGGGTCGAGAGAGTAGAGTCTAAGCAACCCATCTAAGTGTGGGGACAGAAGCCATGATGGCAAGGAATTCCACTGAGGAACGGCTGCCTCTATCTCTACCAGAAGGAGTGGGAGCTCAGGTCCTGGCGGCATGGGAGGTGGCTGCATTGTCGGGAGCTTGTGATGGGCAGGGCTGCTGTGCTGTCTTTAAGTCAGAGCAGCTGTGGGAACTTGAAGGAACAGAGTGAGACCCCCAGCTAGGGGAGCATAAATGTGACGGGATCTGGTGCCGTCTGTCAACTTGGGAGACAGGAGTCATTAGTTGGTGGTTCTATTCCTTTCCTCTCTCCCTCCTAACACACGTTCCGGGGATCCTGTGAACTTCACTATCGGAGAGACGTTGGCAGTCTGCTGGATTTGTGCTCCTCAGGTTTTCCCGGGTCTTCCTACTGCTCGACTTTCTGAGTCGACATTACCGGGTCATGCGGATCTCGGTAATTAGTCCCAGATTTTCACCCCTGTTTTCTTTGGAACGCTGGCGTTGCTCTTGGACGCCTGCGGTGGCCACCACAGTGCCGGCCTGATTCCGATGGGAGCCTTTCCTGGCCAGGCCCCACGAACACAGTGGGAGTGTGCAGCGTTGTGGGAGGTTGGGAAGGGGGTGGTAACCCCCCCCCCCCCCCTTTGCCAATTTGGAAGCTGTAGAATTTCAAAAAGGGGGGAGGGGATGGGGTTGGGGATCTTGGTCTGGCGTCAGCGCAGTGCGAACCGGGTGCCTGGAGCAGCAGAATCCGACACTGTCATCCTGGCCCGATGGCCCCTTTCTAGTCACACCTGCGCTTCCCCGTCGACTTTGCAGTTAGTCAAAGCCCGTTTTCCATATTGTTAAAGGAAAATCTGGATGTGTTTGATGCTTTTAGTAACCCTGGTTCATAGCCGGCCGTTACAAACACTGGCAGCCTGTCTGTGTGGAGAACGGATTTGTTTGTGGGCTCGTAGCAGACCTGAGTATCCTGTGAAGACGGGGGGGGGGGGGTGTGAATGCTGCTGGCTGGCGTTTCTATGGGAAGGCGATGCCAGAGAGAGATGCCACTTCTGTGCCCTCCCCATCCTGCTTCTTTTCCTGGCAGGGTGCTTATGCACGCTGCCCCACCCTTCTTGGCCCCTGCGTGACACCCTTACCTGCAGCACCACGCACCGCGGCTCGTTTCCAGCTGAAAACATCTTCCTGTCCTCCTTCAGCACTGCGCTTTCACCTGCACAGCGGTAAGCCTCAGGATGCTGGCGTCTCCCCAGCGATCGGCTCTCCTTAATGTCCGCGCGACCTGGTCTGTGGTCTCACCCTTGGGAAAATGCGGCCGTCTCCGTCTCCAGACCCGTCTCACCCATTAATTCTTCTCCCATCTTCCAGTGCATGTAGACACAGAGAAGTCGGCCTGTTTTATGTAAAATGACTATTTTTCATGGTGTAATGGCAGATTAATAACTGCTCAGCCCATATTTTATCTTTGCTTCTCCGCAATTTGTCATCTTTTGTATTTTTTTTAGGTGTCTTGTGTCCTGCCTGACCAGGACGTTATTTACATCCGTAGGTCCCCCTGTAAAGCCAGCTATAGCTCCCCAAGAATAAAGCATGTGTTTGTGAACAAGAACCATCCAGCGCCTGGGGATGGAGAATCACTATTTTCCCCTACGTGCTGCTGTGGATCTCTGTCTGGTAAAGTTAAGGCAAAAGCCCTTTATCGGCCTGAAGATTTCCATCCCTTTTAAAACACTGGTTATGTAGAGCTGCCATTAACTGTGTCCCATTTCCATTCCTCGACTGCACAGACTATGAAAGGATCACTTTTGTGACAAGTGTCGCAAGCTCTTTGGACTCCTCTCAGACTAGCTGTGTCATGCCTTCTGCCAGATAAGTACACATTTCACAGGGAGAGGTTTTGGAAATTAAAATCTCTTATCACAATTATTCCTTTGATCCGGCTCTGGATGTCACGCAGAGAATTCTGGGTAACCACGTCCAGGAAAGAGGCCATCTAGAGTGTACCTGGGCCATCACACACTTGGCAGATGAGGATTGGGACACTTGTACCCTGAGCTACTCGCAGCCCTCTGCGTCAAGAGCCCACTCTCTTTTGTTCTTGATTTCACTGCATTTCCTCTGGGGTTGAGCCCTTCTTAAAATAAACTGCATTTATAATCCAGTGATAAGATGTTTGTTAGCCGCGTGACCTGGTATCAAAATAAAACTGCTGTCAGAGATGTTTTAAGGTAAAGAGTAAAAGGAGCAGGTCTGAGACTCCGGATGGGATTGTCATCAGGGTACCAGCTGAGCAGCGGACCCCCCGAGACACTGTGTGCTGCTCACTGAGCGTGTCCTGACTGGCAGTAGACAGGCGTCATGGTGGACATAGAGAGAAACCTGAATGTGAGTGAGAAGCGCTCAGAAGAACTGCGGGGACGAGAATAGCTATTTTCAGGCAAGTGTCAAAGGCGAGGGCGGTGTATCTGAGGAAAGTCAGTGCGGAGGGGACGGGGTGTTGAGTGTCAGCTACCCCATACAGGCTGTGACCTCTTACCTGTGTGTGATGTTCTGGTCCATGTCGTTGGTGTGGGTTTGTGTCCCCAGGCATTGTGTGTTTTGTCTAACGCAGCCCATGTTCTGTGCAGTATGTAATGATGACTGTGGGATTGTGCAAAACAGATTTTATTTAAAATTCTCCATACCGTCCTTAAAATCTTATTGTCACCTCAGTCTGGCTTCTCTTGGATAAGAACTGCCACGAATCAGCAATTGGCGGAGTGCTGTGTCATGCAGTAAGCCCCTCCCTCAGATTGGTGTTTGCGTTGGAATGAATGCACCTGTTTCCCCGGTGACATGGTCGATGCTCTTGCTTGGGGATGTTCCGGGCGGACGAAGGGAAGCGCTCGGAGAGGGCGTCAGGATGGCGCTGCTAGTTTTCACCTCCCTGTGAACTGTGCCTTTGCGCCCCTCCTCCCCACTTCAGTACAGCTTTCTGAGTGCCGGTTGGGCTCCTACCACCACCTAGTGGTACTTCACGTGGAATAACACCAGGAAGCATGATTTAATTAGGATGACATCATTCGCAAGTTTGCATATAGCAGCTAAATATATATGTACGCGTCAGCTCCGCAACGTTCATCTTCTACTGTGGGGGTGGTGGTGCTTCTTCAGACCTTCTTTGTTCTGCCCTTTCACTTACAGCTTTTTGTTTGTCCGTATGACACTTGTGACGCTTGTGTCAGGGAGGGCAAGCTTGGAGGAGGGTATCGTGGTGATGAGCGTCCATCCAGCCTGGGGGCTCTGACCCACTCTAGCACGGGCTCTGAGCCGCTGTGACACAAATCCGCCGGGTTCTGTAGGTGCTGTGGTAGTCACGACACTGAATTTCTGCCAAAGACCTGAAGGGGGGGTAAGGGGGATCTGAGAGTGCAGACCACCACAAAGTGGCAGAGGCTGAGACTGTTGTACTAACTGGCTGGTGGGTCTCCGGGTTTGTCTGTCCGGTCCATCATGATGGGTGTGAACAGCCCCCATAGTGCCTTTGACTTCCTGGCTTGTTTTTCCTGTTTTCCAAGCTGGCCTGAGCCACCTGAAATCTGGGTGTGTCTGTCTTTATCAACTTCACAGTCTCTCGAGGCACTCGCAGTGACCGGAGGGCTTCTTCCTGTCCGGGTGCATCCCATATCAAATCCTCTATGATTTTTGCTGATGGTCACGGGCATTTCGTGGAGCACTTCTAAAGGCAGGACTGTTTCATGTGTGCTGTCATGGCATCTGCTTTTTGAGTGGCCAGGATGGTTTCTGTGTTTTTTTTCTCCTGTAAATTCAGTGAAATGATGAAAATTGCACACACAGGGTGGTTAACCTGGGCAGCGTGCATCCGTATCCGCAGGGCTGTTCACTCCGGCTGCAGCCTGCAGGCTCCCTGTGATGAGGTAAACACGACCCCCCCTCCCCCTCCGCGACGTGCTCACTACATCAGCAGCTGCCCTGCAGCCGGGATGATGTCATCCCCAGAAGAGTAAGTGGAACAAGCTAAAAAAAAAAATCACAGCGACTCGGGCAGCGTTTTGCCGTCCGTGTTTAGTAGAGCGGTGATGTCATCAGCCCCCACCTGGCTTCTGTTCCCCCACTGCCCCGCCGTCATTAAAACCGCTCTCACTTTTTTCCCTGGGGAGCTGGGGGAGGGGGGACAGTGGACTCTTGTCCTTAGCTAATTAGATAACAAAGGAGGATCTGGTTCCCCCTCCCCCCAAACACACAGAGGCAGCAGTCACCCCCAGCGGTCACCTGCCGGGGCGACGTGTGTGCGCATGACGTGGAGTCCGGCGTGCCATGCACGCTCCTCCATTTTTCATTAGAGAGGGAAGCGGCAGTCAAGGAAACGAGTGGGGGGGGGTGGGGACCGGGAAGCGTCGCCATGACTACCATTTTAGCGGGCCGCCTGCCGTAGCCTCTGTGAGGGCGCGCGTGCGTGCGTAAGTGCGTGCGCGCGTGTGTCAGTCGGCATTACCGGGGGAGGGAGCTTGCAGGAGCAGTGGCTGCTTATCCTGCACGGGATTGGTCACACCTCTCTCGTCTTTGTGTGGACCGCGGCATGCTGGGTAAGACCCCAGAGTGAATGCTCATTTGTCTGAGGGTTGCTGAATCTGAAGAGTCTGCTGGGATTTGGCAGTGGAGCCCAGTGCAGGCCAAGGTACTGAATATCTTATCGCTCGCTCTCGCTCGCCCGCCTGCCCACCCCCCCACCCCACCCGCTCTGGCTATCCCCTGCTCTGTTTTTGCACCCTCCTCGTTTTGTTTGCATTAATTAGCAGCGATTTGGAGCACAGGCTCCGGCTGAGTTATGAAACAGGACGGGGGTGGGGTTGTATTGAAGGTGCGTGGACAAAGACTGCTGCCAGTGAGGGCTTGTTTACTAGCGTCAGAAGAGGAGTCTGTCTCGCGCTATCCGCTATCGGGCTCATGGCTGTAGAGCCAAAACTAAACAGAATGCAGCAGGAATATCAGGTTCTCTGCCTGTATTTGCAAGCGTCCCTGTCCTCAGCCCCCCCCCCCCCCCCCCATGTTTTATGGCAGCTCCGGGTGCCGTCCGGCAGAGCCCTGTCTTCAGTCTCACACGGGTGGGGGCTTGGTGGTTTTTCTTTTTTACCTCCGCAGCCTCTTGGCTATTGTATGGGGGCTGATTTTCCCCACCGAACTCCACCCCCCCAGCCGGTTTTTGGATTCTCTATCTGCCCCCCATTGTGGGTGCTGTGGGGGAGGGGCTATTGGTGGCTGCTCTGGCCTCAGCACTCAGACTGTCTGAAGAGGTGCATAAGCTTCCTTCCTTGGTGTTAAATGACACGCCAGCTTCCCTTCATCTCTCTCTCTCTCTCTCTCTCTCTCTCTCTCTGCCGAGGCTTGGCTGACTGTCACCCCCACCCCACCTGCACCTTGTCTCCCACCCTTAAATCTGTGGATATGGACGGAAACTAAGGCTCACTAGGAGGGCAGATCGTCTGCCAGGTCTCCCACTCTATCTCGTTGTCGTCTTCGTTCCATGCCTTGTACCAAGGCTGGTCTGAGGCAGAGTTGGGCTCTGTATATAGGAATGTGTGTGTGGGGGCAGGGGGGATTCTGTTTGTGTGTTTGGGCTGGCCGACATTCTCTTAGGTCTGTGGTAATTTGGCGGTCTGTGGTGTGATGTCCTGCCTTTTGGTAATTCAAGCCGATCCGGGGTAGCTTGTTATAGATATAATTAAATGTCAGATTATTCCCAAACATGTGTGTGAAAGGGTATCGTGTGTGTGTGTGTTTGTGTGTGTCCCGTGATGTGAAGGAACTTGCCCAAGCACGCACCCCAAAACAAAGGGATGGGAGGTATGTCCCTAAATATAATCTAAACTATAATCTAAATTTTGTGAGTGACCCGTTGTTTGTGGATTGTGAATTTGATGCATTTCCCGTTGTTTTTCGCGTGGCCTCTTACCTCCCATTTTTGGACTACTTTGGTCCCCAGGTGTCTGCCCTTAGCATGTTTGGTTTGTACCGTCTGATGTCCGCAGGCATCAGGGACCCCGAGTGGCAGATCTGGATGGCGGGTTGCCCCAATAGGACAGCATGATACACTCCTGGCAGTGCAGCCATGTGGGTTTTCTATATATCTACATGTCGGCTTCTCGCTAAGGAGCCGGGTGTCATGATGCTTGGGTCCAAGCCCACAACTGGGTCGCTGTGGCCTGTAACTGGGTTGTCTTTGGGGGTCTGTGTCGAGTGCCCCATGGTGTTTTAGGTCATTGCAGTGCATCAAGGTGTTGCAGGGTGGCTGCGGGCGTCGAGTGTGACCGTGGTATGTGAACGCGACCGTACCGTAGCAGCTCAGCACCAGCAATGCAGGCAGCCTCTGAATGCGAGACCAGGTGTGTGTTAGCCCCTGTAAGGGTCTGATGGCTGGGTCGCTTCTTACTTGGGTGCCTTCGCTGAAACGCTCACCTGGTCTGTCGCCATGCCAGTGCTACCACATTCTCTGTTTCTATTTATTTCACATTGTCACTCATTTATCCAGGGGCATAAAACTGCACCATGGTGCGCTGTGGGTATGGGGTTTAATCCCCCATTCTTTGTTTGTGTTCCAGCACAGGCTCTACCATAGTGCGCTGTGGGTGTGGGGTTTAATCCCCCATTCTTTGTTTGTGTTCCAGCACAGGTTGCACCATGGTGTGGTGTAGGTGTGGGGTTTAATCCCCCATTCTTTGTTTGTGTTCCAGCACAGGCTCTACCATGGTGTGCTGTGGATGTGGGGTTTAATCCCCCATTCTTTGTTTGTGTTCCAGTACAGGCTGCACCATTGTGCGCTGTAGGTGTGGGGTTTAATCCCCCATTCTTTGTTTGTGTTTCAGCACAGGCTGCACCATGGTGCGCTGTGGGTGTGGGCTTTAATCCCCCATTCTTTGTTTGTGTTCCAGCACAGGCTCTACCATGGTGCGCTGTGGGTGTGGGCTTTAATCCCCCATTCTTTGTTTGTGTTCCAGCACAGGCTGCACCATGGTGTGCTGTGGGTGTGGGGTTTAATCCCCCATTCTTTGTGTTCCATTATGGCAAAAAGAGGGTCTGCATCTTCGTCTCTGTTGTGGAAACACCCTAAAAGAAAATTCCGGCACTTTCAGCCACAGCCCAGCGTAACCCAGGTGGAGAAACATTCCAAAGTGGGAAAACCGGCTTTTCCAGTGTTGATAAGTAGGCTATTTTGACCTCAGGCTCTAAGACTGCAGCCTGCGCATCACTGTACATATCACAATAAGTATACTACTGGTGCTGAGAGGCTTTTCGATCACTCCAATTTCTTTCATGGACATATTAGGACAGTGAACAGTCGGTGTTTGAATCCCTTGAAAACGTTGGGATGTACGCTGCCGTTCAAAAGTTTGGGGTCACTTACAGATTTCCCATGGAACAGCCTTCATTTCTCAGAACAGCGACAGACTGACGAGTATCAGAGGAAAGTTCTTTGTTTCTGCCCATTTTGAGTCTTCAGTCGAGCCCACAATCGCTGATGCTCCAGACACTCAGCTAATCTAAAGAAGGGCAGTTTTATTGCTTCTTTAATCAGCACACGAGTGTTCAGCTGTGCTAACATCATATCAAAAGGGATTTCAAATGATCAGATTTGTCTTATAAAATGATAGACTTGTATTAGCAAACACAACATGCCTTTGGAACACAGGACTGATGGTTGCTGGTAATGGGCCTCTGTACGATACGTAGATATTACATTAAAAACAAACCGTTCCCAGCTACAATGGTCCCTTACAACATTAACAATGTCTGCACCGTTATATCTGATTAACATAACGTTATTTTAAATGGACAAAAAATGCTTTTCTTTTGGAAACAAGAAAATTTCTAACTGACCCCAAACTTTTGAACGGTAATGTATGTCCAATAGATGTCTGACCAGGTTTGACGTTTTGCCTGTCTTTGCACCACTCACCGTGCCGCCGCTACGTCACACGCACCACTCACCGTGCCGCCGCTACGTCACACGCACCACTCACCGTGCCGCCGCTACGTCACACGCACCACTGTGCAATGGCACCACTGTCAGTGCTGAGCTTAAAGAGACAGATTCCTTTTATGTCCATGTGCATCTGCCTATGCCTCTGTGCGTGTCTGTGCGTCTGCATATAATGTTAGCTCCAGCTCTATCACTGGGCTGATTGATAACTGTTTTCTGTCGCTGGTCTAAGTCAGCCCCCCCCCCACCCTTCTCCTCTTGCCCTTGCTCCTGTCTGACCCATCCTCTTCCCTCGCCATCCTTACAGCCACATGCTGCAACCCTGAAAAGACCTCTTATTTCCTGGCAGTTCCCAGTTCCAGTCCGACCCCCCCCTTAAAACACAGTCACTTTTTTCTTTGTTTGTGTCAAACTCTTCTCCAAGACTTCTGGTAGCCCTGCTGACTTCTGGCAGTGGTTGTGTGGCTGTCTGTGCCTTGGGCTCCAGGAAGTTGCTTTCAGTCCGTCACTCTCCCACTGCGAACGCCCCTTTCTACGCCCCTTCCCGGCACTTGCCTCACTGGACAGCTGGGGGGGGGGGGTTTCTGTGAAATTAGGTGACCCCAGTCTGAGTGGCTAGAGGATCATGGAGTTCATTCAGTAGGCCTGAGGACAACACGGGGGTCAGGGGCCCTACGTTTGCTCGCTTGTCGTTAACTTCACATGCTGCTGACACTAAGATAAAATACTGTGTTATGTCATTTCCTCATTTTCTTTAAGGTGTTTATCCGGTGAACATCGATTAAGGTGGGTGACGGGCCAGGTAGTCCGGACTTTCCCAAACGTCCAGTTTCCAAGATCAAGCATAGCAGGGCGTTGAGGTCCCCCTCGGCTCCTGTTCTGCGTGTGTGAACCCCCCGTTCTCCTGTCCCCGCAGGTGATGTGTCTCCGATCAGCATGTCCCCCATCAGTCAGTCGCAGTTCATCCCCCTGGGTGAGATCCTGTGCCTGGCCATCTCAGCCATGAATGCGACACGCAAGCCGGTCACGCAGGACGCCCTCATGGAGCACCTGGCCACCTGTTTCCCAGGTGGGCAAGCGCCGGCGCTTACGCTTCTTTGGCAACAGCTGCACGGTGCGAATGAAATGCGTCTCATGCTGGCTGGCCTACATGTGGACTGTGTATGTAAGTCTATAGCGAAGAACGTTTTCATAAGTTGTTGTGTTCCTCCCCTTCAAAGCTGACTTTCAACTTTTCCATTTTTTTGAAGATTCCACCGTAGGGTTAGGAAAATATGCCCGCAGACTCAGCCGCAGCCTTGAGCTCTACTGTCTTTACTTTGGTTTTTAATTAGAAGCTCCTTCCGGCGGACATGACATTGGCCACATCCCAAGCATACGGAAATGTTCAAATGAGCGACGTGGCCTAATACGAGTCTGTGAGTCTGCCCCGATTCACAACGGATGGCTTAACACAGTTTAGTGTGGCTTGATTTTAGCTGCAGGATGAGGTCACTGCTCAGTAGTCTGTCACTGCGCCAGTGCAGTTATTGTACTGTACTATCAGCTTGCTGGAACATCACTGTGCCAGTTCTGCTGTTGTACTGCACCATCAGCTTGCTGGAACATCACTGTGCCAGTTCTGCTGTTGTACTGCACCATCAGCTTGGTGGAACATCACTGCGCCAGTTCTGCTGTTGTACTGTACCCTCAGCTTGGTGGGACATCACTGCACAAGTTCTGCTGTTGTATTGTACCCTCAGCTAGAAAGGACATCTATGTGTCAGTGCAGTTACCTTGCCTTGCCAGTCTGTTGCGCTAGTGGCCCAGTGCTCTTACTGTACTGTACCCTCGATTTAAAAGGCATGTCACAAGGCCAGTGCCCTTACTGTACTCTACCCTCGGCTAAAAGGCATGTCACAGGGCCAGTGCTCTTACTGTACTGTACCCTTCGGCTAAAAGGCAAGTCACTGGGCCAGTGCTCTTACTGTACTGTACCCTCGGCTAAAAGGCATGTCACAGGGTCAGTGCTCTTACTGTACTGTACCCTCTGCTAAAAGGCATGTCACAGGGCCAGTGCTCTTGCTGTACTGTACCCTCAGCTAAAAGGCATGTCACAGGGCCAGTGCTCTTACTGTACTGTACCCTCTGCTAAAAGGCATGTCAAAGGGCCAGTGCTCTTGCTGTACTGTACCCTCGGCTAAAAGGCATGTCACAGGGCCAGTGCTCTTACTGTACTGTACC
>JAAGVU020000049.1:11020791-11031618 GCA_011763525.2 Mormyrus iriodes
TTTACTTTGGCTTTGCATGTATTACAGATTGCAGTCCTTGTGTCGTCTTCATTCATAGTGAAGAACTTACATGCTAACAACATCTTAGCGTGTGGCTATGAGTTTGCACGCAGTTGTAGGCTATTGCCTGTGCCGCTGTGCATGTGATGTGGGGCGCATGCGTGAAACAGACCGGATCGGTATCGGAAATACAGGAGTGCCTGGTCCGAGCATGCTGAAAATCGGCCCATTCTGGTCCCTGCCGGTCGATCGGTGCATCTCTGCTGTATAAAGTACCGCCACATCGCCGACGTCTTTTTACCTTGTTTATCCACAATATCTGTTTTGCAAGATGTTGCAGCTGCTGAGCTGGCCCTTTCTTCACCACCACTTTAGTGCTTATCACTTCCATGATTTTCCAAACCAGTATTATGTGCCATAAACATAAGGATACGCAGAATTTATGCAGATTGCTAACTTTTGGGTGTCACAATATGCCCAAAAATGTTAGTATGTTTCAGGCATACTACTAATCTGCTTGCCAAATTGTGGGCTAAGTGGATATAGTACTGAAAAGCCGGTGTCCAGGCAAATGTTTATGCCCGTCATTTGAAGCCCTGGTGATTGGTGCGCATGCGCCATATAATTGCGATTATATCGCAAAGTGATAACATGTAGCCCTACTGTGATTGGTCAGAATGCCGTTTCTTGACTGGATTGTTCACTCTTTTGCCAAAGTCTTTGCTGTGGAGCAATCTGTTGGTTCCCCAATGCTGCTGCTGCAGTCCTGGAGCTGGAATGAGGTCCGGGGCATCTGGTTGCTGGTGAAAGATGGATGCCATCACTGAACATTTTTAATCTGTGTTTATCCTGGAAGGCTGTCTCTGATGTTTGTGGTTGACGGGTTGAAGGGTCGTGTGGCCTGCCACTGCATGCAGACACTGGCTTCCCTGGTTCCTCGCCGCTCGGCTTTCCCATCTGCTCTCCCAATGTGTGACGTCACAGATGACAACGCTCCACCGGTGGTGTGGGGAGACAGAGTGGGGAGGCTGGAACCCCATCTGGCCTGCAGGGGAAGCCCTGTTTGGGGAAGGCAGGTGCTGTTTGCAGCCTGTGTGTGCATGGCAGGCTGTATCTTCTCGCTGACGCATCAAGGTGCGGTAAAGAGCCCAGTCTCCCTGTGCGGAAGAAGGCAATAGGATCGCATCTCAGCCCTTAGCATGTGGATGCTGACAGTAGCTCCTGAGGGGCCCAGTGGAAGTCCATGTCAGAAGTGGCTCCACTCAGGAGTGGAGGGCACCACCTGGTGTTCAGGAATCCAAATGCGCCCTGTGTCACAGACGTGCCGCATCTCCCCATGGGAGAGAAATGGACTCCATTCATGGAGTAACGCGGTTGCTCTCTGGAAAGGAGGAGGGATTTAAAAAAAAAAAAGTTGCGTCATGTTGGTATGGCAACTAACTCAGTATGATGTAATGGCAGGCAACATTTAAACCTGTCTAGTTAAGGGTAATCTACTGTATTAAACAGCTGGATGGCTGCGTGCCGGTTTGACATATTAACCCTAAGGAGACCTGGGGATACCATGCCCCCCTCACCCCGAATTCCATGGCGAGGGTGAGATCAGACTATGTATAAAACCCTGGTCTTTCCCAACCAGCATGGAGTCAGGCGTCACGGGAATGTTGCGGTGACCGTGGCGATGTCTCGACATGACAGGGATTAGGTGGGGGAAGCTGAATATGTGTGGCAGGTTGGAGGTGTGACTTTCATGAGACACTGTGTGCCTCCCTCACAGCACGTACCCACTGCTACTGTGAAAATGAAATGGCCGGACCAAATTTAGCTTTGTGGCCCACTGGGGTATGGGCGCCGCCACTGGGAGGTGTGACGTAGGGACCGCTTTTCTTAACCCTGTACTCGATTGGCCGACTCCAACAAAGCCGCATGTCCGTCGCTGGCCTGTAGGAGGCAGTTGAAAATGAGACATGTAGCAGGCGTTTCTTCAGAAAACCCACAGTTGAAAGAAGAACTTGCTGTCTTTCAGCATGAAAAGTTAGATTTTATAATCTGATATATTTTCAGTATGGTCTTGTCGCATCTTTTGTGTGTAACCAGAGAGAATGCCAGTAGAAGGTTGACATGGGGGAGTGTCTGCATTAATTGTCTGGAGGTATAGCACGATAGCGTCCCGCTCCTCATTGCTGGGTCACCCACGAGCATGTGAAACTTCTAAGGTGTATTTATACATTTCTATCTCTCTCCACCTTACAGGTGTCCCGACTCCGAGCTCTGAGATCCTCCGGCACACGCTTAACATGTTGGTCCGGGAGAGGAAGATCTACCCCACCCCAGAGGGGTACTTTATTGTGACGCCGCAGACGTATTTCATAACGCCCTCCCTCATCAGAACTAACAGCAAGTGGTACCACCTGGATGAGCGGATTCCCGAGCGGCCACAGCAGCAGTGCACCTCGCCACAGTCGGGAACCATCACACCGTCGACGTCGGGCTGCGTCAGGGAGCGACCACACTCCAAGAACCATTGCGACTCATACAATTCATACCGCGATGACCTGCACAGCCTGCACGCCTCCACCATCCAGAGGAAGTCGCCCAAGGAGCCCAAGGAGTCGTACCCGACGCCACCGCCACCTGCACAGCCTCCGGCCCCGCACCCGGCCCCTGCCACAGAGAAGAGCAAGAGCAGCCTCAATGTGTCGTACAAGACAGACACCCTGACGAAGCGCAAGGAGGGTGGAGGGGGCGGGGGTGGAGGCGGCGGGGGTGGAGGCGAGAAGCAGTCAAAGAAGTTTGGCCTGAAACTCTTTAGATTGAGTTTCAAGAAGGACAAGACGAAACACCTAGCCACATTTTCGGCTCAGTTTCCCCCGGAGGAATGGCCGCTCCGTGACGAGGACACGCCCACAGCCATTCCACGTGACGTGGAGATGGAGATCATACGGCGCATCAACCCAGACCTGACGGTGGGCAACGTGATGCGGCACACGGCAGTGATGAAGCGCCTGGAGGAGGAGCGTGCCCAGAGGAGCAAGGCAAGCTCATCAGCACAGCAGAGTGCGCGCAGTCGGCGGAGCCGGGCTCACCGCAAAGCGCATGGCAAGTCCCGCTCGCACAGTAAGACGCGCGCATCTCGGGGCGACCCGTCTGAGGGCTCCAACCTTGACTTGGCGGGTGAGCGTGACTACCGGCTGTACAGCTCGTCGCTGGTACGCTCACCGCGGGACGGCATGTTCTCGGTCGAGCGCAGCCGCGGCAACTGCCTGGTGCACAGCAACCCCAACATCGTGGAGTCACACTTTCCTGTCACACCCGAGTGGGACGTCTCTGGGGAGCTAGCCAAGCGACGGACGGAGATGCCCTTCCCTGAGCCGTCAAGGGGCACGTCGCATTCTAAGGTGCACCGGAGCCACAGCCACACACAGGATAGAAAATCACGCAATGAGCGCTCTGACAAGGCCAAGGAACGGTCACGCTCCATGGACAATTCCAAGGGCCCCCTGGGTGCTGCCTCGGTGGGCACGGCCGACGACTTTGACCGTGTTGCTGACGACCGGAGTCGGTACTACACGGACGATGGCACCCTGCGGGCCTCGCAGACAACGCCTCACTACTCCCGGATGGTGCTGTCGGCCACCAAGTTTGGCTCCGAGATGTGCATGCCCGACTTAGGCAAGGGCAGCCCTGAGGACCCAAGACCATGCGGCCTGTCGGAGAAGAGCAAGAGCAGGGATGGCACATCAGCATACGGAGACCCAAAGGCCTGCTCGCCAAAGGCCCTCGTCGTTGCCGCCATCGCCGCGGACGACTATTTCCAGTGCAATACGTCCAACGAGACTGTGCTCACGGCGCCATCCCCGCTAGGCAAGCCTGAGCGTGAGACGCCGACGTCCACGGATGGCGCACGCAAGAGCTCGCCTTGCGAGCGGCAGACGCCGCACCCCCTGGAGTACAAGGAGGACACCACTGCCAAGGCGCAGAATGGCGGAGGGGCACCGCCGCCAAGCCAGACGCCGGAGGCCAATGTGGACAAGAGGAAGGAGATATTCAGCAAAGACACCCTGTTCAAGCCCCCACATGGCACGCCAGCAGCGGCCTATGTGGAGGGCGGCCACTCGAGGCCGGGCACGCTGCGCAAGTCTCCGCACGCCAAGCCATTAGAGGTCTCCGACTGCTCAGACCCACAGGCAGCCTCCACGGGAGCGCCGGCACCACCGGGCCAGGAACAGCCCCCCAGCGCCGAGGCAACATTCGACTACTATAATGTGTCGGACGACGATGACTCGGAGGAGGCGGCACGCAAGGCGTCAGCGGAGGACGGGAAGGCCCGTGAGGGCGGCGGCACCATGCAGTGGCTGCTGGAGCGTGAGAAGGAGCGGGACCTACAGCGCAAATTTGAGAGCAACCTGACCCTGCTGAGCCCCCGGGAGACGGAGATGGGTGGCAGCCAGAAGTCAGCCCACTCAGCGCGGCTCGACAGCATGGACAGCAGCAGCGTTACTGTGGACAGCGGCTTTAACTCCCCACGGTAAGGCCTTCCTGAGAGAGGAGTTTATCGGACACGCTAGCTTCCTCAGAGGCCACCTGTGCAAGTTTGCCTATGTTTATCGTGTCATTTTTATATGTGTATTTTTTTTTATCTATTGTTTGTACTGTATGCTCTTGTCTAGTGCCAGTGTTATTTGCCATCCGCCTTCTTTGTTTGTGGTTGTGACTTGGGGGGTGGGGCAGGGGGGGTTGCATGTTTGCAGCAGTGGCGTGGATTTGGATCCAGGGGGGACAAGACGGACACTGTAGGACTGGCCTTGCCATGGGACGTATGAGTAGTGTTCCCCCAGCCAGAGGAGAGCTGGGGGGGCCCTGTGTTTTTGGCAGAGCCTTTATGGGCCTGGGGAAGCTGGATGAAAAACAGACTTCTCCTTGTGTCACTTTGTGAAATGCCTATTTGTGGATCTTTAAAATGTCACCTATTAAAGTGATGCAATGTTTGTCTTACCTGTGCAGCCCCCCCCCCATCAAAGGTTTATCCATACTCCCTGGCTTTGTGGGTGTGGTCATGTGTGGGTGAGTGCCGGCTCTGAGCTTGTGGATGGGAATATGGTTTATATAGTCTGCATACTCGCAGTTTTCTCACAGCAGATGGTGACTCTGGTGGTGTAAGCGATGTTCTGACTGTTTACTAATCTTTTTAAACTGGTCTGTATCTCTGCGATAACAAGATTTAGACAGCGGCTCTGGCTGGTGACGCTTGGCCGATCGCCGGCCTGTACATATAAATTAATGGCCCCGAACGGGCTCACCAGCAGGGCTGCAGCTAATTTCACTGCCTCCGGTTCACTTCATTCACCGTTTCCTGGGTGAGTCATCACCCCCAATGATGTCAGTCCCCGCTGAACCAACACCCCCCCCAATCTTCCCAGTATCTGGAAACGCTGTGACGCGGATGAAGATTTGTTAGCAGGCAGCGATGCGATTGTGCATGCGATGGGAGGCGTGATCGGCCCACCAGATTCGCTGTCACCCAGCATCACCAATGGAGGCGTTCCATCGGCTTCTTCGGCAGTGGCGTAGATTTGGATCCAGGTCCCAGTCTAACGGACGCCACATCAAGGCAGCGAGGGAACGTGAGCAGTCAACTTCTTGCGTTAAACCAGCCAGCATGGAAAAGGGGAGAGAATACGCGAGCTGCCTCAGCTGGAGTCAGCATGGAAAGCGTTGCGATGCATGAGACCAGGGGAGGCTCGTTTGTCGGAATGCCGTGCTGCAGTCGAGGGACGGGGCTCCGCTGTTAGAGTATTCTGCTCTTCTACAGGTGTCACTTTTGACCTTGAGTTTGAGGCCAAAGAAGCTTCTTTTGGTCCCATGCTGATGATCATGATGATGTGTGGCTGTGTGAAGTCATCTGTCATCCATTACTCCTCCCTGTTATCTTGGTTTCTTGACTGAGACCCCATAGGGCTGTCAGTATTGCAGGCGGCAGTGGAGGAGGTCTCACCTGGGCGTCAGTCACTCTGATTGCATTGTCCAGAAGCTTTGCCAGTGCTGTGGGGTGTGTGGGTACAGCAGCAGGCTTCGGCGAGTTCAGTCTTCAGTAGAGTGATGTGTCCGTGTGGCAAGCTCGCTTTAATGTGCTTTCCTCCCTTTGTCTCTCCTTTCTGCCACACTCCCTCTGACCCATTCCACTTTGGCCCCTCTAACCCTACCGCCACCACCTTCATTTCCCCCGTCACCCTGGCTCCATGCCGTCTGCGTGGCAGCACCCGAGAGAGCCTGGCGTCCAACACCTCCAGCATCGTGGAGAGTAACCGGCGGCAGAACCCGGCGCTGAGCCCTGGTCACATGGGCACCATGGCGGCCGGCTTGCCACCCTTCAGCTTCCGCGCCATCCCGGAGCCGCCTGGTACACAGCCGGAGAAACTGCAGAAGTCACCCAACTGTCTGGCCTCCATCACAAGCGTGTGACGGGTGGCAGAAACCACGCCCACCGGACACTGAGCAATGCCCCAGGCCACGCCTCTAGCCACTCCCCTAGCCATGATCCCGGAAACCGGTTCCATTACTCTCCCGGTCATAAGACTCGAGTAAATCCAATGAAATGGACTCTTTTCTGTTGGAAGGTTTTCCCCCATACATTTCAGACAAATGGTAATAGAGGAGAGATGTCCCTCCCACAAGCCGTCACTTTCATCAAGCATTAGAATTTTCACTTATTTTAGCAATTTTGTTTCTTTAGTTATTGTTTGCTACTCATAGTCAGGTAAGGAAACGTCCTCCCAAAAATCTGGAATATTCTCTGGGCATCACATTTGATGTGCTTTAAGTTTGTCATTTTTTATTTTTTTTGCGGGTTTTTTTTTGTGAACGCACATGGAACCATCCGCCGTCGTGCCGAAGCGGTAGCATAACGTTTGGCCTTTTTTTTTTGTCCTCACGTCCGTCCTGCAAATGTGAGCTGACAGCAGTCAAGCATAGTGAAGAATGTAGTGTGCCGGGTCTCCTTCAGAGGCTGATCAACTATCTGGATGGGCGCACCCTGAGATTTCAGGCAATATTTCAAACATCCCTGCCATACTAAGAATTGCCCCTTAGCAGGGGTCGCGGGGGTCCCATTTAATCTTGGCCCTGGGCGCCCTACCTGCATCCCATGCTCACATGTGGCTGGGAATGCGTGATTGATCCACTTGGGATTATCTGCACATTTACTGGGTTGGAAGGAAGTTTGGGAAGCTGGTTGTTTTCATCCCTTTTTATTTGTAGTTTGTCATTTATGGGCATTGGTATAGAACCCAGCCAGTTTACTGGCTACAGACCAGTCAGACAACAGGTGCCAGTGCCCCCCCAGTCAGGGGGTGTGTCTGTGTTGACAGTCTAGGTTTCCCTGAGAAGTCTAGCCGTTGTAGCTGACACATTTAGATTAACTTTATTTGGATGAAATGCTCTCGTTCAAAGTGACGTATGAGCAGGGCTGGACTGGCTGTCTGGAGTACTGAGCGTTTTGTGGGCCGGCAGATTTATCATAGGGGACCCCAAAGTCCAGGGCCAATTTTTATTCCCTTTCCCGCCATGCATACGAGTCAGGAAATTAGCACATGACAAGCATATGGTCTTCGGAGTCGATGTCACGTTGGTTCGGCTGCCATGGGCCAAACGTAAAAATCTGTGTCGCTGCCCTGGTCACCAATTCACTCAAGATCACCCAGGAGGGTCCCCGCTTTTTAGTGACTGTTCTTCACACGTGTGCAGCTACTATAGCCTCGGGGACCACTCTCATTCCGGGACAAAAGCGTTGGGGGGGTGCACACATCCTTCTGCGATTCCCATTTCTCCTGGTCATCTCTGGCAGGGCCTGAGTGTCTGCTGATGACCCTGATGCGAAAGGTCTGTGTGTCTGTGTGTCTGTCTGTCTGTGTGGTTTCCTCTATACCAAATGTAGCCATCAGTGTACTTTGGTTTTAGAGAAAATGTAGAATTCTATCCTGACGATACTTTATTTTTTAACTTGTTCAGGAGTGCCAATGAAATGCAAGGAAAGCACAAGAAAAGGGTGTGACTGACGATTCAATGAGTTTCTGAGATGTAGTTCAGTTGGAAGAGGTTGAAGCAGTACAGCCTTGGTCGTTCACATGATGTACTTTGAACGATGGGGTGGAAACGGCAGGCGTGTGACGGCAGGCGCGTGTTCTCCAGAGGGGCCTCTGAGCCAGCCACGGAGGGGCGCCTGTTTGGGTCTCATCTTTGTTTTGTCAGCCTTCACTTTGTTGGGACCCATTAATGAGCTGTTTTTCTGACAATGTGAAAAATGAGAAGAACCCAAGACGAGGACGCCTACGCCACGCCATCGCAGGTTCTTTATTTTTGTCCACATCATTTTCTTTGGAATCCTGATTTAAATTTTTTTTTTTGCGTTTTTTTTCTTTGGAAATATTAGGGGAGAATCGCAGATAGGACTGCCTTGACTAAACACGTTTGCACTGAAAAGCCTGGTCGGCGGTGACCCTCTCGTCCTTCAGGAAGGACGGCCTGTGAATATGTAAAATATTTCATATGAAATGATGACGGTCCATGAAATGTCTTCCCTCAACATAATCAATTTCTAACGGCGTCCAATAACATTGTTTTTAATTGTGAATGTGTACCATATTGTAAATGCTGTCGCTGGGTCATGCTTAGTATAATAACTGCCGAGGGAAAAGGGGGATTTCTTTTGTAATGTCTATAATATTTGAAGGTCCCTATTTGTGTAGTAGTGCTGGTCCCTGTTCTCGTAGTGTATGTGACAAGCCCACTGGGGATGGTGTCATTTACTTTTTAAGACAATAAAATGACGTTTGGTTACTTGGCCATGGTCATTTCGCGGCCCGTCAGCACCTCCTTCTCCTGCTCCCGTCCTCACTCGTCCACGGACCATTTCAGCGGGTCTATCTTCGACAGCACCGAGCCGTCTGAGGTGAGCACGTACGGCAAAATGGTATGTCTGTTACTGTGTTTCTTCTCTGAAAAGGTGTTTATTTTTAAATAGCAGCTCAGGGTCACAAAGGCAACAAACCCTATGGGATGTGAGCATCCCCGCTGGGTTCAAACATGCCACTTCATGTGTGACAGCAGTATTAATGTCGTACATGCTGGATTGTAAGCAAGCCATCTAGTGGTGAAGCGGCGGAACTGCTACTTAACATTCAGGATGGGCTGCAGCAGTATGTGCGTAGGGGGAGCTTCTCCTTCCTAAGGGACATCCTTCCCAGAAGACATGGCTACCGGCTGCAGATGAGAGTGGCCTAATGTGGGGGTGCGGGTTGGCCCAGTCATCTGTCAGGTATGTACTCCTGCGAAGGGATGACTGTGATGGCGAAAGCAGTGTCACCACAGTAAGAGTGGGTGGAGACCAGCTGGGAGCCAGATGTGAGATCCGACCTGAATGGGCAACGCAAAGGGCTGAAGATCATCGCACGTAGGGGGAGATCAGGAATGACACTGGGGTCACTGAGATGAGTCCTGTTTGACTGCGAAGATGATGTAATTATCCTTTTAAGTGGTCAGCTTGGCTATGAATATGATGGCAGTTTGAGCAGTTAACTGTCACTGTTTAGGTGGGTGTTTGTCGTATGTAATATGTTGCAGGAAACTTGAGGACTTGAGCTGTAGAATCACCTGTCTGTTATTGGCCTGTTGAGCCATAACAGGAAAAATATCTGTAGGTTTGTTAGGGTAACGGCAAGTGAGCACCTTGTGGTCAAAGCGATGTTTTAACAGAAGGTAACCACAAGGGGGCCCATCGTCGGATGTGGATGCAGCCAAGGCGGTGAATAAAGGAGGTACTCTGGGTGAGTGCTGTCTTTTTGCTAAGGAGAAGCACGATCATGCAGTGTGACTATATGGCCAAGGCAGTACGTTCAAGGCAGGTGTTTAACCGAAAAAAACATTGTGCTATTGATCCTGTTTTTGGCAGAGTGATGGCGACTCTTCCCTGTGGCGTCCGCCCACCTGTATTTCTTTGCAGCCGTGTGTCTTCTGCTGTGAATTTTCCACAGGTGGACCTCTGCGGAGCGACAGAGCTCTCAAAGAAGATGTGAGGATGCAGGAGGCTTCTGAGCTCGATGGGGAGTGTGAGAGTGAAGCGTCTGACATGCCTGCACCCTGTCTTTTCAGGGTGTGTTGAATTGTCACGAGTGTTCAAGACGACCATGGTGGTGTCACTGTCTGTGATGCACGTCTGTGGCGTGTGTGCGTGTGGAGCGTGGCGTGGACACAGCTGCACACTTTTGGTGTATAGCAAGTCTGAGTTTGACATGGTGCTGAGTGTTATGATGGTACTACGGAAGGTTGGGCTGATTTTTAAATTTACATCATCCATTTTACCTTAAAGAATTTTGTCTGCTGTAATCAGCGTAGTACCACAGAATATTTGTCATTTACACAAGTACCGGTACATTGGGATTCTTCTCTTTCCCTGCTTAATTTTTTTGGGGGTTACAGCACAGGGTCAGCCAACGTGCAGCGCCCCTGGAGAGGGGGTGGGGGGGCCTATAAGGGCCTTACTCAAGGGCCCATGGACATCTGATTGTTCTGCTGGGGCCAGGGCTTGCTGGCGACCTTCGATCATGGGCACAGAGCTGCCAGGCCTCTCAACGCAGTGAACATGGTGTGTATATGTGAGAGTGCAGAGCACAGGAGGTGTGAGAGAGACAGACAGGATGGTGCCATTGCGAAGGTGAGGGTCGAGCACAGGAGGTGTGGGAGAGACAGACAGGATGGTGCCATTGCGAAGGTGAGGGTCGAGTACAGGGTGTGTGTATGTGAGCGTGCAGCGCACAGGAGGTGTGAGAGAGA
>JAAGVU020000049.1:11047962-11059995 GCA_011763525.2 Mormyrus iriodes
TAACACCACTTACAGTTGACTGGGGAATATCTAGCAGGGAAGAAATTTCACAAACTGACATTGCAAAGGTGGCATCCTATGACAGTGTCATGTTTGGATTCACTGAGCTTTTCAGAATGACCTACTTACACACGTCTGTAAACCTGACTGCCTGGCTGGGTGCCTGATCTTATACACCTGAATTCAATAACTAAGAGGTGTGCTTCAATACTTTTTTCCATACAGTGCATGGACATCCCTTGCATGATGCCATGTCCAAAAACATCAGCTAAATATGTAAATATTAGAGAGACGCATCAAGCTGCTCTGCTGTGATGGTGAGATGGGAGGGATTCACCAGCAAAAAGCTGAATGTCACTTTACCCATCATGGAGGGGGCACACTGGAGGTCTACCTCAGGGATGTCGGACAGCGTGATAGATGCTATCGAGGACATTCCAGCTCAGTGCCATGACAGGAAACACCTTCAGGCTGTGAAGATGGCAGGACTCTCGCCGTTGGGCTCAGCGTGCCAGTAACCACAGTCTGAGGAATGTCCCATGATTCAATCTGTAGCAAAGGGCTGAGATCGCGCTCCACCTCACCCATCACTGTGAAAGCACGCCACCTGGAAGGCTCTCTATCGCTCCACGGCCTCTCCAGTGGTCTGATCTCCAGAGAAATGACCAACATCATCAGCCCAAACACAAGTGCCAGAGAAAGACAGAAACAGCTTAGTGTTGATGCTGGTGCACCTTCACTGACCACGTGGAGTTCACACTTTGTGAGCACAGATGGCTCAGGGTGACGTCCTACCGTGGAAGACCTCAGCGAGTCATCTTCACCCGCAGCTTCTTTTAAATGGGCCGGCTGTGTGGGTCAGATAAACCGGGCAGGCTGCCAGCTGCAGCACCTCAAGATGATCGCAGTAGATAACAGCAACTCGTTCCTGCTGGTGAACAGGGCCTTGCCCATCCAGTGAGCTCAGAGCAAGGCTTCCTGTAGAACTCAGACATCAAACACAGGAAAAACAGCAGCTTTCTCCAAAATGACAGCCTTTAATAGGACTTAGGACACACTGTGGTGGTTGATTTCTGTGGGAAGCTGAGGTGCTCATCAAGGATATCAGACGGTGAAAATACAAAATACAAAATAATAATAAAAAAAATTTAACAGCTAAATTGCTACATTACTCACATGGAATTTCCCTGTAGATGCATCATCCAGACATGACAAACTCAAAATATGCCTTTAAATCCATTCCCTCAGGCCTTGGCTAACGTTTAAACTAACATGCATGCCCCCACTCTGGGCTAAGAGCCCCTGCCACCTGAGCCCTGGCGCGGCCCCCACCCGCAAGCTCAGCATTTCCTCCCAAATAGCCGGGACACACAATGTGTGTGTGGGGGGGGCCGACAGATCACAGTGCGGGAGAGCACAGAGCCTGTGGCCGCTGCAGGGAGACTAAGGATGCCACCTGCAAATACCTCCATTAACCCTAAGATGGAGGGCCAAGCTGACCAAGGTGGGACCCGTGGATGGGGCTGGGCAGAGGAGGTTGGGTCTCAGGCAGGAGGGGGGCCTGAAAACAGCGGCTCCTACTTTCCCACAACGGCTCAGTGTTTCGTGGGTCCACCTGCCCAACACGCCCCATAAAGGGCATTTCTAACTGAAACAGTCCCACAGGTGCATGACTGCACTCGCTAGAGAAAGGGGCGTAGGTGTGCTCAGCACGCTGTCACCATGGTTACCCGTATGATGGCATGCTCCCGTTAGCAAACTGCTGCAAGGTCTTGCATGTTCTATAATGCACAGAAGTTTTTGGAACAACTGTGCAGCATAAGAGGCACATTTTCAGCTATGCACTCTAACAAATAAAGATTCAGTAAAAAGGCTCAGAAGCAACCCTGAATAACACACAGAATATAAAACCAGGCTTCCCAGCAACAGCTGCAGACCGTGACTATGACTTGAAGTACATTTCCTTGGTCAACATAGACACTATACAAGGAATCTGCTTCTTTGCATGGAATCCAGGAACGTCGGACGAGGATTCAAACTCCAGCGCCACCTTGTGGTTGACTCGGGTCATGATCTGCATGAGTTCCAGCCGATTCCCATACTTGGCCAGCATGTCGCACAGAGACTGGATGAACCAGGACCCGCACATGGTGTTTCTCCATGAGTAGTATCCTGAAGTGGGGGTGAGGGTGAAGCAGAGCTGTGAAACACCCGCAGCTCACCGCCCCCCCTCTATCCCAGAGAGCAAGGGAGTCTGCACAGTACCTGGGGCAGTAGAGTATGCGTACAGAAAGTCCGCCTCCACGGGGATTCTGTCCGGAGACCTCTCGGGCCCGTCTGTCTCGATGTCCCCGTCGGTCTCGATGCCCTGATCCAAATCAGTTCCTCTGCACGCCTACCGGTGATAAGACTGCCCGAATCAGACTGCAGACTCTACGGTCCACCCAACACACGGCATGTCGCTGACTTCAGCCCCGCTGCTGTCACACACCACAGTACCTGGATGAAGAACAGCTTGGGCTTTCCCACCAGGGTCGGACAGCGGTCACCACGGAAGTAGCCAGTCAAGACTTTGAGGTCGACGGGGCCGTCAGTGCCGTAGAGCACGCCATCGTCACCGTGGCTCAGCAGGACACACACGAAGGAGGCTGCCTTGCTGTGGTCCTCCCGGGCAGCTGGGGGTGCATGAACATGTGTATATGGCTGCACACCGGTTTCAATACCACAATTCCCCAGTGCAGACACACAAGCTGGGGACAATCCTCTGCTCAGGGAAAGGATGTCACAAGCTATCGAACCAAGACGTCACCAAAAGCTCTTCTGGCAGAGGGACAAGTCAGGGGGAGATTCCACATTAGAGGAGCAGTCACCAAACCAGCCGGACAATGACACTGGCGTGAGCGTCAAAAGGGAGGGGAAAGAGCACACGCCCTACTTCCTTGTTAAGGAGGGGAAAACAATACACTGAATACTGCACTGAAAATGGCCGATTCAGCGAGGAAAGGGAGCAGGACGAACTGCATTCAGATAACTAAGGTCCGGGACATCATCTCAGAGAAAAGTAACATTTATCAGCAAAAGCACTTAACTCTGATCCAAGGACTTTGGCACACAAAGATAACCACTTGGACTATGCCCCCCCCACCTTGCAAATGTACTCAAGAGCCCATTTCGCCCACAAAACCCACAACTGACGATGCTTTGAAAGAAGATAAATGGAAGTATGCCACACATGGCCACGAAGGAAATCCAGCTGGACTCCACACCTCGATCACAGCTCCAGTAATGTCCACCTGAAGCGCTGGGCTCTAACGAGGAGGAGTCACCTTTCGACCTAACGAGGAGGAGTCACCTTTCGACCTAACGAGGAGGAGTCACCTTTCGACAACACCTGCTTGATTTGCGCCACGGTCTGGTCATTCTTCACGCTGGCTTTGTAGCCCAGGTTGCTGAATGCCTTTAGCACGTTCCCAGCATCCACATCTGTGCCATTGCGAGCGTTCATCCCTGGAGGGAAGACACAGAAACGCACAGGGCCGTGTATAGGGCTGTATAATGACCAAAATCTCATATCCCGATATACGGCCCCAGTCAAAAGTTTGGAAACGCCAAGCTGCCTACAAAGGAGACTGGCAGTGCCGCATCACATGACCTGGCCACCTGACCTAATCACAGCAGAGATGTGGTTTTGGAGGAGTTTGACCAGAGTGTGAAGGCAAAGAGGCTATGAGAGCTCAGTATATATGTGGGACCGCCGTCAGGACGGCTGGAAAAGCATCCCAGGAGGCCACCTCATGAAACTGGCGTAGAGGATAAGGGCAGGGTCAGCCAGACCCTGGAGCAGTCAGGGTTAAGGAACTTGCTCAAGGGCCCAGGGACGGGATCACTCTGCCGGCCTGGGGATTTGAACCGGCAACCTTCTGAGTCCCAACCCACAGAGCTGCCCCCCCAACAAATTAATTTTCTGTTCATACTATTTGGTTAGTTAATAACTGCTAATGTTATTTTATAGTTTGGATGTCTTAAATATTACTCTAAAATGTAAAGAATGTTTTGCCTGGTTCTGTAGGTGATTTCATATCTCCATAACGATACATTTCACGATATAGCACATTCTGTAAATTCAGTGAATAAATAAGATTTATAAAATGACCACATGGAAAGACCTGGAAATACCATATATTTCCATGTATCTGACTTTCCTCCTCTCTATTAAGAACCTTTCAGTTAAGCAGTTCACCCTTTTCAGGTTACGCCACAAACTAATCACAGACTCAACTGTTGCGGTAACCGGTTTGTGGAATTATTCGCAAACAGTCCCCACCACCTGCCTGATTTGTACCACTTAGTTTCACAACATCTTCACAACCCAGCCTGATCCTGGTAATATTCTTCAAGACATCAGATTCCAAACTCAGACGCCAGCCCAGAATGGGATATTCCGATTTTGAATTCTTTGTGTCCTGTCCGTCCAATAAAAGTTTTGCACAGTACGTACACTTTGTGTGTGTCTATGGGTCTCCTTAGGTACCCCAGTCATAGCTGGGTGACCGTACATGTCCCTGATGGATGCCACCATCATACTGCAAAGACCATGCCAGTATGACAAACAACTAGAGAAAATTCTTCCCGTTTTCTGACCCCACTAATAGGGTGTGACATGAAGAAGGCTACAAACACATAAAATGCGCCAAGCTTTATAACTCAATTCAGAGTGAGTCAGAGATGGGGGGTGGGGCAGCCATAGTGCAACATACTGGAAACTGCAGAGTGAAATGTACATAGGCTAACTAAGGCTGTTTTTTCTTGGGAATATACACTCATAATTCAGCCATGTGATATTCAGGTAATAGTGCTGATCCAAAAACTGGAAACAGACAACACTTAAACACTTAAAATGACAAGCAAAGAACAGTGATCCTCTTTTCAGACAGCATGACCATTAACACCAGTGATCACTAAAAATCTCCACTGTAGTTTCCTGGAAATGTGGTTTACCGCAGAATGGCAAAATGAAATGGATCAGGCATGGCAGGAAAGGTAATGACATAAGACTTTAGAGATGTTAGTAATTTAGTGATGAACAATTTTCACATTTTGCTGCACTTTTCAGTTGCATTGGACAGATTTTTATTTTGGCCTTTTGATTATACTTGGGAAATTTCATATATACTAGGAAAGATAGGTTGGTTCCGAACCAAATTATATTTAAATAAAACAAGGCCAAAGGAGCGCAGCACCGAAACAGGACCCCGACGCGGGCCGGCCTCCCACTGATCGTTACCCGTCTTCTTGTCGAAGTTCTTGTTGTTGATGATGATGCACGAGCCCAGGTTGGGGTAGTCCAGCTTGTACCTGTAGAGACGGTCCTCGGCCTTGGCGTCCACTTGTGAGCATCCAGGATCCGCAAAAGAGCTGGAAGAGCTGGAGGCCCTGAGGAGCACACAGACCGCCCGGGCGACACAGCGCAGCGGGCAGAGCAGCCCGAGTCGTTTAAATGGCCAAGATCAAACCCTACCAAGACGTTTCTGAGCCATAGGTCAGCCCTACATGCACGAAGGCTGCCTCGTATGTCCGGGCGCTATAACAGCCACCATGTTTCACCGCAGACAGAGTCAAAGGGAAGCGGGGGGCGCCTTACCCGTCCGCCCGAGCGTCCACGGCGTCCGCCGACGCTCTTTTATCCGGCACGACAGACATGGCCGTCTGGAAAGACCAAATGAGACAAAAGGAGCAGAAGAAACCGCTGGATCAGAGCGAAAGGAAGGAAGCACCGCTACACTGGTTCACGCCCCGCCAATGTGAGCAGAGAATAGCAGAGAAGGCGGCCTGCAGCGATCATTTCCGGTTTCTGCCGGGGCCTCGACCAATCGCTGCGGACGCCGGGAAAAGCGTCACTCTGACGTTGACAAAGGGCGTGTCCGTACCTTTAAAGCTTCTGGGTATCTAGCCTTAGAATCGGGGGGAAATTTCGATAGTGTGATTTTACTGGGAGAAAGGAGACACGGGTTGGATTGTTTATTTAAGCACAGAGTAGTTCATAAATGTACCACACACAAAAATACATTTCAAAATTAAAACTTGGTTTTAAAATCCAGCGGTAGGGATCGGTTTCTACATGGCAGTTTGTATTGCGCCACAACCATCGGGACTGATAACATCCTTATGACCCATATCGTTGATACAAAGAGCATCTGAATAATCGCCAGGTTTACTTAAGATACACGTTAGATAGACCCCTAAAGACAGACATGTACTCCTGATTATTGAGCATCTCTCATATTCGTATATGCTCTTAGGCAGGTAGATTCAACGCGGTTCCAGTACAAATACTAATAAGAAATAATAAAATTTACACACTCACGTTTTGTGTGGACCTGATGGGTATGAACCGTAAACTGTTCTGCGGCTTAAATTATCTTGAACAAATTACTTTACTCTCTCTATACCTCCGCGACGTGCGACGACAGTCAACTTCAGGATTTGTGCGTCTAATAAGGGGGAGTTCCTTGTTAAATACGATACGCCTTCGTGAAAGCGTCCTTGCGATTTGAAAATAAACTATATTACCCATCGGGCTAGCGAGGGACGTCGTTCTTATTTTCTGCTGTTAAACTACATTACCCATCGGGCTAGTGAGGGACGTCATTCTTATTTTCTGCTGTTAAACTACATTATCCATCGGGCTAGCGAGGGCGCGGTAAATTTCGACCATCGTTGGAATGTGAGGTACAGACACTACTGTGCGATTTAGCTATTTGAAATAATGTCTATAATCTGTATTATGCAATTTCGGTCACGCAATCTTCCTTTTAGCTATACGCCAGTTTGTGACGTGTCGGTAGTTATATAAGGAGGCGTTTCACGAGAGTGACAAATACAGTAATACAATAGCCGAACCCGCATTTCTGTACGCGGTGTTGCTTGTATGACTCCTTGCATCGGTGGCACAGTGGATTGCACTGTCGCCTCCTGCCCATATGGTTGTGGGCTCTAATCCTTCTGTGATCATGTCCTGTATAAGCTGTTGTGCGAGATGGATAAACAATTTCAAACCATTTCCATTTAAATTCTCATAATATAGCGCGTCCCTTGTTAACAGACTCCGTGACAATGACGACCCAGAGGGGAGAGAAGGTCAAAAGGGTAGAGGAGCTGGTGAGATCTTTCCGGCAGCATCCCCTCGCCGCCCCCTACAGGCCACGGCTGTGCCGACCGTGGGAGCCGTCATCCGTCTGGAGGCTGTTTCCACGACAAAGTGCAGCGCTAGCCTTTGCCAAGGGTTGCCAGGAGGTGAGGGGGCTGTCCTGTCTGCTGCACCCCCCCATGCGTGTTTATTTCCCCCACAGTAACCCCTTCCCCACCTCCAGGATGTACACGTGTTTGCCATGGAGAGAGAGCTGGCAGAGGCGGGACAGAGGATCTACCTGGTGACCAGCTACTTGGAGCTATGGCATTACTACAGGTGGGTGTTGGCTCCGTGCCCCTGGTACATGTGCCCTGTGTGAGTTGGGGGGGGGGTACACATCTGTCAGACACACAAAGTCATCACGTGAGAACATTGTTGAGTTTTTGGATACCTTGGTGTACTCAGAGGAGGCTTGCGGCCTGCAGGACGTTCAGGCGCTCGCTGATGCACTCCTATGAGGTCATCCCCGAAGGCGCCGTGTGCAAGCTGTACTTCGACCTGGAGTTCCACAAGCCCTCCAACGAGGGCTTAAATGGGCCACAGATGGTCCAGCTGCTCATTCAGGTCGGGTGGCTCCACTTGTCAGATGGCTGGTGACTTTATGCCTTTCTTTTCATTTAGACAAAATAGCAGGAAAAAATGATGCTTGAACACAAAGACACAGAGTGAAACCGTGGGGGGGGGGGGACAGGAAACACCTGACTGCACAAATGGGATGTTTGTCTCCTGGTTGAGCGAGTCACCCTGATGTTTACAGTACGTCTGCCGGAAGCTGAACGAGCTCTACGGAGTCAGTTGCTCCACAGAGAACGTGCTTAACTTGGACTCCAGCACCGATGACAAGTTCAGCCGCCATCTTGTGTTTGTGCTGCCGGACGCAGCATTCAAGGACAACGCACATGTCGGTATGCTTCCGCCCCGTGGCTGTGGGCGCTCCGGACTTTCTGTCACTAACAGCGTCAGCTAATAATTGAATAATTCTGAATCATTTCAAATAACATGACAAATAAAAGCCACTTGACTTGACTTGACTGGAGGAATGATATTTTGTGACATCACTCCTTTGATGTTGATTCCTCAAAGGTCGATTTGTCCACAAGATTCTGCAGCCTGTGCTGGAATCCCTCCGGAAAGGACGAGGCATTGGCAAAGAGGCAGCCGCTCCCGAGATGGACGTGGCCTGGGAGCTGGCTGGCTCAGAGGAGCACGGGAGCCCACAGCCAAAGAGACGGAAGCCGGGAGGCAGTGGGCTCCACTTTCTCTGGGTGAAAGACAAAGAGGGGCAATGGGGGCTCCTTGTGGATCTGGGTGCGTAGGACCTGTAGAGATGGGAGGGATTGAGGACAGAGACACAGCCCTGAAAGGGATAATGGCCTGAGAGAAAAAAACATACCTGTCAGTGCTCAGTTTTCCCAGAAACTCTCTGCAGTGCAAGGGTATTTTCAGAACCACAAACTATAAGTACTTTGACGACGACGGATTAAAGAGTCTTATGCAGAACATGCTCCCTGAGATTCCTCTGTCGTCAGGCAGCAGAAACTTCAGGGAAAGAAGTATCATGCTGACTCACTTACTTTAACATCTTTTCCGCCAGGTGTCTACACAAAGAACCGAAATTTCCGCTTGTACAAGTCCTCCAAAGCTGGCAAGAACACCGCCTTCACTGTCGCAGTGGACAACCGCTTTGTCCCGCGGCCAGACAGGCAAGTCTCAATGGAGGAATGCCTGTTTCTGGCCTCCCTGGTGACCAATGTCAGGTGGGTACGAATCTCGGCCAACTTAGATACCACTCTTGAGGGCCCTAGTTCCACCCCTGTAAAACTACGTCCTCAGAGGTCACTGGAGTATTCAGGGGCAATGTGGATATTAAGGGATATTCTGGATTATTCACAGAAAGTCAGTTTTCACTCAGTGACTGTTGGGCCGTTGTTTGCTATCGGATGAACGGAGCTGTTCTAGCGGTCCAGTGGGGCCTCCATCCAAACTGAAGCCCCTCCTTTCTTGGCCGTTGAAAGTTTACAACTGATTCCTGCTCCTGGGAGAGACGCCACAAGTCAGCAGTGTTTATCTGGCACTAAATTACTTTTGGGTTCAAGGCTCTTCTGCTAAAGGACACTTGACTTCCAGATGGAACATATCGAAGGTTCCTGAATGGCGCTAGCATGTGATTCATAGTATATACAAATAAGGATCACGCTATGCAACAAGTACCGAGTGCCCCCCCAAAAGCCGGAAAGCAGCCGTCACTACAAACTAGTCTGCTTTGAGCTCAGAGTCCCAATATATACGTCGAGCAAATATTTTTAAGTTAAAAGACGGAGGCTGTTGATGCACATTTTAGTCTGTGACTAAAAGCACAGGGTGCTGGGAGACCATGTACCTGTGGGCTGATCTCCTTTTACCACTGGTGCAGCTTCACAGGTCAGAAGATTCTGACGTCGGAGGTCTGTGACACAAAGGGCATGCAGACCTCGTCTCGCCACCCTGCCCTCCTTCCCCCGGGCATCTCCGGTACCCGCCTCACTTTTGTCGTTTTGTTTATGTTTTCTGTTCCTTTACAGAGTGTGCCCAGCGATGGGTTGGCGCCCCATCCTGGGTTGTTCCCTGCCTTGCGCCTGCAGCCTCCGGGATAGGCTCCGGACCCCCCACGACCCATATGGAATAAGCGGTTCTGGAAAATGGATGGATGGATGGATGGATGGATGGATGTTCCTTTACATTGAGTGGCGGAAGCTGGCCGATGGCATCCATCATGAATATTTCAGTGGAATGTTAATGGTTCAGCACTTTACTATTCAAAGTGGATACAGCACAACTTATACAAGTGCAGTTACTGTGCTCGTTGCTATTGCTAATGCATCCCGTGGCTGAGAGGTCTTAACTGTTAGGCCCTTTAGGCGGAGGCCGGAGCTCTCCCTACAAAGAAGTGGACGAATTCATCCTGTCCTTGGTCAGAAAGGATGGCGTTCAGGGAGGTAGGACTCTCTCTCTCTCTCGCTCTCTCTCTGTCTCTCGCTCTGTATGAATCTGACATGGAAGGATCCGGGAGTCGTACTGTCCTGTCTTGTTCCCACGCAGCCATCCGGCAATGCAGCTACTTTGAGGCGGAGCAGCTGCTCATCTATGACATCCTGAGGTATCGCTGGTGTGGGAACGTGGGCCGTTTCCACAGGAGCAACAACATCATGTGAGTGGGGGCTGTTACATACCGATGTGAGGACATGCCCCCCGGCCCGTGATTTATCAGCTGTCTGCTGGCACAGAGGGAACCCACAGAGAATTTTTGATAACATCGCGTCACCTCCCGCTCATACATGTGTGACCGATCAGAGTAAACGCCACTTTGGCAAATTTTACACAATGCTTGAGCCACTCCTGCTCTTGTCAGGATCTTGGTGGACCTCAAGGAGGAAGTGTGGTACCAGAAGTGTCATGATCCCGTGTGTAGGAGCCAGAATTACAGATCCTCAAGTAAGGTCCCGTCCGAGCTGTGCTGACCCCCCCACACACCTCCATCGAGACTTTAGAGTTGGTGTCTGACAGATCCCTCCCGCAGGTTACCCCCTACCACAGGACATCCGCATCAGCTGCTTGATGAGCAAGGTCAGTGCCTTCGGTGCGCTGTTGAGTGTCCCGTGTGATTACCTTGGAGGAGGGAACGGTCGACGGTCTTTGTATTCCACAGGGTGGATTCTGACCCGAGCGTTTAGGGACAGACGTCAGTCTTTATGAACTTTGCCCTTTGCTTTTGTTTTAGGACTGTGACTAAGTAGATTCTGAAGCTTTAATGTGTGTTTGAGTCTGTTCAGCTGTCATCGAACTTCACTGTCTGGTGACAGTTCAAGTACATCCAGGTGCAGTTTTGCTTCTAACCAGAAGTGCATATAGGAATATAAGGTGCTTGTGAGTTAATATTTACAAGAGGGGATATAAATAAATGATATAAGGTTATATAAGTGTAAAATACATATAGACTGGTAGAAAATGCCTGGCAGGGCAATATTTACAAATAATTATTGTGCACAGTAGGAAAAAAAGTGTAATTGAGGCAATATTTACACGTGGCAGCGAACAGGACGACATGCGTTTCACACGTGGCGGCGTACAGGACGACATGCGTTTCACACGTGGCGGCGTACAGGACAGCCCTATGGGATGCCAGTGTTCAGGGTCAGAGTGGATAAAGTGAGGTTGTTTAATCTAACAGACTGGGGTCTGTTAGAAAGCCAAGTGTCCAGTTCCAAAGGGAGGTGCTGATGCTGCGGTCCTTGAGTTTGTTGGTCAAATTAAAGGGGATGACTGTGTTAAATGCAGAGCTAAAGTCAATCATTAACATTCTGACCCATCTTGGATGGCAGGACGATGAGGACCTGGAGTGTCTCATGGATGACATGGGTAATTTCGAGTCGATCCACAGACGGGAAGGGAGCCAGGACCCCAGCGCCGAGCAACTCCCGGACTGGGATGCCTGGCCTGATGACGAGGCCTACCTGGAGGCCCTGGAGGAGATGGAGAGGACGTCCGCAGAGGAGGTGCCCGATGAACTCCTGCTCGACTCCATGGCTCAGTTTGAGTCTTCGGAGCGTCAGCTGATGGGGCGAGGGATTTAATGGAAGGCGTTCCTCTGAGAACTGCAGAGGGAGAAGGCACTACAGAGGACTGCCTCTTTTTGCTGTAAATACTGTATGTATTTTCATTAATAAATGTGTTAAAACTTGACGCTGCTGCTGCTGCTGTGGGGGGGGGGGGGGGGGGGAAGGGGACACCAAAAGGAAAAAAAAAAAAAACCCCCCAGCACCTCCCTTCCACCTTTGACCACCGGGTTAAGCTATTTACCTGCCGTT
>JAAGVU020000049.1:11060093-11088880 GCA_011763525.2 Mormyrus iriodes
ATTATGGTCATGCCAAAGTCCAACAATGAGTCTGTTCTCCACGCTGGCCTGTGTAGGGTGGCAGACTGGAGGCTGCAGCCACGATGTTACAGTTCGTAAGTCGCATCCACAATGTCACCCGTCCATAGGACCGAACCAAGACGCCCTCCCCAGGCACCACACAGACACGTAGGAAGGCAGACAGCATGGATGGTCAGAACACGCATTGACACATTAATGGACAAGCATAGTAGATACTAATGGCATGTACAGCAACACCAGCAGCCATAGTTAGGCTGTTCCCAAAAAAGGTTCCAATTATCCACAAAGGCAATATTGAGATGCACACCAAGTCTCTAACCAGCGGTTTAGGGAGAGTAGTCTACTATAGGTTACCTCCCCTCTATAGAGAAGACATTTTATAGAAACCGCTGCTTTACACTCCGGCAGACGCACTGCGAGAGCAGCAAACCTGTTACGAAGCGCAACAGCCGCCTGGCGTGCAGAAGCCCTTGGCCTAGCGCCCCCCAGGACCGCGCCTGACCGTGACCCAGGGCTCGCGTGTGCTGGCCGATGGTGTGCAGGAGCTCTTCGTCGGTGCCTAGCGAAGGCGGTTAATCTATCGGAATTCACAGATTGTTGTTTTGGCTGTACTTCTGTACTCTAAAAGTTCGCACATTACCAACCAGTTTGGCTCACATTATTCCTCAAACAACTGTATTAGGTATAAGAACTATTCACATAGCATTTACATTGTATTAGGTATTATAAGAAGATGATTTAAACTATATGTGCGTAGGTCACATCCAAATACTACACTATTTTCTATAAGGCACTTGAGCATCTGTGGAACAATCCCTGCAGATTGGGAGGAACGACTGCACTCTGTCAACTGAGTGGGGGCAGTCTGCATGGTTGGGACGGCTGAAAACAGCCCTGAAATCACATTCTTGGGCTTAAAACTGGCGCCACAGTTTACACTCAGGTGCATTTTGGGGTATTTAATAAAAAAGAAACACGGACACAAACAGAAAGATTTGAGCGATCGCCAAAGGACAGACGAAAGGAGGCTGAGTCCCAGCAAATGAGAAACAACGAAGGGTGTTTATTTGGTGCTGCTGCTTGTTGGAAATATACGCATCTTTTACAAAAGCAGGTACAAAGCGGGGACCTTAAAGCATTTCCTCATCACACAGGCACAGGCCGCGGATCGTTCCAAAGTGCGCGCGGTACGAGGAGAAGGGTTATCAGCATCATCCGTTCCAAAAATGGATGAAACGATTGTTACAATCTTCACAGTTTGTATGCAATCCTGTTCGTACCCAAAATATATATGTATATATAAATTATTAAGAGGAGCCTCCAACAGCTTTCTGCTGGACTGGAGACACCGCAGAGGACAGGCGCCGTCCACCCCCACGGCTGCTGCCTGCAGCAGAGCGCCGTCCCCGAGGCCAAGGCTGGTCCGTGGGAATCTCTTTCCAAGGACTCAGACTCAGCTGTAGTCACTGGACGCTCCACCCTGAACGTGCACCGGGGAAGACCCCCCTCCCAGAGGCTGGTGGGCCCCAAGGACAGGCAGAGACCAGCCAAGGGCCCCGACTCATGCTGAACCTGCTTCCAGAAGGGGCTGCCTGTCACCTGCTGGTGGCGAACTCTCGCCGGCTGAAGATCCCCCTTACCTCAAGGCTGAGTGACACCCCTACCCCCACCAGCCGTGCGGAGGGTGCGCCTGTTCGGCCGCTTCAGCAGCACCGTGCCGCTTGCACTACAATCCTGTTTGCTAGTGTCACCCTGTCACACCAAACATTGATTTGCTTTGGAAAATAATTCAACAAAAACATTAAATACGCAGCTATGTACACAGCTAGTCTGCAGAAGGCATGCGTGTGACAAGTTTAAGCTGTTATCTGCAGTAGCGCCCCCTACCTGAAATGTGCTGCGCCATCGTGCTTCTGTGGCAAGATAAATCCACCAGGGGGTGGAACATCAGGCTACTCTGACATGATGACAGATCGAGAGAATGGAATCTTAGGCCCCACCACCCCACCCCCGAAATGACTCATGGGGGGTGGGGGGCGTGGCCAGACTAAGGCAAAGACTTGGCCGAGATGGCGATGGCGACAGCTTCACCCGTAGCAGGGCCCAGCAGCGTTCCACTTTTTAAAACCATGAACACACTGATTAACGGAGGAAAGGGCCTGTGTTGAGTTCTCCCGTTTCCCTGAAGTTCGACATGAGGGTGGGGCTGGAAATGTGACCCCACCCCCCCTGCCCTGAGCTGGGCAGCAGCTACATCTTGATCTTGCTGTAGAGCTGCTCGATTTGCTCCCTAAAGTGGCTGCGAAGTTCTGCACGCTTAGCCTTCAGTGTGGGAGTAAGTAGGCCGTTCTGGATGGAGAACATCTCAGGGTGCAAGATGATGTCCTTCACCTGTGTCAGACACACAGGGTCACGGAAGGTCACCTCGGGGAGATGCTGCATTTGAGTGACCTGTGTCCCACCCCCCTTGTTCATTAAAGTGACAGAACGTACCCCAGGCAGTTATGTAAGCTCGGCTGGTGTGCGAGGGCGTAGAGAGGCCATGTGCCACCTGCCTGGGGGGTGCCTCACCTGCTCAAAGGACTTCAGCCCAGCCTCCTTGCCTAGCCTTAAGATGTCCTCTAGGATGGCGTTCTTCACCTCCTGCAGGAGCAGAGCCAGGTTGTTGGTGGGAGAGGCACATACCAGGCACAGGCAGCTGCCGTCGGACACCGTGCCCCCTGCCCCATTGCGTGGGACACCCCAAGGCCTCCAGGTGCTATCAGTTCCATTAAGCTTCCTGTGAGGGCGACCTGGAGTGCCCTCTAGCAGCTGGCTAATGAAATCATAGAATTTACATGTACTTATGGGCTTGTGACCAGCGGGGAGTGACAGGGCATCCATATGAATGAGGTGGGCCTATCAGCCTGATCATGGGCCGTTACCTGGTTCCTGCACAGCTCGGTGTAGGACCCCTCAATACCCCTCTTTCTGGCCCAGTCAGGTAGGAAATCTGGGTCGGGCACGATGATGGCCACCAGGCATGCCTGTTGGGGGGTGCGGGGGTTAATGGCTCTTTCAATGAATCTCTGAAGACCTAGCCCGGACCACAACAGTCTGTTGCCCAAAATACCAAATACACAGAGTGAGCCCAGTCTTCTGGAAGGTTCTTACTGGATATTGTCCCCCACCTGCAAGCTGTCCCCATGAACAAAAGCCTGGACCACCGGGTCACTGCGGATGTAGATGTTCTCGATCTTCTCGGGCGCAATGTACTCGCCCTGCGCCAGCTTGAAGATGTGCTTCTTCCGGTCCACGATCTTCAGGGTGCCGTTCTGAACAGATGGGAGGGAGGGCAGCTGAGCACCAGGGACCCCGCGATCAGAGACCTCGTCGGTGGGTCAGATCTTACCGGAAGCCACTTGCCGATGTCCCCAGTGTGGACCCAGCCATTCTTATCGATGGTCTCGGCTGTCTTCTCGGGATCCTTCAGATAGCCTTGGAAGACGTTTGGTCCTTTGACGCACACCTGCCCAAATACAACTGCCGCTTTGTACCCAGGCTAACCAGCGGTTTAGGGAGAGTACAGACTAGTATAGGTTACAAGTCCTCAAGTGACTTTATCCCTTTGAAGCAATGTTTCCCAGCCCAGTCCTCTGGAACCCCCAGACAGCGCACCATTTCGCTCCCTCCCAGCTCCCAACGCACTTGTTCCAGGAATTCGGTGTTTTTGAGGGGCTTGGAAAACAAAAATGTGCACTGTCTGGGGGCCCTGAGAAGTGCTTTAATGAGCTATAAACAAATCTGGCGGATGCCTGCCCTTCCCCCTGACACGTTTGTCCCACAGGCCTCACCTCTCCCTCCCCGTTGGCTGCAAAGTAGTTCATGTCCGGCACGTCCATCAGCTTCACCAGGTTACAGGGCAGGGGAGCCCCCACATGACCTGGGGGGGCCCAAGAAGAGTCAGGCGGCGGGCCCCATGTGTCTCTTTTCCATTGTGGGGGGGGTGTACGTGTCTGTGTATTACCTGCAGTCCAGTCCCCAGGTAAAGACAGTGTACAGCCAGCCGTGCATTCAGTCTGCCCATATCCTTCATAGAACTGCAATAGAAAGTAGACAGACGTAACTTCGTACCCATGATGCACCTGTGCTGTGTCCCCTGCCTTCCCCCCCCCGCCCCCCACTGACCTGGCAGCCCAGTGCCGCACGAAGGAACGTCAGAACGGTGGGAGACACAGGTGCTGCTCCCGTGATCATCAGCCGCACGCGGCCGCCCAGACTGGTCTGTAGGGGGCGAGAGAGAGAACAGGGCCTCCCATTAAACATGACCTGCCGAGGTCCTTCTTCACACAAACACTGGGGGGTGCCGTGTGATGCACACGACCCGTGCGGAAGCTGAAAATACCCGAAAGCCACAGACGGGAAGGAGAAATGCGGCCCAGCGCTTCAGGCTTCTTTGTATTCCTTTAATCAATCATGATGTCGATAATAATCAGGAAATCACAGTTAGCAAACGGACAGCTCGATTTAGCCCTAAGGCGCTTCTGACTGCTTCCCCCGCCCTCGGCGTCCGCGCTGCGCCGCCCAACGCTGGCTGGCGTCTGCACACCCGTGCTTAATAATAAATAATAAATAATAATAAATGTAACCTGCTGACATACGAGCGAAGCACCGAACCACTGACACTCACCACTAGACATTCTTATAACTGCTAAACTACCACTAAGGAACACGACAGATTAAAAATGTTTCTCACACTAATTTCCACCCCTTTCTAACTTACTAACTAATGATGAATGTGAAACACAAACTGTGTCAAAATACATCAACCATCTGTGGAGGGGGGGGTTCACACAGCAACAGCACATTCGGGCGTCATGGTTTCGGGTTTGACCGAGGCAGCCAATTGGTTGTGGGTCACGCCTGGCCAGCTTTGGGAGTGCATGTCGCGTGTAGCTCGATGGGGTGGCGTGTTGCCATGGCCACGGTCTCCGCGGTCACCTGCACTTTGCTGAAGATGAGCCTGTCCCACACGCTGTCTTTCCTCACCACGCCGCTCCTCAGCTCCGCCTCCTTCCTCCGCGAGGCGAAGTCCAGGAGCCAGCGCTTCAGTGGCGTGTTCGCCTGCCCAAAGATCTGTGTGGGGAGAGGCTTCCGTCAGGCGAGTCTGTGTGGGGACGGCATGCCTGTGACCGCACGGTAGCTGCGTGGACAGTCTGGCCCCTAGAATACGCCGTGTGGAATGCAGGGCGGCTACGGCAGGGATCGGATGGTAAGCCAGGCCAGGGGCCGCATCAGGGGAATGGGGGGGACACGGCCAGGTGACACTAAAAGGCAGTGGCTACAAATGCTGCCGGGTTCCTGGGGGACTCATTTAGCCCTGGGCGGCTTTAGCATGTAGCTTTCAGATGATACATTCTCCAGAAAATAATAACACAGCACTGATCAGGCATCGTGTCACTTCTTGTCCTCTTAGAGCGACAAGCACCGCTCCACTCGAGCCCCCGTCACTCAAAAGAGGAAAATGTACATCGAGACTCTTTTCAGCGTTGGCTCCCCAGTGGTGGAACGAACTTCCTCTTGCCATCAGAATGGCAGAGTCCCTTCCTGTCTTCAAACGCTGTCTGAAGTCCCACCTCTTCAAGGAACACCTTGGAGGCTAACCAGCCGTCACACTTATGTTTATATTATTAAAAAAAATAAAAACTACTAACCCACTAACACATACTCTTCTTATCTCTGCACTAATGTCCTTTTCTTTAACAGGGTTTTTAGGTGCGTAACCAAGCTGACAGCAACTTAGTCGGCTGACAGTTGTTATTTAAGTCTAGCTTTACAAGAGTGAAGAATAGTTGTGGACTACTGAGCACTGCTGTACGTCGCTCTGGATAAGAGCGTCTGCTAAATGCAGTAAATGTAAATGTAAATAACTAAGCAAATTGACCCGGATAAGGGTGGAAGTCACACGTTACCCTGTCGAACATGCGGTTGAGTAACCGGGGCACCACAGGGAACACGGTCGGTCGCAGCGTCTTTAGGTCGTCCATAAGGAGCCGTATGTCACCCTGGAAGTAGCCGATCCTGGCACCATAGGACAGGCAAACCCCCTGGGGATGGAGCAGGGAGCCAGGGTGAGATCACATGACTGTGTCTGCCCAATCACATCCAATAACGTGCACTGATAACGAATGAGGGACAGGAGGACTGGCAGAACAAACAGGGATGTTGGGAGCCCCGCTTGTCATACTCTCCTGTGACCACTAGAGGTCACTTTTGGTGAGCTGTGACATACAGCGAAAGGCAGCCATCCTAAAGATAGCTAAAGGACATGTGATACCCTGCAGTTAGCGCTGCCTTTTAACCGGACAGTGCTGTGTTCTGAGAAAGGGCAGTACACTCTGTAAGCACCGCGTTCCTACCTTTAAAAGTCTGTGAGACATGATGTTTCCACCAGAATTAATCACTCAGCCCTGACCTGGACGTAACTCAGTCACAGGCTGGCTTAACTGTATGAGGACCAGGGCAGTGACTGCTGGAATCTGGGGTAAACCATGTGTGTGTGTCTGTGTCTGTGTGTGTGTGGGACTGCCACTACCCCCTACTCACCTCCACCACGCGCTCAAACATGTGGGCCAGTGGCAGGAAGGAGATGAGGACATCGTCTTTGTTCAGATGAAGTTGTTCCTGGGAAATCAAGGGGTGGGAGGAAAGAGGAAAGGAATCAAAGGGAGGGAATGAACTGGGGATGCAATGAATCATGGGATTGTTCTTGTTAGCGAGGAAGCAAACGATGCATCCTTGATATTAGGGGTGGGGCAAGAATGACATCCAGGGATTTTTACAGCCCTCTGTACTTCTGTTCTTGAGTTTTGTAAATGTACTTCAGCAACGGAAGATGACGTCAAATGGGTACGCGAGAACACAAGAGGGGTCGAGTACGCACCCTGCAATACAGCCCATAATTTAGGTGCTTAGTTACCTCAGTAGTCCTGATGAAGGCGGAGCAGTTGGACACAATGTTGCCATGGGTGAGCATCGCCCCCTTTGGGTTTCCTGGATGACAAAACAAGACCCCCCCCCCTCTTAAAAATCAAATCTCATTCAAAACAAGCTTTATCAACAGCAGACAGGGCAGGCAGTGATAACAAGCATGTCATGAAAAATCAAATTTCTGTGTGAAATGACGTGTCGGAGTCTGAGAGCAAGAGTGTAAATTCTAGTAGTTTCTACCGGTGGTTCCACTGGTGAAGCAGATGATGGCCAAGTCCTCAGGTTTGGGGGGCTGCAGGAGAACACACAGGGCTCAGAGAGCACAGGGGGTCAGAGGCCAGAAGCCTGCCGCAGTCACATGACTGAAGTGAAGGAGGGGTCAGCCAGGTTATACTCACCAGCGGTGCCTTGTGATTGGCCATGCCGATGCTCTGAAAGAAAAAAAAAAGAACTTTTCACTTGATTCCTGACTATGCAAACTTTCATTCTTGAACTTATTCGGTAAAAGACGCTGTAATTGAAACAGCTTGTGTAACAGAAACCAAAGCTGCATGTTTTCCCTGAGGAAATTCAGAGTGAGCAGTTTGCCCACGCAGCTGATGTCCCGACGTACGCCGGTAAGAATCGGGACTCCACCCGACTCTGCAGCCAAAAGCTTACAGAGGTGGTGCCTGGCTCCAGACGGCCACCCCGTGTATGTGAAACATCTGTGTGAGACGGGTGGGCCTGACCTGTCATGTGACGGCCCCCATCACACATCCCCCTTGGCTATGGTCCTCCTGAGGGCACATGTATGCATTGCCTGCCCTTTTGCCCATGCGCACTCTAAAACAGCTCTAACCCTAACCTCTACCCCACCCCTGGACCACACCCCCCATGTCACGTGACCCAGCCCACCATCCCGCCTTGAGTCCTGCACAGGTCGTCTCGGCCAGACTGACCTCCAGTTCCTTCAGACTGAGGATCTCGATGCCGAACTTCCTGCCTTTGGCCACCAGGTCGGCATCAAAGGGCTCCATGACAATAAGCGTCCTGACTGTGTGCTCCCTGCCACTGACACAGTCCAGGATGAGCCGGACCTTGTCGGGGACGTCACACAGCACCGTGGAGATAGTGGCTGCAGGAACACACACACACACACACACACACGTTATCCAATGTACTCCACACAGACACATGGCTGCCGCAGAAGCCGTCAGCCCATGGAGCCACAGCAAGGAGGTGGCTTTGAGCTGGACCACGGGGCCGCTTCAGTCACGGGCTCAATACCCCCCCCACCCCTAGGATCCAGGGTGCGGCAGGGCGTTCCCTCACACAGGGCTGGCCGGCACACACGCACCTTTGTCAATGATGTAGCCAATGGCCTCTGTGCCCAGTGTGTCGTACAGGGGGACGGTCACCAGGGAGTATGTGTTACACGCCAGCTCAGCTATCGTCCACTGGGGGGAGGGAGAGGGGGAGAAACAGAGAGGGAGAAGAAGGGAGAGACAGAAAGAGAGAACAAGGTGGGTGGATGTTCTTCAGTTGTTTATTTACCCCCAGGGCGGAGTCTGAGACAGTCTACTAACCCCAGAACATTATGGGTACATCATATGTGTCGAGTTCTATCAATTTAGCATTATTAGGCAGTGCCAGCCCGCCCACCCTGAGTATGACATGCAACATGGCCATGTCACCAAGGAGAGCAGGGTCACCGAGGCCATGTTCCTGCCCTTAGGGTATCCTGCCGACCAGCGGCCACGGACCCTGTGCATACCTCCGGTCTGTTCTGGGAGAAGATGCCGATGAAATTGTCCCCGGCCTTGGAGTGACCCCTGTGGAGCAGCGCTGACCCCAGGAACTCTGCTCTGTCAGCCACCTGGGGGTGGGGGGGTGGAGTCCAGGGGAAAAAAGCTGTGTCACATGGGGAGGATACGCCCCACTGGAGGGCAAAGGCTCAGCGGGCGCGGCCGTCTCACCTCCTGGTAGGACAGCCATTGGTAAGGCTGGCTGGGTTTACGTGAGCCCAGGCAGGGCCCGTTTTCTGTGAAGGATGGAAATCAATCAGGGGGTGGAGTTACATGGCACAGCTATTATTCATCAACCAATCAGCATTCATTAAAATGCCCCACCCTTGTGCAGCCCACCCCGAGCGGCCAATCGGCTTACTGGATACGCATTTCCCCCGCAGGAAGACGTCGTACATCGTTTTCATGTCGCTGTAAATGTTAGTGATGAGCTTGTCGCTGTCCATCAGCACTGACCGGCGGGCATATTCTCCACCCTGGGGGGGGGGACACCAGGTTTTTCTGAGAGCAGGAGGCAATACCCCGATTCAAAGCAGTACCAGAAAGAGACAGCCGAGTCCCCATGTGGGAGTGTAGATGGAAGGATGCGGGGGGGAGGTTGGAGGAAGAGAGTGAGGGAGACAGGGAGAGAGAGGGAGATGAAGAGAAGGAGAGGGAAAGAAAGGGAGAATGAGAGAGAGATAGAGGGAGGGAAAAAGGAGGAGAGAGAGAAGGAAGAGGATAGACAGAGAGGGACAGAAAGGGAGAAAGAAAGAGGGGAGATGGAGAGAAGGAGAGAGAGGGAAAGAATGGAGGGAGACGGTGACAGAGCGAGAGACCAGATAGAGGGAGGGACAGAAAGGGGGAGGGAGAGAGATGGGAGTGGGGGGGGTCACAGAGCTGAGCTTGTCTGTCCCATCCTGTTTATCAGCCCTGAACACAAAGGCCACTGGTCAGCTGACTACGGACAGAGGAAATAGCCAATCAAACAGAGATAGCAAACAGCAGTGAGGACAACCCGTCCAGATACCTGTTTGGGAAACTGTCCACTTATCGACCTGGACATAAGTGTTTCATCATGTTTGAAAGCCCAGAATGGGCAGCATGGTAGAGCTGGTGGGGGGGTGTCAGAAAGTGCAGGAAGTGGGTCAAAGGCCCATGCAATATGAGCAGCTGTCTGCGGGTGCAGGAGCCAGCAGCCCCCCCAGCATCTACACTCACATCAGTGGCAGGGCGGGCTCCACCTTCCAGATAGACCCAGAGTCGTCACGCCACACACCAAAGTCACTGACACCCAACATGTCAGGAATGACCAGTAGCTGTAATCCTAGCAGGGCGGCTGAGGCCGCTGCCCGACAGTCCAGGGTGTAAAGCTATTTCTATGAGCACAATAGGCACTGCGCACACACACACACACGCACACACATACACACTCTTACCTCGACCTCCACGGACTGCATGGCCAGGTCACAGGGCGGCTTGAGGGCACGCGGCCGCGTGGCGTACCAGTAGGTGGTGACAGCCGCGAAGGCACCCATACCCATTAGCGTGTTCACGGGCAGGCTGCGCACGTACTGCCGCATGTCCTCCAGCTCGGGGATGCGCAGGTGCCGTAGGATCTCTTGGGCTTGCATGGCGGGGCCTTATCGTGCCGTCTCTGTGGGGGAAGGGGGAAGACATTCAATGTGACACGCCCTCATCAGCTGCACGGGAAGGGGGGGGAGTCAATCGGCGCAACACGCCCTCATCAGCTGTGCACGGGGTGGGGGGGTGGGAAGACATTCGGCACAACATGTCCTCATCAGCTGCACGGGAAGGGGGGAAGACATTCAGCGTGACACAAGGGGTATAAACCACAGGAAGCAGGTTTTCTTCATTTCCTGAAATTCTCTGCCACTAAAACGCACGTTAAGACAGAAACTGGGACACTGACAAAGTCCGAAACCGCAGCAGCACAGGGTCTGTTTTCTCAAGAACCTGGACTAGCCATCTCGCTGCCATATGCTCTACTCGAACATCAGGTGTTCTTGGAACAGGGTCCCCAGGAAACCTGGTGCTACAAAAGGGTTCCCCAGGAGATGGTTCCCATGGAAACTAGGCCCGAAGTAAAACTGCTGAATGTATGACATCAGCTGTTTTTTTGTTCGTGACCCATAAAATCTGGGTCCCAGATGTGTTTTCCCGTCACACTGGATTTTCATTTGCTTCGCAGTAGGACAGCACGCACAGCTGCTGTGTGTAAACACATCTCTGAGACTTCAGTGGATGCTGTTGGCATCATCACCCTCACTTCACATCACATGCAATAAGATTTCATTTAATTTCTTAGTGGCCACTGAGGAACCAGGTGGGTGTTCACCCCTGAAGAGCACACAGACCATCAGCGTCCAGCTGGGGACGTGGGAACTGGGCCAGGTCCTGCCCGCTGAGCCCAGGCCAGGGGAACTGGATCACAGCCTTTGTGCCAGCGCCAGCCAGCATGCTCTGCAGGGCAGTCAACTTACCTGTGTGAACCTTACCCTCATTAACAGCTGACTCTGCACCTGGTGGCAGGAGCCAGGGGTGAAAGGTCAGCATATCAGTCACAGGGCACAGGGACCTGAACTCTAAACAGGAGGACAAACGAACTTTCAGATCGCAGACCTGCTATCAGAGAGCCCCGATCGTTATCTCCTGCGTTGGACTGAAGCCCAACAAGCCCAACGCAACGCATTCAACATTTCATTTCCAAACAGACTGTTTATTTTTCCTGCAACAGTTGTGGAAACTTCCAGAAGTGCAGGGCTACACACACGCACACACACACACACACAGCTAACATTTTTCGGAATGTCCCGGGATCTCTAGCTGCGCGTCTGAAAGCCTCTCAGTCAAACACAGAGAATTTGATCCCATCAGCTTCACTCCAGATAGGAAAAGTTGCTGGGACACGGCGATCGCCAAGGACACGGAGCACCGAGGGAATGAGTGCCCGTCAGCCTCCTGCCCGGACAGGGTTAATCTCACCCAGCGCAGTCTGTGCACCAGGGCTTGGGTGTGGGATTGCCCCTGTCAAGATATGGCTGCAGGTTCAAGTCACTGCACCTAACCAACACAGCTGAATTCAAGCTGGCTGACAACCCCACACCTGAAGCTGACAAAGACAGGACCCGCATTCAGGAGCAGAGAGTATGTGCTCTCATAACCTGTTAAACACTGAGGCCCTACCTCGTGGGCCCACACACACACACACAGATACACCACACACACACACATACCTCACACACACACACATACCTCACACACGTTCACCACACACACAGACAGACAGACAGACAGACAGACAAAGACACATACTCCATCCAATCAGGGGTGTCCGGTCTCCCCCCTAATCGCCTGTCCCCACAGCCTGGGCTCCCCTGTAACTCATCACAATATCCATTAACTCTGGCCCTAACAGCTCCTCTCTGGCTCCATCTCACCTCGCCTACCCCCCCAAAGTGGCAGAACAACAGACTCACCTACGGGGGGGTCTACAGCAGCCCTCGTCTCCTGGCTGAGCAGCGTGCCGGACACACTCGCCGGCTTCCCGACGCACCCAGATAGAGGGGCGGAGCGCAGGAACGCAATCGGCGTCAAGAAGGGGCCTCTCAAGCGAGACGGGCAGCGCGGGACCCCAAGGTTCCGAGCACTTCCCCTGCGCAGACAGTGACCTGGAGCACGTCGCCGATTTACCCGGCAATATAACCCGGGAGAGGGGCAGCGGCTATGAATAGAAAGGCAACACCTCCCAGCAGTGAGGCAGGCGGCTTCTCCTTGACCCGGCACTGCTCCACTCAGCCACAGGGGGGCCGTGGGCAGCGCCTTTAAAGCTGCGGAGGGGGGCCGGCTACATCAGCGACACGCCTCAATGTCAGTGTCTCCACAAAGGTCAGCGCGGTGCGCAGATTCCGTCGTCGCGTGCCCCCCCCACAGCGAGTTAATGTACAACTGCTGTAATCTCAGGCAAACAGTCGGACACCCTGGGGGCCTAGCATCTGCGGCCCGCAGTACCGGCACATGCCTGCAGGTCGGGGAAAAGCTGGAATCTAGATGAGGAGCAGGGGCCAGAGAACAGCCATGGGGGGGGTGCTGGCTGGTCACGGGCGCGGATCTGACATGGTGAAGTTCCCGGCAACAGCAAACAGCCCCCCCAGCCAGCATCAGCAAAGGTGACACAGTAAACACACCCACCCCAGCAGACCACATCTGACAGCCTTCCAGGCCAAAGGTAACCTGATTAGGCCCTGACTGTTCCCCCCGGACAGCCGTACTTGGCTGGGGAGGGGTGACAGACCAATGGTGCTGCTGCCCCTGTGGTCACCCCACTGTGACGTGGCCAAGCAATCCGTATGGGGGGGGCAGCTATATAAAACAGTGTCGTATGAACGGAAAGTACTGAAAAATGAAGGGGGCGGGGTCAGAGAGGAGGCGGGGATGGAAGCCAGCCTAGCTGCCCCCCCACACCACAAACACATTCCGCGATGTCAGTGTCCTATGAGGCAAAGCCGCGAGGCCCCCTCCCCCCCAAAGCCCCCACTGCGGCTGGGATCAGAGCCCCCCACAGTGTCACAGGACAGCACCTTCATGACTTTTCACCTACAGAGCGGTAATCTTTGCATAATACGAAGTTAGTAACCCCCCCCCCACCACAGGACAACAACCTTCCAAAGGGGTTTACGAGGCGAAACTAGACCCGGTCACTATGGTTGCTGTTAAATCAAGCCCCCACCATCAAGGTAGGAACAAACCGGACAACTCGCCAAGTTGGAGAACCAGAGACAAACAATCAAAACAAACAGTTCAGTCTGTGCCCCCCCCCATGCCACATCAGGAATGTGGGACAGAGGTCACCTGCTTATCAGGCCACTCTCCCCCCGCCTGGTCGGGGTAGCGCGATCCCCCCCACTCACTCTCCTCATTCCCTGTGACCCCACTGCACAAGTGTACGACTGTTCTGCACAGACAGAGTTATCATTCAGGGTAAGAGTGTGTGTTTGTGCTCATGAGCATAATGGTGGGGGGGGGGGGTCGTACCGACACGAGCCGCGCGTTGTCGGGGCAGCCGATGAGCAGTGCGAATGCCGGAGTCTTTCAGAAGGAGGCGCTGTGCGTCCAAACACCCTCTATCCCGCCTGGTCCCAGCCACAGCGGGTGCTGAGGTCATTGCCCTGGGGTAATCTTGCCATGAACAAAGGGGCCCCAATGCTGACAGGGACGAGTGCTGCTCACTGGCCCCCCCCCCATTCACTGGGCCCACACTGCGACCTGTCAGAGGCCGGGCCCCTGCCCTCTGTGACTGTGCCCCGCCATCCCTTAAACTCTTAAACTGGTACTGATATGAAGGCACTTTCTCTGGGGACAGCGGTCTCTATCTCCCATCATTACACACCAATCGTGAGCAGAAAGTGGGGGTCTCTGCAAACCCACTTACTGTGCGCACTGCATGGATGTCAGTTTCAGACTCAAGGCCCCCCACCACTGTCATCTGCTTCCTCCGTCATTTCTCTGATCATAAACTCGTCCCTGCAGAGTCTAAGCCCCTACGTGTGCCCTGGAATGCAGTGTTAATGACCATGTCAGTGGCGTGTGAACGCCATGGTGATAAAGGCGGGGCTCTGAGGCGCACACACGCACGAGAACCTAAAATGGCCGCCACACCCCCAACCCCCCCACCTTCATAGAGAGCTCTGAACTCAGAGCCCTTGGCTCAAGGTCACTCGTCTGGCCTGCTGGGCCTGGAGCCACACCTGCCCCTCTGTCCTATGTTTACTGCGCACGCAACCAGTCACCCAGCACCGGGCCTGACCGAGAACATTGGCAATGATGTGTGTGTGTGTCTGTGAAAGAGAGCATGTGTGTGTGTGAAAGAGAGCATGTGTGTGTCTGTGTGTGAGAGAGAGAGCATATCTGTCTGTGAAAGAGAGCATGTGTGTATGTGTGTGAGAGAGAGCATATCTGTCTGTGAAAGAGAATATGTGTGTGTGTGAAAGAGAGAGCATGTGTGTGTGTGAAACAGAGAGCATGTGTGTGTGTGTGTGTGTGTGTGAGAGAGCATATCTGTTTGTGAAAGAGAGCGTGTGTGTGTGAAAGAGAGAGTGTGTGTGTGTGAAAGAGAGCATGTGTGTGTGTGTGAGAGAGAGAGCATATCTGTCTGTGAAAGAGAGCGTGTGTGTGTGAAAGAGAGAGTTTGTGTGTGTGAGAGAGCGTGTGTGTGTGAGAGAGCGTGTGTGTGTGAGAGAGCGTGTGTGTGTGAGAGAGAGAGCATATATGTGTGTGAGAGAGAGAGCATATATGTGTGTGTGAGAGAGCATGTGTGTGTGTGAAAGAGAGTGTGTGTGTGTGAGAGACAGCATATATGTGTGTGAGAGAGAGAGAGCATATATGTGTGTGTGTGAGACAGCGTGTGTGTGTGTGAGAGAGCATATATGTGTGTGTGTGAGAGAGCGTGTGTGTGTGTGAGAGAGAGAACATATATGTGTGTGTGTGAGAGAGAGAGAGCATATCTGTGTGTGTGTGAGAGAGAGCATATATGTGTTTGTGTGAGAGAGCATATCTGTGTGTGAGAGAGAGCGTGTGTGTGTGTGTGAGAGAGCGTGTGTGTGTGTGAGAGAGCGTGTGTGTGTGTGAGAGAGAGCGTGTGTGTGTGTGTGAGAGAGCGTGTGTGTGTGTGTGAGAGAGAGCATATATGTGTGACTGCGAGAGAGAGCATGTGTGTGTGTGAGAGCATATATGTGTGTGTGTGTGTGTGTGTGAGAGAGAGAGCATATATGTGTGTGTGTGTGAGAGAGCATGTGTGTGCGTTCGTGAGGATAAATGTGTCTGTCTGTGTATGTGTGTGTCAGTGTACAGGAGTCTGTCTGTCTGTATGCGTGTCTGTGTACATGTCTGTGTGTGTCTGTGTACATGTCTGTGTGTGTCTGTGTACATGTCTGACTCTGTCTGTATACATGTCTGTGTGTGTCTGTGTACATGTCTGTGTGTGTCTGTGTACATGTCTGACTCTCTGTCTGTGTACATGTCTGTGTGTGTCTGTGTACATGTCTGTCTGTCTGTGTACATGTCTGACTCTGTCTGTGTGTGTCTGTGTACATGTCTGACTCTCTGTCTGTGTACATGTCTGACTCTCTGTCTGTGTACATGTCTGATTCTCTGTCTGTGTACATCATGTTTGTCTGTCTGTGTCAGTGTTCATGTCTATCTGTCTGTCAGTGTACACGTGCCAGTTCCTCTCTCGCTCGCCGCGGTTTTGTATCCACCCAGTAGCACATGCGCCCAGCTGCTGGTGTCTGTAGAATCACCCGGAAATCCCCCTGAGGCACTCAGGCTGCCCGCATCCAACTGAGCCACAACACTGAACTCGGCATGAAGAACTGAGGGAGTTCAGAGGAACAAAGTCACCCCCCCACACCTTCAGAACCTTCCAGAACAAGGGGAAAAGTCTACAGCTATAAAACCAGCAGGGGGTGGGGGATGCCGGTGAGCTGCCAGGTGATGACTGGGCAGGGCCAGCTCGCAGCCAATTGCGGCAAGTCACCTTTCACCTGCAAAACAAGGACGCCGCCTCCTGCAGCTGGCAGGGATGCATGCGCTTCCTCAAAGGCAGGCGGCGTCCCGCGGAGCGCGGAGGGAATGGCACCACATGCTCCTGCTATGCCGTTGCCACGGCAATACTGGCTTCCCAACGGCCGCTGCTGACAAACACACGTGCTGTGCACCTGCTCTGCCACTGACAGGCGCGGCCGTGTTCACAGCCCCCTAGTATGGCTCATAAATGCCAGGACGGGATGGGATCCAGGCGCACGCGTGCCCCGCGACATCCTCCCGCCCACATTCCTCACATTCTGACCGTTACGGAACAAAAAGCAGCACGCCTGCGCGCTTCACTGAAATGCCGAAACTAAAATCACACTGAGACTGACACCCACTCAGATGGAAGCCAAAGCCCTGCTGCCTTCAGGCTTCTGTGCGTCAGCGCTCCGCGGGACAGCGCCAGGGACCGGACCAAGCGGCCCATACACCGGAGTGTTTTCCTCACTGCCATGCCTTTGAGATCCCCCTGTCTTCCATGCTGGCGTTTTACACACACTAGCGCTGCCCTTTACATTCCTGAATAACCAGCCTGGGCAGTGCTGCGGCGAGGTTGCCCAGCCTGACGGGTGACATCCTGGGACAGGAGGTACTTCCCAGAAAACTCTCCCCCCTATTTCAAATGTAAGCAGCTCTGGGCTCCTTCCTTGAGGTGGAGGCCAAAGCACCAAAGCACAGCAACCCAGGACGGCCGGGAGCGTGGAGGCGGAAGCCCCTGGTGTCTCAGCACTTCTCCGGCTCCTCCGGACAGAAACTTCTGGAAGCATATGGCAAAGACGTACAGAAGTGTGTGGGAACAGCGTACAGAAGTATCCAGGAATAGAGTACGGAAGTGTCTAGGAATAACACAGGGGGACAGAGCAAGACACGGTGCAGGTCCCCATAAAGACAGACGCAAACATGCCTTTCACTGCCCCTCTCTGCCTTTCACTGCCTCTCTCTGCCTTTCACTGTCCCTCTCTGCCTTTCACTGCCTCTGGGTCAATGCCACGATTCAGCCTCGGACCGGTGTCTGCGCAACACTGCCGGCGGGTTTTGACAATAACGGCATTTACATGAACATGTGCGGCTCTCACGCACCATTAGAAAAACATCCCTCAGTACAGTGCGGTAAATGGCTGCGTGTCTAATTGCTCTTAGGGAGAAGCTTTCCAGACACCCGGACATCAAACCATTTAATTTCCAGAAGCCCTGTCCCCACGGAAAGTGATCCGAACCCCGCACAGCAAACGACCTCAATGATTAGCGGTTATTATGGGCTGCATGCTTCCCTCGGACAGCCGTAAATGGGGAAGCGAGCCGCGCATGTGAGCCTCCCGGACGCGCGGACCTCGGACAGCCACTCCCCGTCATTTCAGGCCGTGCGGCGGCCCGCTGTCACCGCGTCCGCGCACCGGCTCCGCTTTCCTCATTTCCCTATCTTATGCCATGCAAATGCGCGGAAACGCATCCCATCGCTACGAGATGTGTGCGGAGGCCAGCCTGAACACGCATAACACAACAGCACCGCATTGCATCTGATTTCGCTAAATTAAATAATATATACATATATGGGATTGCAACAGACCGTGAAGGGAACTCCTCGACACCGGCCAGCAGGCTGTGTATGTCAATAGGGAGCTGCCGCCTCGCCGTATCTCCAGCTCCGAGACCGGCGTCTCGTCCAATCACGAGGGGCGTAAGATATGTTCGACACGCAGTCCTTGTGTCTGCGGCTCCCATTGGTCGCCGTTGAAGCACGCTGGTTTGCGGGATCCCGTAACCTTTGTACAGGCATTCGTCTAGATCTCCTCCCCCAGGACCAGGCTCCCAAATAGGGGTGCAGATATGGGGTCGGGGGCAGGGTCTGCGCGCCGGCTGCTACAAGCGCACACGCCGAAGGGCGGATACCAGTGGGTCTGTGCTTCCGCGCCTTTCTGTATCTCACCATGTTCAATTACGTTAGAACACATATTTTATTCATGCCTACGCACGTTCACTTAGCGAACATTTAAAAAATGTTAGGGAATGAAATTATAAACTGAATAAAAACTTTACATGCACCACATTTTAATGACTATAGCACATTAAGTATGACTTTAAAGTAAGACAAAAGATGAATAGCACATATGGGCTTTAGATCTCTACCCCACATCCTGCTGTGGGACACTGACAACATCCGTAGTTAAGAGGTTCAACCTGCATGTGAGATTATGTAAAAAGTCCATCCATCAATCGACCCTCAATGCACGGGAGCCTGGAGCAGGAAAACACCCTGGAAGAGATGTCTGTCCGTCGCAGGGCCCCCAGACACCCAGGAAGGAGGACGGTCGGCCGAACCGCATGTCTTTGCACTGCAGTACGGCAGAACATGCAAACCCCGCCCGGAGGGCAGGGAGCGGACAGGACCCCGGGCCGGGCGGAATGATGTCACCGCGCTGCCTGCGTGTTCCAGATATTATATTTTATCCTGCAGTGAAGTATGCAATTTATATTTCAGAATTTTCTTGAGAAGAGGCCATCTAAATAACGGCATGGAGGAATTAATGAACATGATTTCCTCACCTAAGACACCCCAAACTAGGAAATATTTAGTTTTTAAAAAGTTATTCAAAGTTAGTTTTAAACACTGCGGTCGTATATCTTTAATTAAAGTTAGAGGTTATGAGAGGGTAATGACCTTCCACTCGAATCGGGCGGGAGTCTTTCCGCAGCTCTAAAATGACACCAATATTGCCCTCTAGTGGCCATATAAATTGTGCGATTTAAAGACGGCTTTTAAGTCTAAATTATAATGCTGATGTTGCTGGCTTTACGATTTTTCGACTTAAGATATTTCAGCTTTACGATGGCGCGCCGGCGATGCATATTCAGCAGTCTGAGTTGTGATGCATCCCCGGGCTGGCCGAACGCTGCACGACACTTTGTGCCGAGGCCGGCCAATGGCAGCAGCCCGCCGCCGCGCTTCCGCTCTCTGCAGCGACCGCCAGCATAAACATCTCATACCGCATTTAGCAACTCATTGTGCTTTTTCCTGTTTAACCAAATATCCACTTATTACGTGCTTTGGTTATTTAATTACTTATTTATCATACTCGACGTAGTATATTTTCCATTTGCGATGGGTTCATCGGAGCGCAGTCACATCGTAAGCTGAGGAGCATCTGTACTATATACACACATTCTAAGTCAATGTAGCCTATAGGCTAGCTATTAAACAGAGCTCAGGATTATAAATCATATTTAGTAGAACGAAGCAACTAATGACAATTTCTTTACGAACTGTACTTTGCTTAATGCTTGGAAACGGAATGGGCGAAAGCCGAGACACGCCTCGCTAACCACGGAGACCAAGCGGCAAAGTAAGAGTTACACAGTTCCAGGGAAAGCATGTAAAGGCGTGAGCGCTTCTGACGTTCGCACACAGTGTCCCTGCTGATCCCATCCGCAGTCCCCCACGTCCCGCGAGCACGATTCACGCCCCCCGCTGCCGCTGAAACACCTGATTTAAACAGCAGTAGTAACATACCGAGTGGGGGGCGCTGCAGACAGCGGGTCGTGCGGAGCCCTTCGGACTCACGGTGGCGCGCGAGACTAAGGGATTCCGCACGAGGCGTCACGGAGCAGCACGTGACAGCGTCGCGTGGCTCCTTTGAAGTTTTCCGGCGTCTGGGATGCATTTCGTTTATTTTTCATACTGACAAAGCGAAATATGCAGCAATAATGTCATGCAAATTTATATGGCGGCAAAACCGCCCCCTTTAATAAAGTTTATTCGTTTTTTTGTTATTGAGCTTGTCATTTTAACTCATTTACTTTATATATAGGCTACATGACAATTGTACACTACAAAATGAGCAGAATGAAGTTCAAGGCACTTGTTAAATAAAACATCTCTGAAAGAAGAAGTTATATGATAAATTGGTATTTGTTTAAAATGCATTATATAATTAGCTATCAGGACTAAAGTGCAGCAAGGGAAAGCGGATGAAAAGCGGATGCTTCACACAAATACAATCGCACGACTAGACGAACATAACTGCGCGGTTTTGTTCTCCGGACGCGTCGATACGTGAATGGCATCTTTGATGAGATGCTGAAGACTGGGTATATTTCTCTTGGTTCACAGGTGAAAAATAGGCGGTAAGGGATTCATTTGCTGCGAAATTCAACGTGCCCATAACAGTATATGTACATTTAAATCCACCACAGTTGTGATTCCACGGTGACCCTTCTTTCACTTTAAACGTTAGCCCTGACGCGATACTGTATACGTACAGCGCGAATAGAACCGCGAAAGCTTCACCTTCGACATGCATCCAAGAGAAACATGAACGTCTTTTTAGCCGCCCCCTCTTTAACGACGGGAACTCCGAGGTCTGTTTGCCATGGTTATCACGAGGCGGTCTGCGTGATTCTGGAAAGTGCACTTGTATAATTAAGGTGACATGCATGGCAGCATTGTCTCGGCACTCCGCCATGATAACCGTCTATCTGCGCCAAGACGCTCGTCGCAGGTAGCCTGACCTCTATGCCTAATCTCTTGTATATGTCGCGTATAGTTCATTCTTTTCATGAAGTGAACCTCGGTTTAAATACTTTTTAATCCTAAATAAAGAAAACAAAAAGAAATATTAATGTACATTGCCCAAAGGCCCGCTACACGCTTCACAAATACTCATTTTGACGCAGAATTGAAACATCGTAACACTACGATGAATGTATGAAAATGCGTACACCGCTACTGATTTTTAATTTTTTAAGTGTTATTTAATTATTTCAGAGGTTGCAAACGGTTTATAAAATTAATGAACAGGAAAAAACAAAACTGACACCTGATGTGCATTTCAGTATTTTGAAAAAAAAAAAAACCGATGGCTGATTTATTTTAGTTATTAAAGTAGGCCTATTTAAATTATAAATTGATTAAGACTCTGCAGTTCACTACCCACTAAAACCACAAGCAATTATTCAAACATGCAACGGAAAAATGAAATGCAGAAATTTTGCAGACAACTTTTAAAACACATATGACTGCATAATATTATTTGTAGCCTACCTAATACTCTGTTCTTTAACTATCGCACTGTACACCTTTCCAAAAAATGTTTTCCTCATGATAATATCACACATCTGAGCGCCATTTCTCTGTAATTATTCGTATTGGGATGACAAAAACCATAAACAAACAAACAAATTAAAAAACAAATTATAGGCTTACCTCTAATACATATTTGCGTTACATATTACATATCAAATATATAAAAATTACACGCAACGTTTTAAAAAATCGAACGCTCATACTAATTTACTAATATTACCGCTAAACTGATCCCGAAATAAACGAGCGTTTTCTTATATTTTAATTTACAGGCCTAGCGACTCCCGCGGGAGCTGGCGGGGAACCGTGCGGGTTCGCTGCGGCTGACAGTGCATCGCGGTCATCGCCCGAATATCCAAACGAGGGAGACTGAAATACAGCAGGACGACAAATTGTTCTTTTGTCAGGAAATAAAGAATGTTAAATTACGTAGAAAGTATCAAACATATTACTGTTCAATTGGAACATATATGCTACCACCCCGAGGCGCATTGTATTTTGTAACACTGTTAAGTTACAGACACCAAATTGGAAATTATATAGTCACACTATAAAATTGAATAAAATAAAATAAAACATTATAAAATCTGTTAGCCTTTCAAAGCCCGCTTGTTATAAAACGTGGTAAATGCAACAATAAAAGTAATGGGATTTAAGGCTTTTGTCTCGCTCGCCGATGCTTTTCGCTCCTTGGTGTTAAAAAGAGTCCCCACCCTTTAGATGTCCCAGGAGCTTTTATGTTAAAAAGACTTCGCGTCTTTTATTTCCTTTCTTCGACATCGCACACACGATCTGTTTTATCACAACACGGCGAATCTTTTAAAGATTAAAACGTCTCTGATGAAAGAAGTGGGGCAGCAAACCGTTTTGGCGCATGAATCCAAGTCCGAAACTGTGGGACGGCGCGGACACAATAAACCTGTTGTTAACCTTGCTGTGAAAATATGTTTAAAAAAATAGGCGATTGTTGTATGAAATGTATTCAAGTATAAAATAATGCCCTTTGTTGGGAAAACTTGAGCAATGTGAGGGCACAAAAGTCCCCTGTGGCATTTGCCTGCTCCTTTTGTGATGTGCGCGCTTTGGCGTCTCCACTTGGCGCATTACCCAGGCCCTCTAAACGCGATTGTTTCTTCCTTTCTAATGACATTTACCGGATCAAAACATGCTGTTAATTCGATCAGAAAGCTTTACCCTTCACAACAATGCCAGAATCATTTCTCCCAAAGTTTGTTAAGTTGACCGAAATTAGGCAAATGAATAGGGGTCTCCAGGGTACCCCTCTCGCAGGTGACAGCGAATAATACACTATCGGACCAGCTGCATTCTTCTTTATTTCTCCCTTTCTTTCACAGCATTATTAAAATTTAGGCCAATGAAACTATTCAGTCATTTCAATAGACATTTTCTTATAGGATAATAGGATACAAATTGAGCCTCTCTAGAAAGGAATCCAGTGGTGGGTGAACCTCGTGTGCCGAAGGCTGCTGGAGCCGCTGGCGGGTGAAGGAGGAGCCGGTGCGCGAGGCGCAGCCCCACACCTGCCGAGGTCTCGGACAAAATAAAGAACGTAAACAAAAAGGTTGCCATGTCTCATAAAAGATGGACGTGTCAGCAAGTCGTGTGAGAAACCCAGAGAACAAACGAGGGGGGGACTCCATCTCCAAAAGATCTCCCTCGAACTTGGCGGAACAGCCTATTAAAGGCTTACTTAATTACTTTAATGATACTGGACAGGCCTTAAAACTCAGACAGTGCTTGGATGGAAGTTAAGGTCGCTTGCTGCGTTTTGTAAACAGGCGATCGTGTGAGAAGCGCGAGCTGCAGAAAGGGGACTCTTTATTCTGCGCCTTTGTTTTCCTGCGCGCGCTGCGCCCCGGAGGATCAGGCCGCCTCGGCGCTCAGTTCGCATTTCCCGCCTGGGTTGTTACTATGCAAATAATATTCTTAAAGTAATCACGTGTCTTTTGAAGGGCCACGTGGATTAACAAAGCAGTCCTGCCCCCTGCTAGCCTATGGCTTCAGGTTTTTTGCCATTTCTTTAACTGATCCTAAATGCACACATTTAGCAAAGGGCTCCCTTTAATCCTATGGAATAATTTAGGCTATGAATGCTCGAGTCCGCTAAATGATCGCTTTATAAGGAGTAACGTTCGGTCCCGGACCACAGAACATCTAGTTTGCCACCAGTAGAACACACAGAACTGACTCCTGGTCAATATTTTTTACTTTTTTTGAATTTTGCACCAAATTATGGCATCTAAAATGAAGGAACGCAAGGTAAGATCTCCTTTCCCAGGGAAAAAAGAAAACTAAGGATTATCAGTCATTTTAAGATGCAGCACGCCAAGCATTTAGGCCTGTCTTCTTCTGGAACCAATATTAAGTCGATATAAAATATAGAGGTTCTATGATGGCTGAAATTACGTAGCCAGTGACACGGCAGGGACGTCGAGGTCGCCTCCGGGTGCCCAGGGGGTTTCCGCTTTCCAAAGGGCGAGAAGGGGGCAGCCAGTGGCTGTAACATCCGCCAACATTTGCACACCGGTCACTCGTGAGTGGACTGTAGGATTTCACTGTCACGGCTCGATGTTTTCGGTCTATGGCGGGAAGCGCGCAAATTGAAACTTAGTCCTGCGCACAGCAATCTAGTGTCTGCGTCTGCTGCCCGAAGTCGCTATCGCTAGTTTAGTAAAATCTGTACAAAATTTAACATTAGACTAAGTGCATATGTACTGTTTCTCTTAAATGGAGCATTATTGTTTTTTGACTCGGTTACTCTGACCATTCATTTCTGCGATTGCTCCCCCCGCAGAGAACACCGGTTTCCCACAAAGTGATAGAAAAAAGAAGACGAGATCGCATCAATCGATGTCTTAACGAGTTGGGGAAAACGGTACCGATGGCGCTGGCGAAGCAGGTATGGTTCAGTTCTTGGATGAATCCAGGCTTGACGGTGCTGATTAATATTTTTGAGTATTCGGTTGCAGTTTATCATGCATTATTTCCATTTATGCGCAAGGATTCTTATTCATAGAAATAATCCCACAGCGGCGCCAGTTCTGTTTGAAGGATACCTACTGCGGCTTCGCGTATTACTCGTCCACTAGAAATGTCATACTGCGGTTATATGATTATTTGACCTACTACGCTTTGACATTAGGCCTGTAAGGGAATCATTTGCTTTTCCTTTCTTTACTGACAGAACTCCGGAAAGCTGGAGAAAGCGGAAATCCTGGAAATGACTGTTCAGTATCTGCGAGCTCTTCACTCCGCGGACTTTCCGCGGGGTAGGGAGAAAGGTGAGTTTATCCGGCCTTTAATCTCTGTGTAATACCTCTCTCTTCCTTGTAGTCGTCTACATATTTGCGTTCGCGTGCCATTATGAATGTAACACCAAGAGCGCCTTTTTCCGCTCCGTAAGTGGCACCAGCGATACGCGCCGACATTTTGCGCATTTTACTATGGCTAACGATTTCAGCACTTTTCATTAGATTCTAACAGGCTTCATGCCTAGGGTATACAAGGTTAATATAAATGGTTTAAAAATATTTTCCAGTAACCTTATATCTGTAAATACAGAGCGCGGCAAATTTATTTTATTTTTTTAACTTTATTTTTGAAAACACAACCAAGTGTATGTGTAAGTTCAAGCATACCCAGACATAAGACACGATTCGCTTACGGTTTGGGAAGCTCATTCATTGAAGAAAATAAGCCCGACTGACGCTGAGATCGCGCTCGCTTGCAGGGGAGCTCCTGGCAGAGTTTGCCAATTACTTTCATTATGGCTACCACGAATGCATGAAGAACCTGGTTCACTACCTCACTACGGTGGAGAGGATGGAGACCAAAGACACGAAATACGCGCGGATCCTGGCCTTTCTGCAGTCCAAGTCCCGCGTGGTGGCGGAGCCCGTCTTCGGCCCGGCCGGTGCTCTGCCCGACCCCGCGGACTACCTGTGCCAGCTGCACCCCACGCCAGACTCGCAAAGCCACAGTCCCAGCGAGTCGGTTTTCCAGCAGACGCCCCCTGGACATTTCTCTTGGCACGCCTCGTCCCGCAGCCCCTCCATTGCCTACCCGCAGGTACCACTGGGCGGCTCGGCGCCGCAGCACGCCGGCTACCTGTCGCCGGTGCCCGGACTGGAGCATCACTACGTGAGCCTCATCGGCCACTCGCACGCAAACGCCTTCGCCCTCCACAGTGCGCAGCACGCGGCCTTGTAAATGAAAATATATTTGTATTTATATATGTGTTATAAATATCTCCTGTAAAACGTAGCTTAGATTTTAAATAATAAATCTTTTGTAAGAAAACTGCTAAAATTATTATTTTTGTACTAATTTAATGCGTTTCTATTAATAAATGCACTGGCAGACATCGCCTTATGTATTCCTGCCGGATAAGCGGCTGGGTGGATGCATGGATGGATGGATGCATGACTGTGCCGTTAACGTCATCCCAAAGTTCTCTTTAGACATTATGTGGTTTCCAGTTGGATAATGCTGAAAAGTGATCTTCAGATTAAATGCATTAGATTCCGCCGTTAATGTTAGGGCATTTTATCTCGTTCCCTGAAAATATTTGTCCACTCTGCTTATTGTGCTTTAAGTTCTGCATCACTCTCCGTGATCTGGGGACCCGAACAGATCCGAATCTGCCTCCTTTTAACTCATTACTATCACCGGCACCAGTAACTCGGCAAAAGGCACCGGATCCACGGGAGAGAAAACTCATCGCCATGTTCCGACGCAGTCGTTTGCTAAAGTACCGAATGTATTGGAGGATTTATGAAAGAAAAAAAACATTCTTTTTAAACTTCACAATATGGAAAAACGTTACTGATACTCAACAGTACCTTAAAATTCAACACAAACAACGACACCCACATCAAATAATATAATGAACGCGACGTCTCATATTATTATTCAGAATAATGTTTCCTAACCCGCTTGTCCTATACAGGGCGGCGGGGGTACGGAGCCTATCCCGGAAACGACGGGTGCAAGGCAGGGAATAACGCCGGACGGGGCACCGGCCCATCGCAAGGCACACTCACGGTCACACCTACGGACTATTTTCAAAATCATACTTCATAATATTTACGTGGGACTTGGCAGAGGGTCCGTGTCCCATTTGCAGACATTTTCTAAGTCTTCCCACGTCTCCCTCCACCTATATTTAAATGGAATGCAAATATAAAATCAGATTTGTCAGTACTTGGGCACGCAACCTTAATCCCTGTGTTTCAACAGAAAAGATCCGCGAAACATTGTTTACCGAGGTCATCTCCAAACGATCCCCTTTGTACATTTAAACAAGCGCAGCCCCCGCTAACCCGATCCCCGGGGGCCCGCCTCCCGGCCAGTTACCACAGCATAAGTTTAGCTTCCTTTTTCGACATTACCGCGGTGCTGCAGCGGAGACACACGAAAGGGTTTTATATGAAAGTAAATAAGGGGCGTGCATTGATCCGAATGGTGCTGTAATAATGAAGTGAACAGGCCAATACCATGTTTGGGTGTGTGTGGGGGGGGGTTCTGTGTTTTATTTTGCGGTAAATGTTTGTCAGGATTAACAGTAAAATGTACCATTAAGGGACAGCGAAAAAACCCATAATCTTGTAGTTGGAGAAAGATTTTTAGCCCACAACCTTTGGATGGATGTGACATATATTTAGGCAAATTAGGCAGAGCATTCTTCCTATTAGCCAGGATTAAAGTCTGAAATGGGTAAGGCCACCTTGGGTAAGGCCGCTCATTTACATGTCATTTTACAAGCTCTCATTGATCCATGACAGTCTTTGTTTATCTAATGTTAGAAGCTGTGATTCTGCTCTTTAAACTGTACAGGACAAACCCGCCCCTGGACCTCACAATGGCACCAAAGAAAGGGCAGTGATCCCCCCCCCAAGCCCCTCCCTGGCCGATAGGAAAATCCCTCCATCCGAAAGGACCTGCTTTTCTAACTTCTGGCTAAAAATTGAACTGGTGGCAAACAGTATGACTTTCCAAAAGATTGCTGAGCCAGAAGGGAACAGAGTCACTGCAGCTTTTGGCTAAGATGTGCTTCCCCCTGCCCACAATGCCTGAATTCATCCCTCCCCTCATCCCTCCACCACATCTTTAAGTAAGTCGTATAGCATCAGTTTCCAAGAGAGCACCAGCACAAAGCAGTAAAAACCGCGAGTGGGTTTTGCTGGAGCTCTGTCATTGTGGTGTCTTTCAAAGGGGACAATCTCTGCTTCCTTGGGCTTCATCCTTGACTGGGCATGAATAAACGTGATCACCCCCAGGAAATCAAAGGCCTCTGTAGCAACGAAGGAACAAAGCCAGTTGCTGGAGCTCCAGGCCTCACTGGAGATCAGGGCCTAAAGGAGCTCCAGACCTCACTGGAGATCAGGGCCTCGTGGGAGATCAGGGCCTAAAGGTGCTCCAGACCTCACTGGAGAACAGGTCCTAAAGGAGCTCCAGACCTCATTGGAGATCAGGGCCTAAAGGAGCTTCAGACCTCACTGGCGATCAGGGCCTAAAGCAGCTCCAGACCTCATTGGAGGTCAGGGCCTAAAGGAGCTCCAGACCTCGCAGGAGATCAGGGCCTAAAGGAGCTCCAGACCTCACTGGAGATCAGGGCCTAAAGGAGCTCCAGACCTCACTGGTGATCGGGGCCTAAAGGAGCTCCAGACCTCACTTGAGATCGGGGCCTAAAGGAGATCCAGGCCTCACTGGAGATCAGGGCCTAAAGGAGCTCCAGACCTCGCAGGAGATCAGGGCCTAAAGGAGCTCCAGACCTGGCAGGAGATCAGAGCATCGCGGGAGATCAGGGCCAAAAGGAGCTCCAGGCTTCACTGGAGATCAGGGCGTAAAGGAGCTCCAGGCTTTGGTGGAGATCAGGGCCTAAAGGAGCTCCAGACCTCGCAGGAGCTCAAGGCTTCACTGGAGATCAGGGCCTAAAGGAGCTCCAGACCACACTGGAGATCAGGGCCTAAAGGAGCTCCAGACCTCGCAGGAGATCAGGGCCTAAATGAGCTCCAGACCTCGCAGGAGATCGGCATTGCAGGAGATCAGGGCCTAAAGGAGCTCCAGGCCTTGGTGGAGCTCAGTGCCTCATCATCTTCTCTGGGCCAAGCTGCAGAACCCATTGTCCAGGCTAATCAATCTCTCCCTGTGAGCAGAGCTGCTTGGCATCGCCAGGCAGAGTGGCACACTGTACACTCCACATATGCCCACGTGTGACAGCCCACGGTGTCCTAGGCCCTATGCAGGTGCCCACGAGCAGGACAGCCAAACAGACACTCCCTGGCAGAGTGGTGGGGGCTGGGTGGGGGGGGGGCCCGCCG
>JAAGVU020000049.1:11107806-11133173 GCA_011763525.2 Mormyrus iriodes
AACCGCAGATTCAGGACGGTCTGTGGGGGTGGGGGGTGGGGTGTGAGGTGGGGGGGGGGGCTGGTGGCTGTGTCCAGGTCTCTCCCGATTGGTCACGGGGATTTCCCAGCGCCAGGCGGGCCTGGCCGTGTCTGCGGTAGCGATGCCTGAGCCCGGCCCACTCTCGGATGCCACGGCCCGTCCGGGTACTCCCCCCCCAGGAAAAATACGCCTCTGTCAGCTTTATCTTCCTTTGTTCCCAGTCGCTTTAAAAATTATTTTTTCACAAACACTGCGACAAAGGCAGCCGCAAGAGGAGAATGAGGTACGTAATCTGCTTTGAGGGGCCGCCAGCAGCTTTGATGAGGGCGCTTCATGAATACGCTCGATATACTAAAGCGGCTGCAAGTCTGGGTAGCGGCTGCTTCTTTGGGCCGCCCCGCTTCGGTTCTGGACCCGGCGGAGAGCACAGTCCAGATTCCCCACCCCATCTATGCCCACCCGCAGCCTTATCTCACCTTTTCTGCTCCGGGCCCCGCAGGAGTGAATGGACCTGGGAGGAGGGCCACAAGGTGCCGCAGTTGGACTGCTGGATAGGTCCGATCGCGTCCCGGGACCCAGGGCTAACGGGTCCCCCCAAAACTGCACGCAGCTCATCATACGTGACGACCGGCTTCTCTGCCAGATGGAGTCTGTGTGTCAGACAGGAGATGCAAAGAAAGACAGGAGCAGCAAGGAAGGGAAATATGGAGAGAGCCAAACAAATCCAGCAATGACAAGGAAGGACAGGGGGCTCTGTCCAGCAGGGGGCGTCAGGGGGGCAGACATGACACGGCCCATGACACTGCCTCAGGGCCTGTCAGCTCACAATATCAGTGCTTAACCTGCTAGTCACAGCCCTCCTTAACCTGCTAGTCACAGCTTTAAGTCCTTAGTGACTGGGTTCAGGGCTGGCCCAAGCGGCTGCTTAAGGCGCAATGGCCACTAGGGGGTGCCCCACTGATCAGCCTGTCAGAATGGGGAGACAGATGACAAATGACAACTAGGTTAATCACGTTTTGCTGGCCCTGACTGGGGCAGCGTTCATTCTGCCAACGCAGGCGGCTACCTGAGCAGAAGCTGCCTGAACTGTCTGACGCTGATGAACCGTCCCAGGAACTTAGTGAGAAGCAGGAGCAGAAGGTCTCTGCCAAAGAAGAGGAGGCATCAGGCCGACAGCAGATGCTAGGGGGAATGTGTGTGTGTGTGTGTGTGTGTGTGTTTGTGTGTGTATGTATGGGCGTCTGTGCTCCCCTCACCTGTCCACCTGGCCCTGCCCCTGGCGGTCGTTACTGTGGAACAGGCGTCGCAGGTGGGCGGAGCCCCCGCCTCGCAGCCTTTCCCGCACCTCATGCTCCAGCTGCCCGGAAAGCAAAAGGACAGAGCGGGGGCCTGTCCAGCCACAGAACACCGCAAATGCCGCCCTCTACTGGCTGTAGGTATGCAGCTGCAGTCAGGGACTCTCTCCCGATTGGATACTGTATTAATTACCATGGGCCAATTACCTGGGCAAATGTCCCACCTCATACAGCCAGGTAAGGTCCGGAGTATGTCTCCTGCTCTGGGAAGATCACAGATGGACCGAACTCTCCCTTCTGCCAACTTACCTGGTCCACCTGAATTCGGAGTCGAGTTCCTGGACACATAGAAAAGCTGGTTCTGCAGGTGGTCCAACTCGACAGGCTTTTGGCTCGGCTCCCTGTGACAGCCCGCTGACCTGTGAGGGGACAGTGAGCTATGACTGTAAAGCGTGAGCATCCGTGACCCTAGAGTGCAGGCAGCCGTGACCCCAGAGTGTGGTTAACGGCTCACAATGGACATTTAACAAGAAGAAAACTGACTCATCCAGAACCTGCAGAACAAGGGGAGAACCTGCAGAACGTGGGGAGAACCTGCAGAACGAGGGGAGAACCTGCAGAACGATGGGAGAACCTGCAGAATGAGGGGAGAACCTGCAGAATTATGGGAGAACCTGCAGAATGAGGGGAGAATCTGCAGAATGATGGGAGAACCTGCAGAACTAGGGGAGAGTCTGCAGAATGAGGGGAGAACCTGCAGAATTATGGGAGAACCTGCAGAATGAGGGGAGAACCTGCAGAATTATGGGAGAACCTGAAAACCGAGGGGAGAACCTGCAGAATGAGGGGAGAGCCTGCAGAATGATGGGAGAACCTGCATAATGAGGGGAGACCCTGCAGAACGAGGGGAGAGCCTGCAGAATGATGGGAGGACCTGCAGAACGAGGGGAGAACCTGCAGCAGCTACCCTCTGCGCTCTCATGCCACTCCAGATAGAAAATGTGAACGCAGAGACTATTCTTTGTTTTGGTAACTTTGATTATTGTATTTTTCATATAAATGATTTACCTTTATTTGAGAATAATATTATTACGCAAGGCAAAAATCCTGCTTTTGAAAACTTTTTCCACCATTCCTCTAACCGGGATGCACAGCGGGCTGACAAAGCCGGAACAAAGCTTCCAACGTAAATGGCGCCGCTCAGTGGTAATAAAAAGTGCAGCAGCCTGTTTCGAAAAACTACGCAGTATTTAGTTTTATTTTTAAAGTGTCTCTGGTTTAACATGAATCGACTTCTAGAGAGACAGCAACCGCAATAAACCATACAGCAAAAACAGCGGGCTTTCTTACATTAAGTATGAGTCAATTCAGTAATGTAGGCCAATGTCGTCATTTTTTTAAAAGTAAACTTTTGAACAAATAAATAGCCTACACAGGCCGACATATATGCATAAATATATGTGCATAATTTAATGACGACGGCAATTAAACAACAGCAGTGTTAAGCAGATTATTTTAACCTGTTCGACAGCATTTCCTCTTTCTTTTTGACGGTTTTATTGAAATGTAATCAATAGCTGGCACTTTGCGCCCTTACAGATTTATCATGACAGCGCCACACTGTCGCCCAAATTCTGACACTCACCGAAAAGGGGCAGCCTGGGTTTGTCGGGCTCGGCGGCCGGCGCCACCCTCACGCCCCCGGGGATGTGCAGCGGAGTCCGCGGGCGGCACTCTTCCTCCATCCACGCACCCTTTGCGAATCTGGGGAGCCTCTGACGTTTCCCGGCCAGGGGAGACCCTTCCTCGCGTGACAGCGGCCGCCCGCGTCCCGTCTCGCAGGATGCCGCCCCCTCCGCTCCGCCCGAGGACCGACCCCTGAGGGAGATGCTCTGCGGGTCTGCCATCCTCGACAGTGGGTGCTGAATAATGGGCAGCCGGGGGGAAGCGCCTGCAGTTAGGCGGCCCGCCGTTCGAGCACCGGTCATGTCGGCTACTAATAATACTGGTATGGGATGATAATATTAATGCGCGTCCAAGCTGCAGGAAAACTGCTCAGCGACCTGAGATTATACTCTAATTGCACTTAGTTGTTGCTGGTATAATCGTGGAAACACAGCTAAAGGTAGGAGACTAGTGCAGGCGACCTGCCCCGAACCTCACGCCGCCCGTTATACAGAGACACTGACAGGTTGCCACTGGCAACGCCACGCACTCGCGCCCCCCGCCGGACTGGCACGTGATATATTACAGAAGTTTCACTCGAAACAGGAGAATGGAACACAATCATATTCGGCAGCTTATTCCTTCAGTGTGTGCACCTTTCACACATACTATGGAGAGTCGTTGTGCTTTTATAAGCATGTAAATCACAACAGCCTGCTTCGATTTTGTCATTCTTCCAGTTAACATTTTTGCTTTGTTAACTGTCACTAAAACTAAATATGTAATACCTATTTTATCAAAATCAATTTTCTACCTCGCCTGCATCATAAAACGCTTTACACTAGGCCTATGTAGCCAACAGACGTACAGGCTAATACAAATTTACAAACAGTGATATTAATTTAGCTTTTTCCTTCCTACGTTAAAAGATCCATTGCAGCCATGGACTCTGTTTTAAAGAACAGAAGATTGTTACAGAGGCTTTAAGTAATCTGAGAGCGTAACCGTGCTCATTAAAATGGTTCCGGGGCGCAGTTATTACTTGGCTGGCCGCATGGGACCCGCATGGTTAAATCTGAGAGCAGCTTAGAGCGACGGCGCGGCAGTGTCGGAAAAACACGGGACAGCAAGCAGCCGCTACATCGGCGCTCTCTCTGTATCAACTGACACTGCATACATTTGAAAAGACACGTGTCTTCTATCGTGTACAATCACGTGTCTTTTAAATCAACCCATCATATTTTTGTTTGATGCAGTTGACCATGTGAATTAAAATGGTCTTTTGTGATGCTTTTGTCTTCTGCAGATTAGATTATAAAACAGACATGTTTACTTTGCAAAACGCCAGGAGAATAGTATTACAGTACTCAGCAGACCTATGTATCATGATGGCAGGAATGAGATGAGGCTGGTGGACCAGACAGCCCTTTTACTCGTGTTTTAAAAAGACAACTAAATGTTCACACCTGTACCTTCCTGCTGGCTCATGCACAGACTGAGTCCCCCCACACTTTTCACACCTCACAGTCAACTCATGGCTGTACACTTATCAGGTGGGCGGTTACCGCATGGAATGATGGGAAGGGGGTCAGGTCAGGCTTACCCAATACAGTAGTGCCATGCACTACTGTATGAACAGGCTGTGCTGTAGTCAGGAGAGGTACAGCACTGGTCTGCACACTCACAGCTCAGCTACATGCACTGAAAGGAGGGCACGATGGCCAGGCCGTCCTGGAACTGCAAAGTGAAACTGGGCCATGATCTGCAATTTAAGCACTTAACTGTGATTTAATTGCAGAGGCCAGTGTTTGTGATCCATTGTCTGACAGTATACTGTCAGATGGGGACAGGATAGCAGCAACACTCACCCTAGTATCCAAGCAACGGCCCCAACACAGCCACTACTGCCATGATGTATAATTACTGACTGCAGGTGTATATGGGCGGATACACAGTGCACTGTCCGCTCGACAGTATGAGGGGAAAATGAAGAATCAGACAGGAATGCTGAGAGGTGAGCCATGGTGTGCAAAAGGCATTGCTGCATGGCTCAGGATTAGGGCATTAAGCTCGCATTGGAGGGGGCTGCGTACCCCCAGGGGTCTCAGTGGTTAGGCAACACTCTGCCTCTCCACTGGACTCATGGATACACGGGATCAGGGACATGTTTGCTGGCTGCTGGTGAAGAAAATCTGCTTACATCTAAGAGCTAGCCTGATCCTGGCCAAACGCCCTGCACTGGCACACACGACACGCTTTGGATGAACGTGCCTGCAATGTAACCGCCATACATGAAATGAAACAGGCCACAGCCTTCGGTCTGAGGCTACGCTCCTGCGTCCTGCTTTACTGGGCAGTTATGCACCAGGGTACAGCATCTGGTTGCAGCTGCGTGCATAGAAACGCCCTTATAGAGCATGTGGCAGATATGCTTACTTGGCATGCGGTGGAGGATGACATTAAGGTCATGTCACGAGGTGGGAAGATGTCTCTCTGTGCTTCCTGTATGCCGGGGACAGAACAGGACAAATTTAGGCAGGAAGACTCACTGTCCACATGCTTCACAGCTACTGCACTTTGACTAACAGGAATGGCGCGTCCATACTTCCACAGACACATGTGACAATTTCTAAGAAAATGAAACAAGCTTCACCACTCATGTTCAGCCTAGGTGTAAAGACCCCCCCCAACAATCTGACTTTCTTTTGGCTCAATGAAGGAAGGTTGTGTTGCAGACAAGAAAAAACATTTCAAAGGAGGAATTCTCCCCCAAACTTTCAATAATAAGAAAGATTTTTTTTCTTCAGATAAAGCTTAAGGTGCTTAAACATCTACAAACCAGGCAAGTTGTGTGACAGACATAAAAGAAGACATGGACTGTGTTATATATCTAGTTGCAATTATATTTCAGAAATATCAGACTGGAAGAAGGCTGCAGGACTTTGCATAATCAAAATTAAATTTTCTAAGATGGGACCAAAAATGATTTCATGCCAATAGGTCCTTGCTGACCAGGGAAAAAATAACTAATTTGTCCTTTAAACGTCCCCAAAGCACGTCTTGGAACGTTTTATGAATTAATATGGCGTGTAAACTGAACTGTGACCTAGGAAATTTATTCAGCTTCTCCAATCTGTCAGAGCCCTTGACTTTCCGTCAGCTGCGCGTCACGCCTGCAGCGGGGGGGATATATTAGGGGGAAAGGGGAGCCGGTGCCCATTTGCAGGCGGAAGATGACGGACGCGGTGGTCAGCTTCCTGAAGGACTTTCTGGCCGGCGGCATCGCCGCTGCCATCTCCAAGACGGCCGTGGCCCCCATAGAGAGGGTCAAACTGCTGCTGCAGGTAAGCAATCTCCTTATAAAAAACAGCCCTTCCTCGCATCGAAGACATTTTATTTTTGTGAATTAACAAAATACTGTAACTTAATCTTTAAAGTAATGCGGTTTTTCGTTAATCTGTAATAGCCACTTTTCCTTGCTATTTGATATTATCTGGCAGCAGCCCTATATATGGCGGAGTTTCTTCTTACCGTCGGCCGCTCTCCATGGTGCTGTTCTTCTCCGGCCATTAGTTTGTGTAAAATCAGAAACCGATTCTAACCGCATTTCAGGCCCGCACGCGCACGGCCTCGCGGGCGGCCGGCCGGTTCCGCGTGCCGCCTGTCGCGCGCCGGTATGAAACGCTCGGCGAAATGAGGCGCAGCGCGTCTCGCGGCCGCCGGGCCCCCGGCGCGAGCGCGGCCCCCCATGCTCCTAAATTTAGCTCTGAGCGGAATGTGCGCAACCAGATCCGTGCTGGCCTCAAGCGAATGAGACGATCCGCACCGCCGCCGGACGGGTTATTGCATAAAGCTGACGGCAAAAGAACGAAAAAGCTGGTTAAGGTGGAAGGCGAGAAGTTAGCGAGCAGATTTCATAGCCTGGCTAAAAAAACAGCGCGGACGCGGTACCGGATAAAAAGTGTAAGCGGGACAATAAACTTGTATTTATAAGCCGGTATAAAGCAAAGGAATTAATCCAGCAGTCACATATACCCTCTTACCCAATATGAGGTTTCCGTGATTAAAGACATTTATTATATAGATTTTTAAAAGTTTCACCGTATTTTCCGGTAATGCCTAACAGGAGTCTGGTGTTATCTTAAAAATGCATCACAAATCATTAAAATCCGAGTAATGAATCTGCCTACTGAGCTACAAGTCATTCACCGGGGGGCTTTTTGTTCCTGTCTGTGTCCTGCAGGTGCAGCATGCGAGCAAACAGATCACAGCAGCCACCCAGTACAAAGGGATCATGGACTGCGTGGTGCGAATCCCCAAGGAGCAGGGCTTCCTGTCCTTCTGGCGCGGCAACCTGGCCAACGTCATCCGCTACTTCCCCACCCAGGCTCTCAACTTTGCTTTCAAAGACAAGTACAAGAAGGTTTTCCTGGGAGGAGTGGACCAGAAGACACAGTTCTGGCGCTATTTCGCAGGGAACCTGGCGTCGGGGGGGGCTGCCGGTGCCACCTCCCTGTGCTTTGTATACCCACTCGACTTCGCCAGGACCAGGCTGGCGGCTGACATCGGCAAGGGCCTGGCAGAGCGGGAGTTCACCGGCCTGGGCAACTGCATCGCAAAGATCTTTAGGTCGGATGGCATCAGGGGCCTCTACCTGGGCTTCAACGTGTCTGTACAGGGAATCATCATCTACAGGGCTGCCTACTTCGGGGTCTATGACACGGCTAAAGGTAAGGCGAGCACACGTGACCTGCTGTGTGTGGCTGGCGGGTAACGTGATGTCGTGATGACGTCATGCGGCTTGGCGACCAACATGCCCCTCTGTCCTCAGGCATGCTGCCAGACCCCAAAAATGTGCACATCGTCATCAGCTGGATGATCGCCCAGACCGTGACGGCGGTTGCCGGGCTTGTCTCCTACCCCTTTGACACCGTCAGACGTCGTATGATGATGCAGTCGGGTCGCAAAGGAGGTAAGGAGGAGATCCTGGGGCTCATTGACACATTTTGACCAGTCTCTGCCAACTACTGTCCATTCTTCCTTTGGTTTCATCCACCAATGAATGGAGGGGTTTGATGTGTCTACCCTTCTTCTGCAGCTGACATTATGTACAAGGGCACAGTTGACTGCTGGAGGAAGATTTTGAAAGATGAAGGTGGCAGGGCTTTCTTTAAAGGCGCCTGGTCCAACGTGATTAGGGGCATGGGCGGAGCCTTTGTGCTGGTGCTGTACGACGAGATCAAGAAGCTCACATAGACATCGCCGGCAGGTTCCCTGAGGAGCCCCTGCGGTGCCTCTTAACCATGTCTTAACCATGTAACAAATGGCAACGACTCGTCCAAGCCAAATGAGGGGAAGCGGTGAATTGCTGGAGGCTAGCCAAAGAGGAGTGTGAGGGACAGGCCACAGATGCGCTCCCCTTCGACTGCCTTATCTGCTTTCCGAGAACCACACCCCCCCTCTCAAATTTGTACATATGCCTGCCACACCCAATGGGATTTCACGTTAGGCTGCTTTTTGGTTGGAGTAAGAGGTGACCGTATACACTGAAAATAAACAAACCCTTAGAGAATCTGTAAAAGCACAAGCCTTCAAAATATTTTCGACCACAGTAACTTTTTTTTTTCTTGGTTTGGTTTTGCCAACCTGGTGTACAGTTTACTAAAAGTTCAAATAAAAACAAATACCTTCCCTGCTGTTTTGGTTCTTTTCCTTTCAGAGTTCTGTATAATTATTTGATCATTTGTCACAGTCTTTGACACAAAGGGGATTAACACTCTTTTTCACTTCTCACCTAAGCCGGAAGCCCCTGTCACATACTAATATGAGATTTCTGCACGCGTCAGCTCTTACAGCCGGGAGGGAGCGGGGCATGCATGAGCTCTTACATCCAGGAGGGAGCGGGGCACACGCCAGCTCTTACAACCAGGAAGGAGCGGGGCACACGCCAGCTCTTACAGCCAGGAAGGAGCGGGGCACGCGCCAGCTCTTACAGCCAGGAAGGAGCGGGGCACGCGCCAGCTCTTACAGCCAGGAAGGAGCGGGGCTCTTACAGCCGAGATGGAGCGGGGCACGCGCCAGCTCTTACAGCCAGGAGGGAGCAGGACACACACCAGCTCCTACAGCTGAGAGGGAGCGGGGCACATGCCAGCTCTTACGGCAGAGAGGGAATGGGGCACGCACCAGCTCTTACAGCCAAGAGGTGGTGGGACCGCCATTCCGACTGCCACAGTCATTCGTTCCTTCCAGCGAACTTTGTCAGGCTCGCCAGGTGTTTTGCATCCATTCGCTAATGAGGCAGCAGACAAAGCAGGTGTTGATATATGTGATTTATTAAAAAACATGACAGTACACTGGGCACAATATAAAGTCAGCGGCCACCATCTGAAGTTTCAAAACGCATACTGCGTGCTCCTGTTTTCAGCTGCTGAAATTACAATGCTAATCAGCAAAAGCAGAACTCTGACACTTATCATGGGCTGACTGATACTGGAAAGAGGTGCAAGCTAATCCACAGGTCGGAACCAACACGATGTGCTGCTGAACTGAAATTGAAAAAGGAATGTTTGCTTAAACATCGTCAAAAGCATTGTACGACCACAAGACAGGCCTGGAGGACTGGGATGGAATCCGCCTTCCCAGCATCCAGTGTCCACTGCCACTCATGGAAGCCAAACCAGCAGCTGGACTACGGAGAAAGCCAGGTTAGAGTTCCTAATAGCTCACCTTCTGCATCAGGTATGTAAACGGAGAAAGGGCTGTGACAAAGCATTCATGGGATATGGAGTTCACAGCAGGGGCTCAGACTTCATTTCCCATTAGCACTCTGTCATTCCAGGACACTGTTTTGGCACCAGCACCCAGCCCCTTATTCAGGCAGTGAGACACGCAGAGGCAGATGCTGACATGCACACAGACACAGAGCCGGCCTTTAGGACCAGGCTGCTCGGGGTTCCTTGGGTGTGATGGAGGACACGCTGGACTCCGGTCGGGTCCTGGGAAACCGGGAGGCTCTGCTGGAGCTGGAGCCTGGGAAATATGGGAAGTGGCCTGTCAGGCACAGCCTCAGCACCTGCTAATTACTCCAGACTAACAGCCACATGTTTGGATTCTGCAGTGGATCTATATAGAATTCCTGCCCTCAGACAAATGGCACACACCGTGACTAGTGGGAAGCAGTGCTGTTTCAGGTTTGAGGTGCCGGCTCCTTAGATGACTGCTTCCCAGTTCGGTCCTCAGGGACCTGCAGACAGTCCACGTTTTTGCTCCCTCTCAGCTCCCAGTAGGGAACAACAGTGTGGACTGTCCTGCAAGGAGCTGGGAGGGAGCAAAAATGTGGACTGTCCGCGGGTCCCCGAGGACCAGGTTGAGAAACACTGTCTTAGATTGGTGATTATTCTGGTGTTGATGTGGGGGTGTTGTGATGATCTGAAGAGCATACCTGCCGAGCTCCGGCCGGAGGGGGGCCTGCTAAGTGCGGCACTGTGGGTCGGGCCGCCCAGGTAGCCGGCATGCCGCTGGTAGTCTGACAGCTGCTCGGCTCTGCTCAGGCCCACAGTGGGCTTCACGGCCTCCAGCCTCTTCAGGAAAGCCTTGGTGGATGATCCATTCATGGGGAGGGGGCCAGAAACAGGGAGTACAAGGTGAGCAATTTGGCTGAAGAGAGCAGAGTGGTTCTGTCCCCCTATGTATGCCCCCCTTCACCCCACCCACATACACACACAAACACACACACACGCGCGCACACGCACACGTGCACACACGCACACACAAGACCTGTGCCTGTCTTGGGAGATCTGTAAGGGTACATCTTCAAAATTGATGGTAGAAGTGATGGTAGAAACAGGAGTGGCCAGACAAACTGGCTTTAAATCGTTGCTAGAATCATTCAAGGTGCACTGTTGACATACAGGCTCTCCAGCTTCTCCTGACCACCCCCTGCTGGCCCAAAGCCATGACCTTGACACTCTTAAGTGAGGTTCTCATGTGGGAAGTTCTGTGCAAATGAAAATTACAGAGAACTGTCACCAGCAGCTGCGTGAGCCCAGATTCCCTGCGCTCATGCCATTATTTCAGCTTCACACGTGGGAATAGACACAACAGGAAGATATGAGAGGATTTCACTATAAGTCACTACAAAGAAATTCCAAAAGCAGTAAGATTTCTGTTCAAAATTCAGGATATTCTGAATTTTACCACAGAGAGAAAATCCTGAATGAAAGGAAACAGCACAGGAAAGATGGACCAAAGCAACACGAGGCACAGTGCTCTGAGGTCCCAGCCAGCCCGAAGTGCACCGAGAGGAGGCTTCGACCAGGGTGTCAGTCCATCACAAGCCATATTCAGTTACGCTGAAGACTCTAAGAATAGCGGGGAGATCTAGGAAAGCAGGTTTTCCACTCTATGGGACAGGGTACAGACTGTTCTGCTCTGGGGGAGGGAGATTCTACACCGGGGGAGGGGGGCTTTGAAACTAGGCGCCATAATACTGAACTTGTGCTGTAAAGAACAACACTTAAGAGCTGCTTTTCAAATGGGGTGTCCCCCCACTGAAGTTCTTGTGTAAAGTGGGGGGGGGGGGTCAGCTGACCTTAATGTCAAACTGTCCCAGCAGCTGCATGCATCTATTTCTGTTGCTCCATCTCCGCTTTCGCAAGTCATACACGGCATGGAGAGTCACAAACGGCGTGGAGAGTCGCGCACGGCCATGAAGGCGTAGAGCTGAGAGGTGCAATGAGCCATGAAATAAAGGCCTCTTCCTTTTATCTTTGACATACCAGCATGAGCCACATATCGCACAAATGCTACTCAACATGACACTGTAGATTAGCTCACATAATTAGCAAATGTATCCATACATACAGTGACCTCTGCATCTGCTGACGGAAAACATGCTGAACTGGACGTTAAGGGTAATGAGGCCAAAATTATGGGCTACAGGTGCCCCCTGCTGGCCATAACAGCATCAACACCTACTGTCAGTTCGCTGACACAATCCCCGATTCGGAATCTGGCTGATAGATTCAGTCCCTTATGAAATCCGATCAAGGAAAAGCGAGACTCTGCCACAGGGACACCCACTCGACCCAAAAGCTCCATTACAGCTTTTGCTTTATCCACAACCAGGCATGAAAAGAGCAGGGCTACGTTCAGTGTACTTACAGGGAAAAGCTCTGCCGTGTTATGCAAGCGTTGCAGGTCTCCATTATGGGCACTGCCGTTTTAAATGGGCGGGGTTAAATACACATCGCTGCTGATTAGGTAACACCACTGACACACCCACTCGATGAGAGAAAACATGAGTCAAGGTCTGCTGTGCAATGTTCCACACTGCTTCGGAGAAACACACTGTGCACCCTGGAAAGCGTAACAAAACACTGCACTGTTTTCAGACTGAACGTGCCCCAGAAGGAGCTAGGGTCAGGGGTCGGCTGTGGCCGAGGCCCCCTAAGGGGCGAGGGTCCGACTGTCTTACCAAGTTCTCCCTTTCAATCCTTCGCTGCTCACGCTGCCTGTTGAGGGCGCTGTGGGAGAGGCGCGTGGGTGCAGCACGGCCAGGCGTGGCGGCGGCAGACGTGGGCCTTGGCGTTTGGCGGGACAGCTCGCGGAGCAGACGCTGGTTCTCCCGGTCGATACGCCGCACCTCGTCATTGCTGAAGGAGTAGTTCTTCCTGGGCCGGCCCAGGGGTAGTTCCACTTGGTGGCTTCTGCCATCCGCCTGCTCCAGGCTCAAGAAAGCTTTGGGGCACAGGAGGTGAAAACGAGCTGAGAAGGTGACCGTACCAAAACGAGTGGACGGAAAGCATCATCTGCTAAGTGCTAAGCTGACAAGCGGCCACACAGCCCACAGTGCTGACCTCACACACTGCAGCCAGACGGGCACATAGTGGCACCGTGTGAGGCCCCTCCAGCTGCTGTCTGACAAACCATGCCCACCCACAACAGGCTCCGCCCTCAGTCAGCCCCCCTCTCAACAGCACTGCACTAATGGCTCCCCGACCAATCATATCTCACCCCTGACCAATCATGTCTCGCCCCCTGACTAATCATGTCTCATTTCATTCACAGTAAAGTTAAAATGGGTGAGAGATGAACCTTTAAGTAGGTGGTTAAGATCCACAGCATCATCCATGGCCCTCTGGCCACTCCTACCAGCAACACCAAACATGATGGACCCAGAGGGTATCACACAGGGGCTGCTTGAATAAGCATGAGCCCCACCCACTCCCGGGCTGGACGTCCTCTCACCTTCGGGGTCAGAGCACTCGGGGACCGTCACGTGCTGTGCCGCAAGGTTGCCCGCCCTCTCTTTCTTGCCCCCGCCGGTGCTCAGGTCAAACGACTGGACAGGGCTGATGTCCGGCGTGGACAATGGGGTCACGTCTGTCACTGTGTCGTCAGACTCCCCCGGGCTGCACGGTCCCAGCCTGGGCAGGCATCGGGAGGACGGGGGCGGCTGGCATTCAGGCACTGACGTGGGTTTCCCGCTAGAAGGCGACACAGGCTCAGGGCTGCAGCTCCCAGAGCTGCTGTATGAGCTCGCAGACCCCGATGAAGAGCGGGAACCCCTCAACTTCCTACTAAGCCTCCTGGGAACAGAGCGGCCCCCCAGTGAACGCCCAGCAGGCTCTTCGTCACTCTCCTCCTCACTCAGTTCATAGCCATCTTCATCCTCATCCTCATCCTCCTGTTCCTCTGCAGAGGACCCTGTGTCGGAGGGGACCCGGGTGCCGTTCCTGGGATTGTCCTCTAACTGGGTGCTCTCCGACGGGGACCTCCCTGGCCGAGGAGACAAAGACCGGATCTGCTCCTCCACAGGCAGCCGGTCCTCCTTTGCCTCTGAGGGGCTCTCACTTTGCTGAGAAGAGGCTCCGCCCTGTTCTTCCCCTCCCCATGATGGCCCACTGTCACGGACGCTCTGAGTGTTGCCCTTGTAAGCACCAGCAGCCGCTTCAGAGTCACTGTCGAAAAAGGAATGGTCCACCTCGCCCTCCAGATCCTTGTGGCTGTACATCACCTCAGTAAGGCTGAGAAAGAGGATGTCAGTTACAAGCATGCTGCTGCATTAAATCAAAGATGATATTATACAATAGACTGAATCATCATCTCTTTGGAGCGTTCAACTGTAAATTTAGCCTGTGAGATTAGCACTGTCACTGGAACGTGTTACAAAGTTACCTCCAGATAAATGAACATTATCTTCTGAAGGTGTTTGCTTCTATTTATCCAGGTCATGCTGGTAAGGAACAGTGACTGTTACCAGTGACACCCACACATTATCCATCTTTAATCCTGAGAGAAAGAACATGACTCACAGGACATTAAAGTGAGGAAAAAACACCACATCTAACGAACGTCCCCGCTTCTGAGGAGAAACAGAGCGATGAAGACGATGGCATCTCCAGCCTACTGCTCTCATTACCGACAGGAGCCACGAGAAATATCCATCCTGATCTAATACCGTCCAGGGATTAAAGACAAGGCAATTAAGACACGTGTCGCAAACATCGATGTATCACAGGCCTCGGCAAACAGCCGAAAGCCGCTTCTGCGGAGCAAATAACGAAAGGAATCCGGGACACTGGTGCTGGAAATCCACATCCCAGTCTCAGATCCCATCTCTTAGCAACAGGTTTCAGTACCTGTATTTAGTATATATTTTAATGTCTATGCTGAACTTCGGAGACACAATGTGAGTCCCGAAAACGGGTTTAATTTCTGCTTTATGATGCAGAACTGCGCGATTACGCGCGCGTCGTTGTTACTGAAACTTGAAATAAATGAAGATACGGCTGCGGCGGAGCCCCGGCTGCCCGCCGTGCGGCTCCCGGAGCCCCAGCTGCCCGGCGCCTCCGACCCGCCTCCAGCTCTCCGAACAACGCGAGCCCCACGCCCCGTAGCCCGGAAAAGCGGCGGCGATCCCCGCAGCACTTACACGCCTATGGCGGCGGCGGAGCGCCCGCGATTCTCGGCTTAGGAGGGGACGCGCTCCGGCTGGCTAACAGGCTAACAGGCTGGTCGCGGTTAGCAACCGTTACCAAGTTGCGTAACTTCCGGCTCCACGCGGAGGGGGTTCCGGCGCCCGCAGCCGGAGCACATCTGGTCCATGTGGCCTGTCAGACGGTATAACAATGTAATAAAGTTATATAATAATATAATATTAATGTCTCGTTATAAAAAGGAGCAGTACAAACACAATGCTTACTACGGGCTGTGCTTGAGTCATGTGGTATGCGTTAATACACGGAGAATGACTGTGCTATGCTACGTAATACATTATAATATAATATATTTATAGGGCTTACATTAATAGGTAGGCTTATAAATAAACAGACAAATACATAAACCCGCAACAGGATACGCGGTTGTAGGATGAATGGATGAACGATAGTAAATACTCACCCACTGTTAATCGATTGGGGCTTTTAAATATTGGAGTGTCTGAGAAAAGTCGAAAATGTTCACCTTTCAACGGTAGCAAAGTACTGTTTGTGCGGGGAGTTATAAAAACAAATATAATGCCAATATCTGTAAGTAGTTTCAAAATTGAAGAATCTATAATTAGATCAAAAATCAAGAGTCCAACGAATAAAAATCCTCTGAGGTAATACGAGATACCAAATGTAATAGACTATATCTGGCGAGTTACTTTAAATGTAATTTAAAGCCATTTCAGTTGTTCACATGGTTTAGAGAAATAATGTCAGTAATCCGATAGTAGATAGTAATGCTGCTTCCCCCCCAGCCGGGACGAGGGGGTCCGCCGGGCGGAGCCTGCCGGGTTGCTTCCCCCCCCCAGCCATTTGGGAGAGAGAAGCCGGGTCCACGCTTGTCAGTCACAGTATAGCTGTTTTTTATCGAGTCGCAATCTGATGCCGAGGGGAATCTGCCAGCCAAGTCATCTTCAGACCTGCGTGGTTCCCGGCTATGTCAGATGCTGGCTTTGAGGTCATATTTCAGGCAGACAATAAGCTCTTTACACAGATGCTTCATGGTGGTGTGAACAGTGCCGGACGGTGGCCGAATGCTTCTCCTGGCGTGCGAGCTGGATGTCCGAAGTGAAGGAGATGCTTTTCCATGCTGGCTTCATCATGTCTTTGTAGGCGACGGCAGCACCACACGTCCCTGTGCTCTGTTATGAGCGACGTCCGGACCAAGAAGGCTGATCTCCGTCCGCTCGGCTTTGGGGAGATGTCATTTCGGGCAGCATGCGTCCGGGCAGCTGCATCACTGGCAGGGGCAGCCCGGCGCGCGGGGCTGCGCCCCTCGGCTCCCCGCCGCGTTTCTTTCTCCTCCTGAGCGCCTTCACGCTCGCCGCCGCCGTGCTTTTACAGGTCGGGGACGGCGGACTGACCGTGACCCTGCTTTTCCTCAAGCTCTTCGTCTACGCCTCCTTCCTCGGGGCTTGCTTGACTTTGGGGACCTTCGGGCTCCTTGCCAAGCGGGATCCCTGTAAAATCACGAGCTTTGACACTTCCAGGAGGACGCCGACGCACTTGTTGGATTTTCTTAATAAGATAATGGTAAGATGTCGATCATAAAATAATGCAATTGTTTTATTTAATCTGGTTTTAATGGTCTCTATTCGCACTTTATGCGAGCGTATGTGACAAATTTTAAATGGATTTATGTTAAATGTCAGTGAGGGTCGTGTACGACAGGTATAAGTATGAAATAATACAATCTGATCGGCCTGCTGAATACACCCCTCTATTTGACTGGAAAACCTTAACAATCGTTTCATTTATGTTTAAGTAAACTTGGATATTTAATTGATCTAATTGGGAATAATAACGGTGAGTTTCCTGTTATTGGCATGGCTATATTTAGACGCTCTTTCACAAACAAATCATATTACTAAAAGCATATGTATCATGTTAAGAAAATAATTAGTTGCATAAGTCTAGTTTACATACATTTGGAATAAGCTGTTTCGCACAAAGCACACCACTAACATTAATTATAAACAAGGTTGTCTTTTTGGACATTATATCACGATCACTTTTGTTTTTTCCAAATGATGCCTGGCGTCCTGTGCGTGGGTCTCTGGCGCTGTGTAAATCACAGCGGACTCTTAGACATGCATCTGGAGTTCCAGGTACCAGCTTGCTGCCTGATAGGGGTGCCGTCTTACACCCAGACATCCCACATATGCCAAACCCAGAAGGCCAGCGATGTCACAGCGCCCCCCTCAGCCCGGGACGGTCACACGGCCCCTCATCCTGTGAAATGATCATCGTGTGAGCACCCTCTGTCTGCAGACGCTCTGTGCCACTCCCAGCTGACGTCGTCAAAGACCTCGGCTTTCCGATGTGCCTCAGCCCTCAGGGCCGCCCCTAGGGGTTAGCGACTGGCCTCTGCTATGGGCGCCCTAGGGCTGGGCCGCTCTCCAGCAGCAGGCCCAGCATGAAGGACTCTGCTGCGTTACAGGGTTGCCGTCCCTGGGCCTCCCCTACCAGGCTCAGCCTATACTTTCAGCTTAATCTGTAGCAGGAGAACAGCCTGCGCTAACAGGCTACCTGGCACCTTCCCTAAACAAAGCAGGGTGGGGCTCAGTCCACACAGTGACACGGACCCTCACAGCCCCGTCCTTCTGCTGCTGGCTGCTCATAATGAATAAGCTTTAGCTGGGCTTGAACCCTGTTCTTCTTGGTCCCCTCCCGGCCCCCGCCTAACTCTCACCCTGCCCTCACCCGGTCCCTGTACGGCCCCCCCATAGCCCTCCCCCGGCCCATCAGGGAAGAGGGTGTCTTCTTATAGTAACTGCAGTTTCTCTGACAGCCAGTGATGAATTATAAACATACAAAGTGCTGTATGTATGCTTTTCAGACAGATAACAGGAGAACATTGTTCTTTTATTTTTAACCTGAGATCAGTATTACAGGCCCGGTCCATCTGAAGATGCCATATAAGGTGAAGGGGATTCTGAAGCTGGTGGCGTAATTCCTGTGTTACCACCAAGGCATGAGTCCCTAACTACCCAGTGTGCAATTACCTGCATCCTGCCTCATTTAGTTGGAGAATAAACGGCCCCATGTCTGACATAAGCTCTTGTGGTCTCTCCACCAAAGCCTAACCCTTATTCTCAGGTCTGTCCCCGGTGTTTCCGGACGGTTTGGATGTATGCGACCTTCAACAGGCCTTTTTTCCTGAATGGCAGGCACACTATTCAGCACCTCTGTCAGAACCCTCCCAGGCTAGGCGAGTGGTGGTGTCCCTCAACGTGGACAAGGCCCTCAAGGAAGGTAGGTGTGTCTGCAGACAGGAATCCTGTGCTTTCCAACACATATCAGGCCTCTCACACAGTGCCAGCCAACCGAATAGGCATCATAGGTGGCTGCCATTTTCTGAGGGGGCGCCGACAGTAGCCAGCTTATTTGACTTTGTCTCAGACAGGGGTCGCTGACGGTGAAGCTGGCCTAGAGCACCATCTTCTGGGGGGCACTGACGTAGCCAGCTGACTTTACTTTGTCTCAGACAGGGGGCACCGGGGGTGAAGCTGGCCTAGAGTGACACCCGAGCTTGGATCGGCCCTCCTCCCACTTGGTTACTCCTGCCCTCTCTAACAAGCATAGAGGTTGATCTCCAAGCTGGGCTTGGACAGGGTGATGAAGGGCTCGCCATTTTCCATTAAATCATGCTACACAATGCTGCTTGGAGCATATTCCCCTGTCTCTGTGCCTAAAGTGAGCACTTCATTAAATTCAGCGTGTTGTATCTGGGACAGAAATGGTCTTTGTATCTAATCTGCTGATATCTCATTACTGCACCATCTGGGCCTTTTCTGTTTGCGTCTGTGTTTGGGTCAGGTGAGCCTGCTTAAGCCTGCGACTCAGCGAGGCTCTCCTCAGGGCCATGCTACTGCGGGGGCTGCATTCATTTAATGCAGAGAAGCTTCCCCTGGCGCCGTGACTGTAACGCGAATGGCGCTGTGTAATTGGCCTGACGGGGTCGGCTGGCTTTTTTTGGCAAGTCCAAGGAGAGCGCTGTTCGGGAAGGTCAGCTCCATGGGCGGTGCAGCCTGGGGGACCAGCTATATTCATGAGGCACTGTCATGGCCCCACACACCATACCTCGCCAGGAGATAGCTCCTGGGACTGTTGCTCGCGTAAAGTCATTCAGGGAAGACAGAACTCTCTCATGGTCTGTTTGATGGTCACAGCCGACCAACGGCACGAATCCCTTTTAGGCGTCATGCTGAAGAGACTTAGGGCTGGACATCTTGTATTTTATTTGCTTATTACATGTATGATTTCATCTCTCACGCCCCTGTTTCTCCTCTGTCCATTTGCATAGCACTGCACACAAGACAGATCAGAAATGCCCTTTCGGCCCCTGCCATGCAAAAAGTCACTTGATCTGTCACTTGACCTGTGTCCTTTTGCCTGTCCTCTCTTGAGAAATTGCAGTCCGTTGTTAGAGAAGCTGTTTAGCCACATGGTGGCGGTAAACCAGGTGGTTGCCACATCACTGGGAACGGCTGTACCTGAGTGGATGGTGTCAGATTCTCGCTGTAGGAAGGGGACAGTGAAAAATATCTGAAGCAAGAGAAGATTAACCCACTGAGCGGGACAGTGCAGGAATGCCGTATCAAAGCTTGGAATGTAGTGCGGGGAATGTTGTAATCCCAGACATAATTATCAATTGTTAGGTGCACTGGATGAGCAGCGGTCGGCGCCGGGCACCTCCATGTAAGCAGGGTGACTGTATAATTGCACTGGATGAGCAGCGGTCGGCGCCGGGCACCTCCATGTAAGCAGGGTGACTGTATAATTACACTGGATGAGCAGCGGTCGGCGCCGGGCGCCTCCGTGTAAGCAGGGTGACTGTATAATTGCACTGGATGAGCAGCGGTCGGCGCCGGGCGCTTCCATGTAAGCAGGGTGACTGTATAATTGCACTGGATGAGCAGCGGTCGGCGCCGGGCGCCTCCGTGTAAGCAGGGTGACTGTATAATTACACTGGATGAGCAGGGATATATGTATATGGCAGGGCCGAGGTGGAGTTCTCAGTGTTTGCAACCGGAATTCCAGTCTGATGGCCCTGGCAGACAGCCTGGGACCGTTTCTTGGGTCAGTTTTGCGTTTCTCCTTTTCCCATGTGCTCACCAGGCCCCGGTGCCTCTGTCAGTTTTTGATTATAGCTACAGGGACTATGTCCTGTCCTGGTGCGGGCCGTGGAGCCGCGAGGAGGGCCGGCTGTACCTGCTGCTGCTGGAGGACTTCTGGGAGGTGGTGGGGCAGCTCCGGATCCGGCTGGCCGGGGTGGAGGTGGTGAGGCTGCTATGCAGCCACATCCTCAAGGCCCTGCACTCGCACTTCTGCAACTTGAGGGCTGCCAGCACTGGGTATGAGTGCCACAGGCATGCAGCCTTTGGGTGGGCGGGGCTACTGCGCTGACGAAACTCTCTCTTCAGCCATGTGTGTGTGTGTGGCGTTAAAACCTTTTCTCTTCATTCACATCCCATCAGCAGAAGGATTGTTTCCTCTCAGCCCCCTTGCTGCTCTAACTGCACGTTATCTAGCTGGCCTCATCGGTCTGCTTTAAGTTAAATCAGGACATCATGGGAGGAGCCAAGAAGGAAGCCCAGAGGTCCAGTGAAGACGAACCTCATGATGACTGATGTCTTGGTGGCTCACTGAAGTCCATATTGGTTGTATCTGTACAAGGCATTTTATTATGGGCCTCCAACACACAGACTTTTAGTAAAGTCCCATCCCGTGTGACACTGGAGTACTGCCTTTGTTACCAGAAAGGATCCCATGCCACAGATGTCAACTACCATGGAAGTGGCCGGAAGCGAGTAGCCGTGTGAGCGAGGCCTTCTCTTACCACAGAGGCGACTTTGACCCTCTATTCAGTGCCCCGACAAAGCCTCCTCTGTGGTCCCTCTGCCCCCTGAGCAGTCGTGCGGCCGCTCACGCAGCCTCTCTTGCAGGCAGGAGGAGCCTCCGCGGCCATTCCCACTGCACCCATGCCTGCAGAGCCCAGGGGATGAGCTGCGCTTTCTGCACTCCTGTGCCCACCTGCTGCTGCTGTGTCTCGGGCCTTCGCAGCACCCCTGCAGCCTGCGCGTGACACTGGCCCACATCCTCACCACCAACGGTGAGCCTTGACCACACAGATTCGACGGGCATAAAACTGCCAGAGCAGAGGCTGTGGGGAGCTAATGGTGAAGCACAACGGAGCCCTTGTCTGGTTTCATTCTGCCTTCCGGACTTTCGCATGATCTGTTCATGGGGCGTAAGAGTGTGTGATAAGGGATCAGATTTAATTGTCAGCTAACTATTAACAGGATGGCTAAACCCTTCCCATTTCTTCCTCAGTCTTCGTAGAATGGGTTAATTTGATTTGATTACATAGGTATTCGCATCAGTGATTGTAGAGGTGACCTGCACTCCTCCTGACCGCTCCAGGGAGACCTTTGGAGCAACTGAAGGAGCAGAGAGTGCAGCGGGAACAATTAGACCAGCAGACGTACTGACATAATTAAAGTGGTTATCTAACCAATTCTCAGTAATCGTTAATGCCTAAGGGTTGGGTATGGTGTGTGTGTGTGTGTGTGTGTGTGTGTGTGTGTGTCTGTGTGTGTGTGTGTCTGTGTGTGTGTGTGTGTGTGTTAGTCTACTGATGAAATGTCCTCCAAACACAGTGACTCCTGAAGATCACCCTGCAAGATGATAATTGTTAATGAAAACAAGAAAGAGAACTTTTTGTTCAGCATCCTGTGTGCTTGTTTTGTGTTGGAGGTATGAATCATTAATGGGGTTAAAGATCTTTAACCCCCTCCCCATATCTGTGTGTCTGCAGTGCTGCACCCCCTGGTGGAGCAGCTTAGTGATCCAGACTACATCAACCGCACCCTGCTGGCCCGGCTGGAACAGCGTGAGCAGCTGAGCGAGCGACAGAGGAAGGCCTACACCTACACCCCGTCCTACGAGGACTTCATCAAGCTTATTGGCAGCAGCTCTGACGTCGACTTCCTCAAGCAGCTGAGGTGAGAGTCAGCCCCATCCACTGGCCATAGATACCACCCACCACCAAAAGACCCTACCCGCAGGCCCCATCCACCATGCACAGGCCCAACCCACTGTCCACAGACCCACCCACAAGGCCCATCCACTGTTCACAGGCTCCACCCACTGTTCACAGGTCCCACTCACCACCAACAGACCCCACCGACAGGCTCCATCCACCATCCACAGGCCTCATCCACTTTCCACAGGCTCCATCCACCATCCACAGGTCCCACTCATTACCAACAGACCCCATCCACAGGCCCCACCCACCATCCACAGGCCCCAACCACCACCAGCAGACCCCATCCACAGGCATCAGAAAGCCATCAGCAGGTTTTAATTCAATGACAATTCGGAGTCCGAGCCACAGTTTCTCCACACTGTAAAATGAGGCCTCTACTGGTACCTGGGGTCTGTTTCCTGCTATGGCACCAGACAGGACTTTGATCCTTGCCAAAGAGGCAGAAAGGAGATTGGCCACGGAATTTCTCATAGATCTGGGAGCCCTGGTTTTGGAATGTTGGGAACAAGCATCAGAGCCTTGGCAGAGCATTAGCATCACAACGAAGCAGGATGGCGCAGGGAGAACGGTTAGTGGTGCAGCACTTTCACCATCACCATGGTACCGGGTTCATCGTCATTTGGGATGCCGCAGAATACGGGCCGCTGTAGGGGTGCCCAGCCGATCCTCTTCTGATGGCCACAAACTCTCGGGGCAGCATCAAGCTTTGACAGCATGGCCAATCTCAGCAGACAGAAAGGGTCGGTTGGTGTGTGCCATGAGGTGGACGGAAGCCCATATGACTCCCGCTCGGTATGGAGGTGCTGGGTGCTGCCCCTTTCGGCAGGGGGGGTCTGCCGACTCTCCTTCTTTAGGATGAGCTGCTCACTCACGCAACTTGTGGAGCATCACAAATAACAGCTGATCGCACTCTTAATTATAGATTGAAGAGATGTTGCCATAGTAACCAAGAAATGCCTAGAAATGCCCAAGAATGTCTGTCACAGGTAAGCACAGAATATTATCAGCAGTTCAGAAGGATTTGTAGTTTGGCATCTGAAGAAAACTAAGCCTTCGATTGAGTTAAAAATATAAGACAACTATTTAATCATTCCATATCTTTTCATTTAGTCTCTAATTGTACGTGTCCATCTTATCGGCTGCCACGGAAGATGATCAGCTCAGGTCTCCCCCCGCAAAGACTCACGCCAGTAACGGCTTGATATTGTATCACCATGGGATGCAAACGCCAGGGCTGAACGTGAATGTGCCCCCCAACACACACCTGGTAGCATTTCCTACATGGCACTGAACATGATTACAAAAACCAGGCACAGGATGGTCTTGTGGTCTGATGTCGCCCAGCGCTGGCTTTTTGATCTAGCGGACTCAGTCGAGAGCTGATTTATCAGGAAGTCTCTCTCACATTCAAAGGCCACCTCCTGCTGCTACCTTCTCACAGTGGCAGCTCTCTGTCCCAGCATACTTACAGACCTGCATGCCATGGAACCTTACGCCTGCCACCAGGACGTCCCAAGGGTACGTCGGCATGTTGGCTGCCACCAATGACAATCTGTTTCCATAGGTACCAAATCGTCGTGGAGATGATCCAGGCGACGACCATCAGCAAGCTGCCTCAGCTGAAGAAACAGAAAGGTAGCGTTCCGGCAGCCTCTGTGGCCTGGCGCTGTTGCTGCAGATCCTGAGAAGTTCTCAGGTTCTTAAACCCAAACACGGTAATCATTATGGTTGGAATTACCCAAGGTTCCAGGCCCCTAGTCTGGAAAACCTGACCATACTTACAAATTCCATGTCATGGTAACCCAGTGGCAATGTGAGCATATACGAATGGCCATTCTTGGCCCGCTGGCCCTCTGTTCCTTTTACTGCGAACTGGCTGATGCTTTCATAGCAGCGTATTTGAGACGTGGCTTTATTTGGGCGTGTCATTTAAATACCAAAAGGTCATTGGTAAAAAGGCACAGGCAATCTGCTTCTGCATGGCTGACCTCTGACCTGCCCGTCCCCGCATCGCTAAATGCCTGGTCTTGTGATGGAAATTAAATTCCAACAATACAGACTGGTGGGTCCTTGTTTGTCTCAAAGAGCTGTGGGACAGAAATGTGGCTGGCGTAGATTTCCTCACTGACAATGCCTAGGAAAATGCAGACAGGCACGTTCTCAGACGACCGAAGGTAATCTTATGGCTGCCTTACAACTCTCACCTCCCTGTCTGCCATTTTATTACATTTCTGCTAAAATGCTCCCCCTGCTAAACTAAAGGGAGAATATTGGTAACACATTTAAATCATTTACTGCCATATGAATATAATAATAACATGGTTTCTTCATTAAAATGTTTGGCTCTAAAAAGCGCAAAGTGAAACTCTGAATTAAGTGGATTGTGACTAATTCGGGGTGAAGAAGCTCGGTAAGTGACTAATGAAGATGAGCAGTAATGTGTTACCAGTCATAATGCGACCTGACCCCCATGCAGACGGCAGAGAGAAGGAGAAGGCGGACATGAAGGCGGACCTGCTGAGGGCGCGCAACGTGAAGCGCTACGTCAACCAGCTGACAGTGGCCAAGCGGTGCTGCGAGGGCCGCATCCGGCTGCTGGGCGGCCCCGACTACGAGCGACAGGAGGATGGCTTTCCTGACAAGCTGAATGGGACACAGGGCCAGAAGGTGAGGGCGGCCTCATCAGCACAGGGAAGGCACGCACACTGGCAGCAAGGCTGCCTGCAGGGATGCTCACCACGTTAGCATCTACCTCCAAAACCCCAAAGAGCTATGGGGATTGTGCCAGAAGCCTCCAACCCAGACGTGCAAAGGCGAGTGGAGCAGAGAGCCGGCAGGGGAAGCAGACCGCAAGGGTGGGTAGGCTGGGCATGGCTGCCGCGTAGCAAGAGGGAGGCAGGGTGAAGAGGTGGCACGCCAGTGGCGTCTGTGATGCGTAACACAGTGATGGGTTAGTAACACATTACTTAGAGTCCTATAATGCACTATAGATACCCCCATAGTGCATTATAATGGTCAGTATAAGAATTAATAAAGCATTACAGCATTTCCTATTGACGCTGACAGTGTCTTATTTCCAAAAGCCATAACTTGCCCCTCTTCTGTGAACGATAATGGTGGAACGTTAAAGGCACAACAGCGAGAATCTCAATCCCAGAATCCTCAAGATATACAGCGTGCATATGTTTGAGTAATAGTATACCTTACCATACAGCGTGCATATGTTTGAGTAATTGTATACCTTACCATACAGCGTGCATATGTTTGCGTAATAGTATACCTTACCATACAGCGTGCATATGTTTGCGTAATAGTATACCTTACCATACAGCGTGCATATGTTTG